>ONZH01017865.1:0-595229 GCA_900303285.1 Rhinella marina
TCTCTATATTATCTCTGCACCTTCCATTTCTCCAGATTCTCTTCATCTCCATTCCTGTGCCTCGGTTTCTATCCTCCTCTGTGTCCCCTCGTTTTATACCCCTGATCCTTCCTCTCTTGCACCCACTCATTGTGCCCCCTGTCCCTGTGCACCCCCAGCCCCCCTCTATGTCTCCTGGTCCCCGTGCCCCCACTTTGCAGCTGCCCCTCCTGTATCTGCCCCATCCTCTCCTTGCTCTGTACAAACACCTTCTCTGTATACAGGGTGTCCCGGTGTCACCGCCTGCACAGCTCCAGGTGACAGGGGGCGGCCGGGACCTGTCCCTCCTGCCCTCCCTCCTGCCCAGGACCCCTGTAGGAGGTGGACACTGGCACTCCCCGCCCAGCATAGAAGACCACAGCCACGTCTGAATGAGGCTCATTGTCCTGCGGGGAGAGGAGGTGAGTGTTATATGTGGGGGCAGGGCTGTAAGCTTGGTATGAGGGGCACCATCACTGCTCAGCATGTGAGCGCAGCACATAGACAGACACGCTATAGGGACTGAATGCAGCCACGTTCCTGTCTCCTGCTATTATTATTATTTGCCATCAGTCATTTTTTCGATGTTGAAATATTTTATTTGGAACGACCACGCAGAAAACCTGCAGAAACGTGGAGGCTTCAGGTTTATGGTTTTGACATGTGAGCTGACTGTTCGTGTCTTTTGGATCTGTACATCGCCTGCCTCAGAGGAACTACAACTCCAAGCATGCCCTACAATGACTTATTCCCGCCAGCGCACAGATGAAACACGGGGAGAACATACTAACTCCATGCACATGTTCTCCTTGGTCAGATTTGAACCCAGGACCCCAGTGCTACCCACTGAGCCACCCCGCTGCCCTATTAGGCAAAATCTATATGTAAATCTATATGTAAAAAATATAACATATTAAAATATAAATATTTGTCTGTACAGCGCTGCGGAATATGTCAGCGCTATATGAGGGGGTATAATAAATATATATAGTTTTGTTCAGTATTTGATCTGATTTCGGACCTTGCTCTGGTTGCCTGCGGGAACTGCTGCCCTTTGATGTCCTGTTTGTGAATCCCCCCCCCCCTCGTGTACAGTCCTTGGATTTGTGTCTCCTCTCACCTGTGTGTAAAGAGTTTATGTCAGTTGCCATGCGGCCACTGCCCTAATTTACAAGCAGATTAGATTGCAAGCTCCTAAGGGCACAAATCGGTCTGTGAATGCTTTGATTTTCAGAGTGGCTTGGCGCGCTATGGTAAAGGGTGCAACTATTCAATGTACGCAGCTGTTGAGAACTAAATGGCGGCGTTTAGATGCAAACGCCACAATTTTCGGAAATCTTTTACAACTATCAATACCAGACGCATGGGACGGTTTACACAGTGCAGCCAACGTATAATCAACCCCTGTGCAAGTGCGGCTCCCACCCGTCAGGAGAATGGGGGGTGGTGGTGCGTATGCCAGTGGGTGGTTGGGTGCTGTATTCGGCAGCTCCATGGAAGTGAATGGGGCGGTGGTCACTCATACTCAGGGGACACATGGGCCCCCATTCTGCTGATCATGGGAGATTCCTTAAAGGGGTTGTCTCACTTCAGCACATGGTGTTTATCATGTAGACACAGTTAACGGGATATTCCACAGGATAAGGATAACTATCAGACTGGTGTGGGAACTACCGCTTGGACCCTTACGAGGAGAACGGGGGCCCCATACCCTGTGGAGCCCCTCTGAAGCGGACAGAGCAGCTGGTTGCATATGCGCGCTGCTCATTTCTTTCTTAGGGGAGATAGGCAGGCCATTGCGACCAGCTGCTCCGTCCATTTCCAGGGGCCCCCCATTCTCGTGACTAGTGGCGGCCCCCGTGGTAGGACTACCACCAATCTGGGGATAACTTGTTATAACCAGAATCCCCCTTTAATAGAAGGCACTTCCTAATGTATTGGGATTGTCCATATTGCTTCCTTTGCTGGCTGGATTCATTTTTCCACCGCATTATACACTGCTCGTTTCCATGGTTACGACCACCGCTGCAGCACAGATACAAGGTGGTCGGGAAGGAAACTGGTGTGCATGCATACATACCCACGCTCCCACATTCCAGCCCATCACAGAGACTGGCATCTTTTCCTATATTGTGCAAGCACGACCACTGCTGCTGGGTTGCAGGGTGGTCGTAACCATGGAAACTGTGTATAACGTGATGGAAAAATGAATCCAGCCAGCACAGGAAGCAATATTGAGAATCACAATACATTAGTAAGTGCCTTGTATTAATGTCGTCTACATGATAAATGCCCCTTGCTGAAGTGAGAGGACCCCTTTAAGGGTCGCGGCACACTTGTTGAATACGCTGTGGAGTTTCCGCCGTTGAATTGTCTGTTCACAAGCAGCGAAGTAGCTGCAAAGACAATGAGAATTTCAAAAATTCGGATTCAGAATCCGAACATAACTTGACTGTCGGTATCAATTTATAGCGTGGATTTCTGCCGTAAAAAGGAAAATCTGTGGCAAATCTGCAGCCATATCCATGAGAAAATTGAATGGAAGTCACGTAGATTTTGCTGCCGACCTGTGTCTAAATCCACGGCAGATCTTCTGCCACAAAACCTCACGTGGCCGCAGCTTTAAGCTGACGACAGACACGCTGGTCAACGTCCTTAATTATTAGTACTGGGGACAAAATGGCTACTTTAGATAGAGATCTGTGGGGCGAATATTGTCTGTTCGGTGGAAACGTTTCTTCCGTTTTGCCTCATCTCTACTGTAACGGCGACTGTCCGTGTGGAGCAATGCAAATAGAAAATTAATGACAGGACGGGAACTATCTGCCGCACACATGATGGGTACAGTATGTCTATATATCACACGGTTAATCCGTTTATTCCCTGCTTTCTCTCAGGATATTACTTAGTTCCTCCAATGACGGTTTTCTGGCATCGCCCCTGCACTCACGCTCGGCGGTATGTGCCGGCTGCAGGTTATATACGTCCTCATTCACACTGGCGAGGGGCAGTGCTGATGTCATCTCACTGGTCTCCATGAGCATATAGAGTTTTGGTTCCCTATAGGCGGCAGCTGATCCGATGCTCACAGTTGCCGACCAACGCGTCTCCTGGTCACGGTTGCAGTACCAGTTGCTAGCGCAGCTTGCGGTGAATGGTTGGGTATACAGAGACATGTCCTTCAGACCTCCGCATGACTGCAGCGAGGTCACCTTCTCATGGTTACAGAACCTGATTCTTGGCCTGGTCGCTGCATTCGTCTCATGTATCAAACCACAGATGGGCCGCTTGTGGAGCAAAAACGCGTGGTCAAGCACGCTCACGCGTGATAATCAAGAGATCCACGGCGTGTTCTCGCCCAGAAAAGTCCACAACTGAAAGGGAACAGGGCGTACTTCATTGCAAAAATAAAACATCTTCTAAATCACTGACGCGTTTCGACCGATGCATTCATTTGTCTTCATCTGATCCACATTTTTTTTTCGGGTCGGATGCTGACTCACTCACTTCAGTGGGGTTGCAAAAGATGCGGGCAGCACACCGGGTGCTCTCGACTTCCGTACGTCCGTACCGCGGCTCCGCAAAAAAAATAGAACATGTCTATTCTTGTCCATTTTACGGACAAGGATTAGACAGCTCTCTAGAGGGCAGGAAGTTCTATTAAATACGGAACAGACGCGGCCGGTATCCGTGTTTTGCAGATCCGCAATTCACGGACCGCGAAAACGGATATGGCTGTGTGAATGAGCCCTTAAGAAAGTGTACATTGATTAATTCAAGTGTGCGAATAGCTGCCCATGTGATAATGAACATACCTGGCCAAATAAACACCTCTTAAAGGTAAAGGATTAAGTCTGGCACAATAGCGTAGGCGGTGGACAGATCACTATATATTCAGAATTAATTATCAATATAAATTATATCGAAAAGTTATAGAAACCAACAGGTAATTATATGGAGAAGAACTAAATAACTTAAAGGGCATGTATCATGTAGAGAAAGTTAATACAAGGCACTTACTAATGTATTGTGATTCACCATATTGCCTCCTTTGCTAGCTGGATTCATTTTTCCATCACATTATACACGGCTCGTTTCCATGGTTACGACCACCCTGCACTCCAGCAGCGGTGGTCGTGCTTGTACACTGTAGGTTAAAGCACCGGTCTATTCTGACTCCTGTGGTCTCAGCCATCAGAGAGGCCAGCGCTTTCTCCTATAGGGTGCAAGCACGGCCACCGATGCTGGATTGCAGGGTGGTCATAACCATGGAAACGAGCAGTGTATAATGTGATGGAAAAATGAATCCTGCCAGCCAAGGAGGCAATATGGAGAATAACAATACATTAGAACGTGGCTTATAATACATTTTTCCACATGGCACATGCCACTTGCTGAAGTGAGACAACCCCTGTAACGGGCTGCGCTCGGCTACTTTCGGCACTCTCATAGAAGTCAATGGAGGGCGGCTGCGCGTGCGCTCTCCTTCACTTGGTGAGCTCCAGGATCTGCACCGATCAGACATTGTGTATGAAATGACACAACCCCTTTAATAGTGAAACATCAAATCCTTGTGATAATTTAGACCCACGGGCTTAGGTGTGTTCGGGGTCGAAATCCAGAAAAACTTCCGATCCAAGGGGCGGTGTTTGACGTCAGCGCTTCTGGGGGAGGATCTGACTCTGTCAATACGATGTACCCCAAAAAGGCGCACTCTGAAATGTTCAGACGCCCCCCGGTTATCATTCCTTGATATATCATTTAAAGAGGACCCGCCCCCTCTCCGGACATGTCTGTTTTAGTAACTACTTGTATTCCTCATGTAATAATTCTGGAGCCTCTGTTCTTATGACTCTATGCTGTGCCGTTCTTTTTTTTATACCTCCTACCAGTTTATGGATAAAGGTACAGAAGGGTGTTACCAGTCGGGGGGGATGTGTCCCCAGGGGCGCACCACCAACGAGGCCAGGTGAGGCGATCGCCTCAGGCAGCACCAGGTAGGGGCAAGAAGGGGGCAGCCGAAGGGCCATGGGCAATGAGCGCTTTCATTGTGGCAAAGGGGTTAGGCTAAGAAATTGGCATGGGGCGACGTTTCAGTTTTCGCCTCAGGCAGCAGAAAGGCTAGGTGCACCCCAGGTTGTCCCTGCATAATGGCAACCCTCACTGGACAATGTAAGACTGTGCAGGGACACCCCCCCAACCTTTATGTAAACTTCTGGCAGTAATATGAGAGGAACGCCCCAACATGGAGTCCAAGCGGAATACATTAATAAGCCTAAATGTCAGCGGTGGAGACAGGCCCTCTATAAATGTTTCGTAATATGCACTTTCAGGCGTCTGAGATAAGATTTTACTGTCACTCTAATTGTTTACGACAACATTTGCCTTGTAACACATGATTATGGCACGATTAACAGCCGTGTACAATGTTCACATACCATATATCATATACAGAAGCACCCGTAAATACCAAAGTGCTTACGTGTGATCCCACCCACAGTACCTGCGTCATGACTTATAATAACCTACGGGGCACACTCATCAAACTGGTAGTTGCCCATAGCAACAGTGGCCAAACTAAAAATGACTGGGCCCCACCACAAATTTTTTAATGCCCCCCCCTCAAAACTTCTTCGCAATCCCCACTTTATAGGCTAGTCAAGTTGGCTCTCGCAGTGTCAATACATATATATAATGCTATTGTATAAGACTTTTGAGTCCCTGAAAAAATATAAACATTTTTTAGTCCTTCTCCTCTGAGTTCGGCCCTATAGCTAAGCCCCTGCATAGCAACCAATCAGAGTCCACCTTTCATTTTCAAAAAGAGCTCTGAAAAATGAAAGGTGGATTCTAATTGGTTGCTAAGGGCAACTAAGCTCATAGCATTTCCTTTGCGCCACTTTTGATAAATGTGGCCCTATGTCTTTTAAACATAGCCCTCCATCCATCCCAATGACCTGTGTTGGTCCCATGTTCATATGTGTCCGCATTGCTGAGACAAACAATGTTTTATTATATGAAAACGAGCCTCTAGGAGCAACGGGGGCGTTACCATTACACCTAGAGGCTCTGCTCTTTCTGCATCTAAAATTGTATTCTAAGATCCCAAAAAATAAAATACCATTTACAAAATGATGCCAACATACAGTAGACATACGGGAAATGTAAAGTAATAACTATTTTATGAGGTATCACTATCTGTCTTAAAAGCAGGGAATATTGAAATTTTGAAAATGGCAACATTTTTAAAAATTTTTGATCATTTTTGGCGGGGGGGGGGGGGATTTTTATCAGAATAAATTAATTTGAGCTCATAGTATGCCATAAGTGGGCCAGAGACGGCGAATATTTGCCCCCCATAGATACCCTTTTGGAGAGAAAAAAAAAACGACTGTCAATAGAGAAATACAGCGGTCAGCAGTTTGTTGCTATGGGGCAGAGCTGATGTCATCTCACCGGTCTCCATTAGGCCAGGTCTGCTGACATATAAAGTTTTGGTTCCCTATGGGCGGCAGCTGATCCGATGCTCACAGTTGCCGCCCAACGCGTCTCCTGGTCACGGTTGCAGTACCAGTTGCTAGCGCAGCTTGTGGTGAATGGATGGGTATACAGAGACATGTCCTTCAGACCTAATGATAGGTGACGTGCCCCCCGTTAAGGGTTCCGCATGACTGCAGCAAGGTCACCTTCTCATGGTTACAGAACCTGATTCTTGGCCTGGTCCCTGCATTCGTCTCATGTATCACACCACGGATGGGCCGCTTGTGGAGCAAAAACGCGTGGTGGTAATAACTGCCTCTGGTCACGGACTGTCTGCTGCAGCCTTCAGAGCCGTTCTCAGGTCTCTTCTCACCAGCCTTATCTGCTACTTGGTCTATCATATGCCATGAATATATATTGGGGCAGTATTTAGTGCTGCACTCTGATATTTGGTTCTGTTGGGGCAGTATTTAGTGCTGCACTGTGGTATTTGGTTCTGTTGGGGCAGTATTTAGTGCTGCACTGTGATATTTGGTTCTGTTGGGGCAGTATTTAGTGCTGCACTGTGGTATTTGTTTGGGGTTTGGTTGGGTTCTGCTGGGCAGTATTTAGTGCTGCACTGTGGTATTTGTGTTGTGGTATTTGGCTGTTGGGGCAGTATTTAGTGCTGCACTGTGGTTGTTGGTATTTATTTGTGCTGGGGCAGTCTGCTGGGCAGTATTTAGTGGCTGCACTGTGGTACTGGTTTCTGCTGGGGTGGTATTTATTGCTGCACTGTGGTATTTTTTGTGGGGCAGTATTTATTACTGCACTGTGGTATCTGGTTGTGCTGGGGCACTGCATGTGGTATTTGGTTCTGTTGGGGCAGTATTTAGTGCTGCACTTGGTATTGGTTCTGTATTTGTTTGTGCACTGTGTACTGCACTGTGTGGTATTGGTTATTTAGTGCTGGTGGTACTGGGGCAGTATTTAGTGCTGCACTGTGGTATTTGGGTTCTGCTGGGGCAGTATTTAGTGCTGCACTGTGGTATTTGGTTGCTGGGGCAGTATTTAGTGCTGCACTGTGGTATTTGGTTCTGTTGGGGCAGTATTTAGTGCTGCACTGTGGTGATTTGGCTCTGCTGGGGCAGTATTTAGTGCTGCACTGTGGTATTTGGTTCTGCTGGGGCAGGTATTTAGTGCTGCACTGTGGTATTTGGTTCTGTTGGGCAGTATTTAGCTGCACTGTGGTATTTGGTTCTTGTGGCGTATTTTAGTGCTGCACTGTGGTATTTGTGGTTCTGTTGGGCCAGTATTTAGTATATTTGGTGCTGCACTGTTGGTATTTGGTTTGCTGGGGCAGTATTTAGTGCTGCACTGTGGTATTTGGTTTGTTGGGGCAGTTTTTAGTGCTGCACTGTGGTATTTGGTTCTCTGGCTGGCAGTATTTAGTGTATTTAGTGCTGCACTGGTATTTGGTTCTCTGATTTAGGGGGTATTTAGTGCTGCACTGTGGTATTTGGTTCTGCTGGGCAGTATTTAGTGCTGCACTGTGGTATTTGTGCTGTGCTGGGGTAGTATTTAGTGCTGCACTGTGGTATTTGGTTCTGGGGGAGTATTTAGTGCTGCACTGTGGTATTTGGTTCTGTGGGGAGTATTTAGTGCTGCACTGTGGTATTTGTTCTGTTGGGGCAGTATTTAGTGCTGCACTGTGGTATTTGGCTCTGTTGGGGCAGTATTTAGTGCTGCACTGTGGTATTTGGTTTGCTGGGGCAGTATTTTAGTGCTGCACTGTGGTATTTTGGTTGCTGTTGGGGCAGTATTTAGTGCTGCACTGTGGTATTTGGTTCTGCTGGGGCACTGCTGCATGTGTATATTTGGTTCTGCTGGGGCAGTATTTAGTGCTGCACTGTGGTATTTGGTTCTGCTGGGGTATTTAGTGCTGCACTGTGGTATTTGGTTCTTGGGGCAGTATTTAGTGCTGCACTGTGGTATTGGTTCTCTGTTGGGCAGTATTTAGTGCTGCACTGTGGTATTTGGTTCTGTGTTGGGGCAGTATTTAGTGCTGCACTGTGGATATTGGTTCTGTTGGGGCAGTATTTAGTGCTGCACTGTGATATTTGGTTCTGTGGGGCAGTATTTATGCTGCACTGTGGTATTTGTATATTTGTGTGCATCTGTGATGGGCTGTGGTATTTGGCTCTGTTGGGGCAGTATTTAGTGCTGTACTGTGGTATTTGGTTCTGTTGGGGTGTATTTAGTGCTGCACTGTGGTTTTTAGTGCTGTCTGCTGGGCAGTATTTTGCTGTGGCTGTGCTGCACTGTGGGTTCTGTATTTAGTTGCACTGTGGTACTTGGTTGTTCCTGGGGCAGTATTTAGGCTGCTGTGCTGTTGGTATTTAGGCTGTGGTATTTGGTTTGTATTTAGTGCTGCACTGTGGTATTTGGCTGATTTGTAGTATTTAGTGCTGCACTGTGGTATTGGTTCTGTGGGGCAGTATTTAGTGCTGCTGCACTTGTGGTATTTGGTTTGTTGGGGCAGTATTTAGTGCTGCACTGTGGTATTTGGTTCTGTGGGCAGTATTTAGTGCTGCACTGTGGTATTTGTTCTGTTGGGCAGTATTTAGTGCTGCACTGTGGTTATTTGGTTTGTTGGGGGCAGTATTTGTTCTGTTTCTGTGGGCAGTATTTAGTGCTGCACTGTGTATTTGTTCTGTTGGGGCAGTATTTAGTGCTGCACTGTGGTATTTGTTCTGGGGGTATTTAGTGCTGCACTGTGGTATTTGGGTTCTGTTGGGGCAGTATTTAGTGCTGCACTGTGTATTTGGTTCTGTTGGGGCAGTATTTAGTGCCTGCACTGTGGTATTTGGTTCTGTTGGGGTAGTATTTAGTGCTGCACTGTGGTATTTGTGCTGTGCGGGGCAGTATTTAGTGCTGCACTGTGGTATTTGGTTCTGTTGGGGCGGTATTTTGTGCTGCATGTGGTATTTGGCTCTGTTGGTATTAGTGCTGCCACTGTGGTATTTGGTTCTGTGGGGCAGTATTTAGTGCTGCACTGTGGTATTTGTTCTGCTGGGGCTGCAGTATTTAGTGCTGTGGTATTTGTCTCTGTTGGGGCAGTATTTAGTGCTGCACTGTGGTATTTGGTTCTGTTGGCTGCATGGCAGTATTTAGTGCTGCACTGTGGTATTTGGTTCTGTTGGGGCAGTATTTAGTGCTGCACTGTGGTATTTGGTTCTGTTGGGGCAGTATTTAGTGCTGCACTGTGGTGTTTGGTTCTGTTGGGGCAGTATTTAGTGCTGCACTGTGGTATTTGGTTCTGTTGGGGCAGTATTTAGTGCTGCACTGTGGTATTTGCTTCTGTAGTATCTGCTGTTTTAGTGTGTAACTGCACTGTGGTATTTGTTCTGTGGGGCAGTATTTAGTGCTGCACTGTGGTATTTGGTTCTGCTGGGGCAGTATTTAGTGCTGCACTGTGGTATTTAGTTCTGTTGGGGCGGTATTTAGTGCTGCACTGTAGTATTTGGATCCGCCTATCTTTTGTTTCCTCATCTTCTATCAGTTTGGACCCGCTTACAATATGGGGCCACTTTTACCTTTTTTTCCCCACGGCCATTTTTCCAGTTCCCAGTCCGCCCTGGTGTCTGTGTGTGCAGATCTGCATCTTGTCATCCAGGGTCCTTGAAGTCGTCCTCTATCTGGACACACCTCAGCCACGAGATAAGACAGGACCGCGGTCATAAAAAGAGAGCACTGAATAGACCGCACTGTACTCAGTGACATCGGAGGATGGGGGGGGGGGATAGCAAGAGGAAGGTGAAGAGGAATGAAAGACCGGAGCTGAGCGGCGTTCTGTGTGCTGGAGATTTCTCCTGGTTCTGCCCCGGAGCCCACGGCGTCCACGTGAGTAAGAGACTGTTGTCACTGTATTTCTGTGTTTTGTTATCCTCCACCTTCTGTATTGTGACTCTTTTTGTCACATTAACCCTTCAATAAGTTCTGTCTTGTCTTCTTGAAGGAATCCATGTGCTAAGCTCCACGCACAGAGGGGGTCATTTATTATCCACAACCACGCCTATATTACACAGATTTTTCGGCGCCAATTGTGCCACAACGGATAGTTGCTCCGAAATCTGCAACTTATGTTGCCCCTCATGTCAGGTCTAAAAAAGTGGACGTGGTGTGTGCCAGGGAGGGGCCTGTCGCCCATCTCATTCATCATGTTCTGGCTACCATGGTAACCAATTACACTGCTGGGGCTCCGATCGGAAGCTGCCACTGCCACCAATGAAAATACTGAGGAGGAGGGGCAACCAAAGAATATAATTAACCCCTAAATACAAATGTACGCGGCGGGTGCATGTGGCTGGCACCTGACCTCAATGACAGGGAACGGCGATCCCACTGAACCCCTTCAATTAACCCTACAGGTGCCACAAGCAGCATTGATCGGGGCACCTGATACTTGATGGGATTCGGTGGGATCCGTCTCATTGAGGCCAGGTGCTGCGTACATTTGTATTATTTATGTAATGTATATGTATTTATATTTATTGGTGCCCCCACCCCACCCTGATCAGTTACATATTCAGTAGTGGCCAGCGGCAGCCGCGTCACAGTAGGGGGTGTGGGTGGGGGCTAAGAGGTCGGCGCCTGCCATGTTCTCTAAAAGGTACTAGGCTCCTCAGTAGCACAGCCTAGTTCACGGTGTAATGCCTCATGTCCCCTCCGGAGGTGCTGCAGAGAAACGGAACACTTACTGCCAGGTTCCCCCAAAGATGATCGCTGAATGTCTCAGCAGGGACCGCATTATAATCTATATATAACAAGCACAGACTGTCTATAGTGGAGAGTCCCTGCGACTACCTGGACAGGTACCAGTGAAGTCACAGAGGCCCTGGGTAGGGGTGTGCGGTTTACTTTGTGTAAATTGGTTTCAGGACTGTGAACTGACTTTATGGGGTCATTCCCTCTATTTATACAGCCGGAAGCCACACATTATGTTCTCCTCCACATACCGCCTAATGATTGACAGAACCCTTATAGCTACTTCTGCTATTGCCGGGTTTACTTTCCTTTCATCAGCATGGAATCCCCATTGTGAGGGCCTGAGCCATGTTTACTGATGATCGTTAGTTAAATTGGTCTAATATGGCCGCTTTTTCATTGTTAGACAGGTTTATTGGCTGATTGCCTGATGTTCTGCTGATGGGACCTCCAGCGATCGGCTGCAATCGATGAGGGGGGTGGGGTGGGAGTATCCTCAGGATAGGTCATCAGTGTCTGATCGGTGGGGGGTCTGACACCCGCCGATCAGCTGTTTGAGAAGGGACCGGCGCTCCTGTGAGTGCTGCTATTTTCTCCCCACTCATCAAGCGCAGCGCCGTACATTGTATAGTGGTTGTGCTTGGTATCGCGCTCAGCCCTATTCACTTGAATGGGGCTGTGCCGCTCCTAGGCCACGTGACCGATAAACGTGACGTCACTGGCCTAGAAAAAGCTGAGAGAAGGCCGTGGCGCTCATGGGAGTGCCGGTGCCTTCTCAAACAGCTGATCGGCGGGGGTCCCGGGTGTTGGAGCCCCACCGATCAGATTCTGATGACCTGTCCTGAGGATACGTTATCAGTAGTAAAATCCCGGAAAACCCCTTTAAGCTGGACTTAAACAATAGATGGATGTCATCTGCTCCTGACGATTTCACAGGAATAGGCCGCCCATCTAATGTGGATGGAGACTTCCTAACTCTCCTCTGGATCGGGCTGATGAATTTCAACATGACTGATCCTTTTGCTCTTGTAGATAAGATGCTGCGCCAAGACTTTGCCAGTGGCTTACTCGCCTCTCCCTACTGAGAACACACGCAAGCTCGGCTGAGCAGAGCACATATGTGTATGGGAGGTGGTGAGAGATGGCTGTGGCCGACAGCTATCTAATGTCTATGGCCAAACTTAATGGTCGTCCCATAATTGGCCTAATGGGTGACATAGGGACTGTATCCATTAGGGACAGGGACTGATAAAAGTGATTACAATCTGAATATGGAGGTGCTATGTACATAGAGCCAGTGCTGTAGATGACATGTTGTCCCCGTCATCGCGGGGGGGGGGGGGTTATCAGTTTACGGACATTGCCCAGTGCTATCTATTGGCGTGTATTAATGATGTCACCGAATTCCTCTCACAGCCCAGACTATAACCCCTCACTATTCCAGATTGCGTCCCTTCTGTCTAACACTTTGAACCCATCATGCACGGTATTTCTTATGATGTTACAGAGCAAGGAGGCCTACAGAGCTCGGCCGAGCATGCATGTGTTGTGATTGGGCAGCACAGCGGCTCATGTTGCAGAGTATGGCTGCTGGGTGCTGCAGAGTCAGACATTGCGGAGTAACGGGAACTGGGTTTATTGGAACATGCATGCAATAACTGAAGGTCACTTTACATGGTGAATGGCACAGACAAGGAAAAAAGGAAATCAGTGAGTTCACATCAATGTACAGGAAATACAACACATCATAGATAATGTATAGAGAGGCTACAGGTAATCATTAGTAACAGCGACATCTAGTGTCGTAACAATAAACTGCAGTCTATTCAGCAGAAGACTAAGCTGTAAGATGTTGTATCTCCAACAGCTCAGTGGTCAGCACTGGTGCCTTGCAGTGCTGGGGTCCGACCACGGACTACATCTGCCCGGGGTTTGTATGTTCTCACCATGTTTGTGTGGGTTTCCCCTGTGTTCTCTGATTTCCTCCCAAGACATCCTGATATGGACCTTAGATTGTGAGCCCCATTGGCGACAGTGATGATAATGGGGAATATGTCACCGCTATATAGGTGTGTAAAATAATAAATAATGTGGAGAGGGGAAAAGGCTGCTGTCGGGCGCCTCTGGTGGCGGACTATCTCTCCACGAACATAAGGATCGGGCATGTTGAAATTGAACACGCTTGTCCTTTCACTCCCCCTGCCATTGGGAGGACCCCATACATATTATTAGATGGTCAACCGATCCCACCGAAATTGGCTTGTTTGGCCTGTTTATCCTATTTACGGCATTGTCCTTCGTTCCTGCAATATGACAGGTCACAGGTGAGAGGGCACGCCCCCATGCACATAAGATAGTCGCCCCCTTCCTCTGCCGTTAATCTAAGGTGCAGGGGCATCTTAAAGGGAGGTGGAAATGTCCTCCCCCCAACCACATACCTCTGGACAATAGACTCTTTTTACGGCTGCGGTGAGTCACTCGTCATCTCACGTGCCGGCAACAGTGGGGTTTGCGTTCCGTACGTTACACTTCCAGCCTCCAGTAGGTAACCCACACCACACAAGTGCCTGCTCCATGGCGGTTCACCTTGATGGACCTTAGAAATGCTATCCCCTCATCTCCATGGAGGGTGTTTGTACTGCAGGACGATTGCCATGCAACCCTTAAAAAGGGTTTAGTGACCGCCGCACATTCCTGTCTTTATGTCGCTGCGGATATTTGGAAGCTACAGAGCGTAATAATATATTATAGGGTGTAATACCATAGGGGGCGTCACCGATCCACCAGGTCTGATGCTGTCTCCACGTATCCAAACGTCACATGGGTCTGACTCTCAGCACGGCCATCGATACTGTAGTGCTGGAAGGATACCGGACACGCGATACGGATTAGATTTGTTTTTTCCGTGCTCTGAAAAACCACAATGTAATAGAGTACCAGCAAAGTGAAGGAGATTTGCCAAGTCTCGCGTACGCTCTACGCTTTTTTTAGGTGCGGAAACGGGTCTGCCGTGTGGACCTGAGAGTCCGCACCATGTCAGTTGTTTTTGTGATTCCGCACCTTATGTGCAGTGGTTTTCCCCATAGACTTTAACCGAAAATCTGCACTAAAAAAGCATAAAAAACACATAAATAGTATAGATGTATGTGTGTGTATTGTATGTGTGTGTGGTGTTCACACGGATTTTCTGCGTACAAGTATTTAACCCTTTCTACCCCGGAGGTTTTTTCATTTTTGCGTTTTCGGTTTAGCGCTCCCTGCCTTCAAACAGGCATAACTTTTTTATTTTTCTGTTCACATAGCTGTATGAGGGCTTGTTTTTTGCGGGACAAGTTGTACTTTCAAACGCCACCATTTAATATTGCATATGATGTAGTGGGAAGCGGGAAGAAACATCCAAATCGGGTGAAATTGCAAAAAAAGCACAATTCCGCTACAGTTTTCCTGTTTTTTTTATTTACGGCGTTCGATGTTCATTAAAACTGACCAGTTACTTTCATTCTACTGGTCATTACGAATCCGGCGATATCTAATATCTATAGTTTTTCCTGCGTTTTGATAGTCATAAAATAATTATAAAGTTGGACTTTTTTTTTTTTTTTGTCATATCTTGACCCCTATAACTTTTTGGTATTTATGTGTACGGAGCTGTATGGGGGCTCATTTTTTGCGGGGTGATCTGAAGTTTTTATTGATACCATTCTGAGGTGTGTATGACTTTTTGATCACTTTTTATTAATTTTTTTTTAGAAAAAAAAAAGCGACAAAAAACTGCGAATCGCCATTTGGACGCTTTTTTCTGCCACACAATTCGCCGTATTGGAATTTTTTTTTATATTTTAAAAGTACGGGCGTTTTCGGTCACGGTGATACCCATGATGTCTATATTTATTGTTATTTAGGTATTTATTTTTTAATTATACGGAAAGGGGGGTGATTTGATCTTTTATATATTTTTTATTTTTTATATATTTTTTAACTTTTTTTTATTTTTTGTGATATTTTAAAGCTCAAATATGAGCTAATATATTGTGTTTTTTTTCTTTTCTTTATGAGCAATCAGGGATTTACTAGATGGAGATAAATCCAAAAATTGCTAATTTCTTATCCTGGCCTGCCATCTAGTGGCCAGAATAAGAATTGCAGTTTGAATACTGTAATCCTCACCAGCGAGGATTACAGTTTTCATATGGTGTACAGGCACCCCGATTGGCCACTCGGGGCGTCTGTACACCACCCGGAAGCGTACGCTTCCGGGTTCAGACGCATCCTGATGCCGTGATCACGGCATCAGAAGGACCAGGAAGACGCCGCGGATGGCGGTAAATAGCGGCGAGTCTCGGCTGTTAGAAACAGCAGAGACTTGCCGGCCGTGACGCCCGCCGCGCGGGCGAGCGGCCGTCATGTCCCCACACCGCATCATTGGGGTACATGTACGGCGCTGGTCGGGAAGGGGGTTTTACTACTGATGACGTATCCTCAGGACAGGTCATCAGTATCTGATCGGTGGGGGTCCGACACCGGTGACGTCACGTTCATCGGTCATGTGACCTAGGAGTCAAGTGAATGGGGCTGAGCGCGATACCAAGCACAACCACTGTACAATTTGCGGCGCTGTGCTTGGTGAGCTGAGAGAAGGCCGCGGCGTTCACAGGAGTACTGGTACCTTCTCAAACAACTGATCGGCAGGAGTCCCGGGTGTTGGACCCCCACTGATCAGATACTGATGACCTATCCTGAGGATAGATCATCAGTAGTAAAATCCTGGAAAACCCCTTTAATGTGCGCTACGATCAGTGACGTTCTAAGGACTATAGAAAGTAGTCGGGATTTACCTCACTCATTTGCTCCCCTATGCTTTACAGTGCAGCGCTGCTTGTTCACATTGGCTTGATAAAATCAAATCCAAGCTCAGCGGTAAGTCAAAAGCTGATTTCCGTCAAAGGAGTTGTATCATCAAAAATAACCTACTGTTTAAATCACATTTAAACATATATTTATAGATTTTTTTTTTTTAAATTTACAGTGTCACTATCTATATTTAATAAAAAAAAAAGGTATAGAGTTCTGCAATTTTCGCTCTGGCCACTAGGCGGAATAATAGGTTGTGATTTCCTGATCTGTAAAGGTAACTTTTCAGTAGCTCTTCTCATTATCACCACAGGCAGGATTACAATGACGAGTAACACTTCTCTATATAGATAACACAGAATCCACCATTCACAGTAGGTGATATCGCAGCTTATCTGCTCCCTCCTGACCTCTGCACAGGTCACAGAGCATGCCTACAAGAAGCCAATGGGGTCAGCTCCTGTCCATTTTGTCTATGGCCCATGCAGTCTAGTCTTAGGCCTAGTGGCCAGTGGACGGAAACCTTTAAAAAAAATGACATGAAAAAAAAAAATCACTAAAAATGGAAAAAAATGTTAACATGAAAATCCCTTTAAGGAAAGTCAGCTTGTGACACTGACTGATGACTTTAGGTTTGATCGTGCACACAGCAGCCAATGTGAAAAAGCAGTGCTGCACTGTAAAGCACAAAGGAGGAAGATGAGTCAATTCTATTACAGAGTATTAGGTACCTGCTATACATCTATCCTAAGGCCGGTTCTACACAGCTCCCTCTCCTTACCCTGTCATGCACGTACGGCTCGGCTGGGGATGCATGTGTCCTGCTTTCTCCAAGAAGCAAAGAATTGGGGATGTTAAAATAAAACATGCCCAACCCTCCGCTCCCTCAAAGTGGAGACCCCCATACAATGATTAATGGCCATCCGACATCTAATGTGCACGGCCGGCTTAAAGGGGTCGTCCCGTGAAAAATATTCTACAGTTTGTAATCCAGCCCCTGGATCTGAAGACTTCTGTAATGTATTATAGCCAGCGAGCTATTCAATCCGATCTATTAGGACAGCGCCACCTGCTGTTTGCTCTTTTTCGTAATTTCTCTGTCCTGCTCACTGAGATGGAAGCACATGCTCAGTTCCATCCTTCAACTGCAGCAGAAAGGACACGCCCTGCGAGAAAGGGAACGCCCCTTGGGCTGTCAGCTTGATATAAATCTAGCAGAACAATGAATGTGGGGATCTCTGGATCCATGGGAGGTGCAGGGCTGGTTGGCTTTGTTAGAGATTGTCATGTCCTATATGATGTCCGATTATCATTTTTTACATTAATCATAGGATCGCCCCTTTAAGACTCAAATATTCCTGATTAAACAGACAGTCGGGCCCCATCTGATTTGCAGCTGTGATTACGTCCACTCTTCTATGAGGAAGTCTGGAGAAGCCGCCGGCGCTGGCCTCGTCTGAACTGTGCCGCCATCTGCCAGCATTAGTAATGCTCACAAATCTACGCCATACAGTCACCAAATGTTTACTGCACGTCTCTGGCTCGGTTAACAGGCAGATGCTGCCCCCATGTGGTAGAAGTGAAGAACTGCAACTGCCAGATCGAAAAGCATGGCAAGAATTTAGCTGTTGAGTGTGACATACCTACTGGTGCATGTGGACTCTGGGATCACACATACAAAGACCCGTCTGTGGGACCTAACATGTCATCGTGTATCCGCAAATATGCACTAAAAATACCAGACGTACAAAGAAATAATTCTTAAAGGGGTCCTCTCACTTCAGTAAGTGGCATTTATCATGTAGAGGAAGTTAATACAAGACACTTACTAATGTATTGTGATTGTCCATATTGTCTCCTTTACTGGCTGGATTAATTTTTCTATCACATTACACACTGCTGGTTTCCATGGTTACAACCACCCTGCAATCCATCAGTGGTGGTCGTGATTGCACACTACAGGAAAAAACACCAGCCTGTATGCGCTCCCATGGTCCCAGTCACCAGAGAGGCTGATTCCTATAGTGTGCAAGCACGACCACCACCATGGATTTCAGGGTGGTCTGTAACCATGGAAACTAGCAGTGTATAATGTGATAGAAAAATGAATCCCGTCGGCAAAGGAAGCAATATGGAGAATCACAATACATTAGTAAGTGCCTTGTATTAACTGCATCTACATGATAAATGCAACTTACTGAAGTGAGAGGACCCCTTTAAAGGGCATCTGTCAGCAGTTTTGTCCCTATGACACTGGCTGACCTGTTACATGTGCGCTCGGCAGCTGAAGACGTCTGTGTTGGTCCCATGTTCATATGTGCCCGCATTACTGAGAAAAATGATGTTTTACTATATGCAAATGAGCCTCTAGGAGCAACGGGGGCGTTACCCTTACACCTAGAGGCTCAGCTCTCTCTGCAACGGCCACGCCCACTGCACTTTGATTGACAGGACCAGGCAGTGTAAACATCATCACGTCTGGCCCTGCCAATCAAAGTGCAGAGAGAGCAGAGCCTCTAGGTGTAATGGCGACGCCCCCGTTGCTCCTAGAGGCTCATTTGCATATATTAAACCGTCATTTTTCTCAGCAATGCGGACACATATGAACACGGGACCAACACAGATGTCTTCAGCCGCTAAGTGCACATGTAACAGGTCAGCCAGTGTCATAGGGCAGAACTGCTGACAGATGCCCTTTAACATGGTTTATATTATAAGACCCATCCTTGCTACTGACAACTTTTTGTTTTTTTTTGTGTTGATGTCTATGAAGGTCACTTAAGAGGTCCCCTGTGTCCTGCATTGTCTATTTTGGACATTATCCACTGACTATGAAGGGCAGATGGTAAAATATTACGTGGCAGTCAATCTGTCCTCATAGTGGATGGGTCCACGATGGACATGTCACGGTTCCTCCATGAGATGCTCCTTGTCATTGGGCTCAGGTAGATGCCGTGTTTTGATTGCTGAGGCGAAAGGCCACCAGGTAGGACACCCCGTGGACTACTTGAGCTGATATGTACCTGTCTTTCTTCTTTCTCCAGGGGTTCCTAACGTGGACGTCATGGTCAAGCTAAGGATTAATAGTTCTGTGGCCACGGGACTTCTGGTGGTTCAAACCGTATTCCTGCTCGTGTTGTACTCAAGGCAGAGCATTCACCTATCGGACACAGATGGCAAGGAGAGAGTCCACCTCCTCATCCTTTCCTCCTGGAGGTCAGGCTCTTCTTTTGTTGGACAGATCTTCAGTCAGCACCCGGACGTCTTCTACTTGATGGAGCCCGCCTGGCACGTGTGGGTGACCATGTATCAGAACAGCGCCACGGTTCTCCACATGGCGGTGAGGGATCTGGTGAGATCGGTGTTCCTGTGCGACATGTCCGTTTTTGACTCCTATTTGCCGAAGGAGAGGAACGTCTCTCACCTCTTCCAGTGGGCCACCAGCAGGGCCTTATGTACGCTCCCGGCCTGCAAGTACTTTCCCCGCGATGAGATCACCAATGAAAAGGCCTGCAAGACCCTGTGCGGAAAATATCCCTTCCACAGCGTTGAGCGGGCCTGCAACACGTACAGTCACGTGGTGATAAAGGAGGTCCGCTTCTTCGACTTGAAAGTTCTGTATCCGCTCCTTACCGACCCTTCCTTGAATTTGAAGATCCTCCATTTGGTCCGGGATCCTAGAGCGGTGGCGAAATCTCGGGAGCAGTCGAAAAAAGCGTTAACAAGAGACAACGGGATTGTCCTCAACACCAACGGGACCAAGGTGGACGACGGCAAGTATCAGGTGATCCGGGAAATCTGTCGAAGTCATGTCCAGATCTATGAAACGGCGGCGTACAAGGCTCCCAGCTTCCTCAAGGACCGCTACATGCTGGTAAGGTACGAGGACGTGGTTCGAGATCCCTCACAAGAGATCTCCAAGATGTATAAATTTGCCGAGCTGAAACCTACGAGCAAGCTCGAAAAGTGGATCTACAACATCACGCATGGCCGGAGCTCTGGGAATCAGAAAGAAGCCTTCACAATCACCTCTCGCAACGCAGTCAACGTTTCTCAGGCTTGGAGGAACGTCCTGTCCTTCGAGAAGGTGAAAATGATACAAGACGTATGTAAAGGGGCTATGAACATGCTCGGCTACCAGACGGTAGACTCCGAGAAGGAACAGAAGGACTTAAACCACCAAGTTGTGCTGCCGAGGAGACAGTATCAGTTCAGCTGGTCATAGTTTCACCACGTGCAGTGACTTTGGCACTTTTGCAGCATTAACTTTTTTTTTTTTTTTTTTTTTGGAGTATTTATTAATTTTATCTTTACGCACTGTGAAAAACACATTTTTGTTTCCGGTTTCTGAGATGGACAGAAGGAAAAACAGAGCAAACTGCTTGTAGGAACTAAGTACAATGAAACTTATGTGAAGACGTTAAATCTTTAATTTAAATAGTTCTCGCTATCCTAATGTATGAAACTCAGAGACTTTAGTTTTATATGTTTATTATTGTATATGTATAAATGTAACAGGTGAAAAAACTATAAATAAACTGTTAGTCTATGGTCGTTGTATGGTCTATGTACATGGGAGCAGTATTATAGTAGTTATATTCTTGTACATGGGAGCAGTATTATAGTAGTTATATTCTTGTACATGGGAGCAGTATTATAGTAGTTATATTCTTGTACATAGGAGCAGTATTATAGTAGTTATATCCTTGTACATAGGAGCAGTATTATAGTAGTTATATTCTTGTACATAGGAGCAGTATTATAGTAGTTATATTCTTGTACATAGGAGCAGTATTATAGTAGTTATATTCTTGTACATAGGAGGCAGTATTATAGTAGTTATATTCTTGTACATAGGAGCAGTATTATAGTAGTTATATTCTTGTACATAGGGAGCAGTATTATAGTAGTTATAGTATTATCTTGTACATATATTATAGGAGGGCAGTATTATAGTAGTTATATTCTTGTACATAGGAGCAGTATTATAGTAGTTATATTCTTGTACATAGGAGCAGTATTATAGTAGTTATATTCCTTGTACATAGGAGCAGTATTAATAGTAGTTATATTCTTGTACATAGGAGCAGTATTATAGTAGTTATATTCTTGTACATAGGAGCAGTATTATAGTAGTAGTTATATTCCTTGTACATAGGAGGCAGTATTATAGTAGTTATAAGTTCTTGTACATAGGAGCAGTATTATAGTAGTTTATATTCTTGTACATGGGAGCAGTATTATAGTAGTTATATTCTTGTACATAGGAGGCAGTATTATAGTAGTTATATTCTTGTACATAGGAGGCAGTATTATAGTAGTTTATATTCTTGTACATAGGAGCAGTATTATAGTAGTTATATTCTTGTACATAGGAGCAGTATTATAGTAGTTATATTCTTGTAGCATAGGAGCAGTATTATAGTAGTTATATTCTTGTACATAGGAGCAGTATTATATAGTAGTTATATTCTTGTACATAGGAGCAGTATTATAGTAAGTTATATTCTTGTACATAGGAGCAGTATTATAGTAGTTATATTCTTGTACATAGGAGCAGTATTATAGTAGTTATATTCTTGTACATAGGAGCAGTATTATATAGTAGTTATATTTTGTACATAGGAGCAGTATTATAGTAGTTATATCTTGTACATAGGAGCAGTATTATAGTAGTTATATTCTTGTACATAGGAGGCAGTATTATAGTAGTTATATTCTTGTACATAGGAGCAGTATTATAGTAGTTTATATTTCTTGTACATAGGAGCAGTATTATAGTAGTTATATTCTTGTACATAGGAGCAGTATTATAGTAGTTATATCTTGTACATAGGAGCAGTATTATAGTAGTTATATTCTTGTACATTAGGAGCAGTATTATAGTAGTTATATTCTTGTACATAGGAGCAGTATTATAGTAGTTATATTCCTTGTACATAGGAGCAGTATTATAGTAGTTTATATTCTTGTACATAGGAGCAGTATTATAGTAGTTATATTCTTGTACATAGGAGCAGTATTATAGTAGTTATATTCTTGTACATAGGAGCAGTATTATAGTAGTTATATTCTTGTACATAGGAGCAGTATTATAGTAGTTTAATATTCTTGTACATAGGAGGCAGTATTATAGTAGTTATATTCTTGTACATAGGAGCAGTATTATAGTAGTTATATTCTTGTACATAGGAGCAGTATTATAGTAGTTATATTTCTTGTACATAGGAGCAGTATTATAGTAGTTATATTCTTGTACATAGGAGCAGTATTATAGTAGTTATATTTCTTGTACATAGGAGCAGTATTATAGTAGTTATATTCTTGTACATAGGAGCAGTATTATAGTAGTTATATTCTTGTACATAGGAGCAGTATTATAGTAGTTATATTCTTGTACATAGGAGCAGTATTATAGTAGTTATATCCTTGTACATAGGAGCAGTATTATAGTAGTTATATTCTTGTACATAGGAGCAGTATTATAGTAGTTATATTCTTGTACATAGGAAGCAGTATTATAGTAGTTATAATCCTTGTACAATAGGAGCAGTATTATATAGTAGTTATATTATCCCTTGTACATAGGAGCAAGTATTATAGTAGTTATATTCTTGTACATAGGAGGCAGTATTATAGTAGTTTATATTCTTGTACATAGGAGCAGTATTAATAGTAGTTATATTCTTGTACATAGGAGCAGTATTATAGTAGTTATATTCTTGTACAATAGGAGGCAGTATTATAGTAGTTATATTCTTGTACATAGGAGCAGTATTATAGTAGTTATATTCTTGTACATAGGAGCAGTATTATAGTAGTTTATATTCTTGTACATAGGAGCAGTATTATAGTAGTTATATTCTTGTACATAGGAGCAGTATTATAGTAGTTATATCCTTGTACATAGGAGCAGTATATAGTAGTTATTATCCTTGTACATAGGAGCAGTATTATAGTAGTTATATCTTGTACATAGGAGGCAGTATTATAGTAGTTATATCCTTGTACATAGGAGCAGTATTATAGTAGTTATATCTTGTACATAGGGCAGTATTATAGTATGTTATATCTTGTACATAGGAGCAGTATTATAGTAGTTATATTCTGTACATAGGAGCAGTATTATAGTAGTTATATTCTTGTACATAGGAGGAGTATTATTAGTTATTTTGTACAGAGCAGTATTAGTAGTTATATTCTTGTACATAGGAGGCAGTATTATAGTAGTTATATCTTGTACATGGAGCAGTATTTATAGTAGTTATATCTTGTACATAGGAGCAGTATTATAGTAGTTTATATCTCTGTACATAGGAGGCAGTATTAATAGTAGTTATATTCTTGTACATAGGAGCAGTATTATAGTAGTTATATCTTGTACATGGAGGCAGTATTATAGTAGTTATATCCTTGTACATAGAGCAGTATTATAGTAGTTATATTCTGTACATAGGAGCAGTATTATAGTAGTTATATCTTGTACATGGAGCAGTATTATAGTAGTTATATCCTTGTACATGGAGCCAGTATTATAGTAAGTTATATCTTGTACATAGGAGGCAGTATTATAGTAGTTATAATCCTTGTACATAGGAGCAGTATTATAGTAGTTATATTCTTGTACATAGGAGCAGTATTATAGTAGTTATATTCTTGTACATAGGAGCAGTATTATAGTAGTTATATCCTTGTACATAGGAGCAGTATTATAGTAGTTATATTCTTGTACATAGGAGCAGTATTATAGTAGTTATATTCTTGTACATAGGAGCAGTATTATAGTAGTTATATCCTTGTACATAGGAGCAAGTATTATAGTAGTTATATCTTGTACATAGGAGCAGTATTATAGTAGTTATATCTGTACATAGGAGCAGTATTATAGTAGTTATATATCTTGTACATAGGAGCAGTATTATAGTAGTTATATTCTTGTACATAGGAGCAGTATTATAGTAGTTATATTCCTTGTACATAGGAGGCAGTATTATAGTAGTTATATCCTTGTACATAGGAGCAGTATTATAGTAGTTATATTCTTGTACATAGAGCAGTATTATAGTAGTTATATTCTTGTACATAGGAGCAGTATTATAGTAGTTATATCCTTGTACATAGGAGCAGTATTTATAGTTATATCTTGTACATGGAGCAGTATTAAGTAGTTATATCCTTGTACATAGGAGCAGTATTATAGTAGTTATATTCTTGTACATAGAGCAGTATTATAGTAGTTATATTCTTGTACATAGGACATATTATAGTAGTTATATCCTTGTACATGGGAGCAGTATTATAGTAGTTATATCCTTGTACATAGGAGCAGTATTATATGTATTATATTCTTGTACATAGGAGCAGTATTATAGTAGTTATATTCCTTGTACATAGGAGGCAGTATTATAGTAGTTATATCTTGTACATAAGGAGGCAGTATTATCAGAGTTATATTCTTGTACATGGGAGGCAGTATTATAGTAGTTATATCCTTGTACATGGAGGCAGTATTATAGTAGTTATATCCTTGTACATAGGAGCAGTATTATAGTAGTTATATTTCTTGTACATAGGAGCAGTATTATAGTAGTTATATTCCTTGTACATAGGAGGCAGTATTATAGTAGTTATATTCTTGTACATAGGAGGCAGTATTATAGTAGTTATATTCTTGTACATAGGAGGCAGTATTATAGTAGTTATATTCTTGTACATAGGAGCAGTATTATAGTAGTTATATTCTTGTACATAGGAGCAGTTATATAGTAGTTATATTCTTGTACATAGGCAGCAGTATTATAGTAGTTATATTCTTGTACATAAGAGCAGTATTATAGTAGTTATATTCTTTGTACATAGGAGGCAGTATTATAGTAGTTATATTCTTGTACATAGGAGGCCAGTATTATAGTAGTTATATTCTTGTACATAGGAGGCAGTATTATAGTAGTTATATTCTTGTACATAGGAGCAGTATTATAGTAGTTATATTCTTGTACATAGGAGCAGTATTATAGTAGTTATATTCTTGTACATAGGAGGCAGTATTATAGTAGTTATATTCTTGTACATAGGAGGCAGTATTATAGTAGTTATTATTCTTGTACATAGGAGCAGTATTATAGTAGTTATATCTTGTACATAGGAGCAGTATTATAGTAGTTATATTCTTGTACATAGGAGCAGTATTATAGTAGTTATATTCTTGTACATAGGAGCAGTATATAGTAGTTATATTCTTGTACATAGGAGGCAGTATTATAGTAGTTATATTCTTGTACATAGGAGCAGTATTATAGTAGTTATATTCTTGTAATAGGAGCAGTATTATAGTAGTTATTCTTGTACATAGGAGCAGTATTATAGTAATTATATTCTTGTACATAGGAGCAGTATTATAGTATTATATTCTTGTACATAGGAGGCAGTATTATAGTAGTTATATTCTTCGTACATAGGAGCAGTATTATAGTAGTTATATTCTTATACATAGGAGCAGTATTATAGTAATTTATACTTCTTGTACATAGGAGCAGTATTATAGTATTATATTCTTGTACATAGGAGCAGTATTATAGTAAGTTATATTCTTTGTACATAAGGAGCAGTATTATAGTAGTTATATTCTTGTAAATAGGAGCAGTATATAGTTATTTAAGTAGGCAGTTTATAATTATATTCTTGTACAAGCATTAAGTTATTTGTAAGGTTGCAGGTATTATAGTAGTTATATTCTTGTACATAGGAAGCAAGTATTATAGTAGTTATACTTCTTGTACATAGGGACAGCTATTTAGTAGTTATATTCTTGTACATCATGAGGCCAGTATTATAGTAGTTTATATTCTTGTACATAAGGGGCCAGTTATTATAGTAGTTATATTCTTGTACATAGGAGGCAGTATTATAGTAGTTATATTCTTGTACATAGGAGCAGTATTATAGTAGTTATATTCTTGTACATAGGGGACAGTATTATAGTAGTTATATTCTTGTACATAGGAGGCAGTATTATAGTAGTTATATTCTTGTACATAGGAGCAGTATTATAGTAGTTATATTCTTGTACATAGGAGGCAGTATTATAGTAGTTATATTCTTGTACATAGGAGGTAGTATTATAGTAGTTGTAACATTGTAAGAAGTAACAATAACAGCATGGAAAAACTAAACATATATAGAAAGGTATGGATACATATATACTTATACATACATTTGTTTGCCAAACACAGGAAAAAAAAGTTTATATTGCAGGGATCGGCAACCTTCTGCACTCTAGCTGCTGTGAAACTACAAATCCCAGCATGCAAGCATGCTTGGCTATATATATATAAGCCTTATGTAAGGAAGTGTGTGCGCGGTTATATATTAGTAATGTAAGTTCACTCTGTTGCTATTGCTACTTATTTTATTGTTACTGCTCCTGAAGAAGGGGATTGTTATATTGTATTCCCCGAAACGCGTTGAGCATTTTTATCATTAAAACTTCAGTCATTCATCTAGTTCTGGATTCATCTCTGGTGAGAAGTGGCGTACCGACTTTACTGCTTTACAAGCATCCTCGGCGAGGGAGGTGTGGTGGCGACAAGTACCTGTTCCCCCCCCTCCCTAGTGAAGTAAGTCTACCCATTGACTCATTAGTTCCACACTACCTATGTGATAGTTTACTTACTGGTAATATATCTGATCCTTTACAACATCTTGACATTGTTGGTTTCTCTTTATGTTCCTAAATCCTCCCCACTTTATTGGCTCCTCATAATCCTTTACCATTATCACTAGGCGGTTTTGTACCGCTTTCTATTCTTTTCCTTGAGTAGTAGCCTATAATTGGGGTCTGTTGTCTGTTATTATTCCCTCCTCTTCACTCCCTTGGCGCTCCACCACAACTCTCCCCCTTTTTTTTTTTTGGATAGAGACATATACATTAATTGTGTTTGTTTCCATCCCTCCTTTCTTTGCGTTATATATTAGTTACATATGTTGTTCTGCAGCAGCTGAGGTGTGTATTATGATGTTCTGCAGCAGCTGAGGTGTGTATCAGGAGGTTCTGCAGCAGCTGAGGTGTGTATTATGATGTTCTGCAGCAGCTGAGGTGTGTATTATGATGTTCTGCAGCAGCTGAGGTGTGTATTATGATGTTCTGCAGCAGCTGAGGTGTGTATTAGGAGGTTCTGCAGCAGCTGAGGTGTGTATTAGGAGGTTCTGCAGCAGCTGAGGTGTGTATTAGGAGGTTCTGCAGCAGCTGAGGTGTGTATTATGATGTTCTGCAGCAGCTGAGGTGTGTATTATGATGTTCTGCAGCAGCTGAGGTGTGTATTATGATGTTCTGCAGCAGCTGAGGTGTGTATTATGATGTTCTGCAGCAGCTGAGGTGTGTATTAGGAGGTTCTGCAGCAGCTGAGGTGTGTATTAGGAGGTTCTGCAGCAGCTAGGACACAGCACTGTATAATGCCTCTTGCAGCTGCTGAAGAACATGTTGTTGCATATAGTAGAACATTACAGATCATTCACACAACGGTTGTCACCGAAGAAGGAACTTCCTGTCAAACAAACCTGTGATAGACACTTCTGCAGGAAGAGATAAGCAGCGCCTGTGTGCCGCCACTCATCTATCTAGAACTGTCAGGTTCTGATATTTGACTTTAATACTATTTACAGCCACGTTGATAGAAGATTCCACTGATCTGCATTATATTAATGGGCAGTGACCTCCGCACCGTGGCTGCAGCCGTCTGGGAACTATAACACCCAGCAGGTTGTAGTGGGGTACTACTTTTACCTAACCTTAAAGTAAAACTCCTGCAAAATTTTTTATTCTCTGACCTGTTAGAAAGCTGCATGATGTAATCTGTAGTGAATGTAATCTTATCAGAGACTGTATTTATGAGTTATCCCCTCTCTTCTAATTGTAGCTGTGTCATGTGACCAACTCCCTGACCTCCAACTGACCCAGGACAGGAAGCCAGTTACTTCTCTATTCAATCCTATGAGACTCAGAGTGAGGCTCCCATAGGAATACATAGAGAAATAGACTTCCTGTCCACACATAAGATGCTGTGTTATCTGGTGAGTCTGATTGCTGGTCACATGACACAGATGAGAAACATCAGGGAGATATAACTCACAAATACAGACACTGGTAAGAAAATGACATTCGCTACAGATTACATCATGTACATTTCTAGCAGGACATGGAATAACATTTTTTGCGGGAGTTCTTCTTTAAGAGCTGCATACCTCTATAGAGGAGAGCATACCTCTATAGAGGAGTCAAGAAAGACTCCTCTTTCTTTAATTCACCATGAAAGACTAGTTACTTTTGTAATTTACCTTCTGTTACAAAAATGTTCCATGATTATGATTATAATGGTGCCCCTTGGTGTTTAACATGTATAGCATTGTGCATGTCCACCAACTGACATGGATTAGCATGGTCGCACATGCTCAGTTCCATCCTTCAAATGCCACCATCTACTGTTAGGAGCTGCGACAGTTAGAGGGAGAAAGATGCAGCTGAAAGGACACACCCCCTGGGAGAAAGCTTCGACAGAAAGTGGACATCCCCTGAGGTGTGATAGGGAGAGCACTGCAGCGGAAAGGACAAGCCTCCTGAGAAAGACCATGCCCCCTGAACTGCAGCAGGAAGGACATGCCCTTGAGCTGTGATAGGGAAAGAGCTGCAGTGGAAATGATACACTCCCAAGCTGTAGCAGGAAGGACACACCCCTGAGCTGTGATAAGGAGAGGGCTGCAGCAGAAAGGTCATTCACCTGAGCTGCCAGCTCCCAAGAGAATCTAGCAGAGCAAATTGAGCAATGAATGTGGAGATCTCTGGATCCATGTGAGGTCCAGGGCAGGTTCTAGCTTTGATAGAAAGAGATTGTCGTGTTCTATATGATGTCTGATTTTTCTTTTTTTTTTACACGAATCATAGCACAACCCCTTTAAGCTTTCAAACCTTTGAGTCTTGGTTATCACTCCACCACAGGTAAGATGTTGCCAGAAAGGATACCAATGTGCTCCTAGGTGTAATACTTTACAGTCACCACTGGAGGGCAATAGACGCTAACACATCATACAGAGAGCAGGCTTACACTTAGCTTATGAGGAGCAGATGCTGCCAAATGAGACCGTTATCGGCTCCCATTGATGTCCTTCTCCCCATAATGCTGGTCCGGGCTTAGCAGAAATAATGTGAAGATGGAAGCGACTTTTAAAGGAAAAAATATGTTCCTGTCCTTTCATCTTCCTCCCTGGCCAGTTACATGATACGACTGCTGAGATAACGGTGATAAAGGGGTCCTCTCACTTCAGCAAGTGGCATTTATCATGTAGAGGAAGATAATACAAGGCGCTTACTATTGTATTGTGAATCTCCATATTGCTTCCCTTGCTGGCTGGATTCATTTTTCCATCACATTATATACTGCTTGGTTCCATGGTTACGACCACCCTACAGTCCAGCAGCGGTGGTCCTGCTTGCAAACTACAGGAAAAGGCGCGCACCTCTCTTGTGGCTGAGACCGCCAGAGCACACATAGGCTGGCACTTTTTTCTATGTTGTGCAAGCACGACCACCACTTTAGTTGCTTTGAGTGTACCTTGTGTTACTTAGTGACCCCACAGCTATTACACACCTTGCTCTTCACATGATCTTTGTTGGTCGACCACTATTGGGCAGGGTGATAAACGTCTGGAATCTTCTCCATTTGTACACAATCTGTCTGACTGTGGATTGGTGGAGTCCAAACTCTTTAGAGATCGTTTTGTAATCTTTTCCAGCCTCATGAGGATCAACAACTCTTCTTCTGAGGTCCTCAGAAATCTCCTTTCTCTGTGCCGTGATACATTTCCACAAATTTGTGTTATGAAGATCAGAATTTGATAGATCCACGTTCTCTCAATAAAACAGGTTGTCCACTCACACCTAATTGTAATTTCACCTTCAAATTATCTGCTAATCCTAAAAATTAACATACTGTTCCACTCACAGACAGATGAAATTGACTCATTGACATATTTTTGACTCTGATGTTGTTTAGGTCAAATTAAAAATAGATCATATCTATCTATCTATCTATCTATCTATCTATCTATCTATCTATCTATCTACCTATGTGTCTTCTATCTATCTATCTATCTAATATCTATCTATCTATCTATCTATCTATCTCATATCTATCTATCTATCTCATATCTATTATCTATCTATCTATCTATCTATCTATCTATCTATCTATCTACCTACGTGTCTCATATCTATCTATCTATCTATCTATCTATCTATCTACCTACCTACGTGTCTCATATCTATCTATCTATCTATCTATCTATCTCATATCTATCTATCTCATATCTATCTATCTATCTATCTATCTATCTGTGCCCTGCCGATCAGATATTGATGACCTATCCTGAGGACAGGTCATCAATATTAAGCCTGGAGAACCCCTTTAATACCTCACACAGTGAACGTTCCGCCGGGGGCGTGCCCCTGACAGCTCTCGCAGTCTATTATACATTACGCGGTGGTATAGCTCAGCGCCTCCTGACTATATTACTCCATCTCTGTGAAATGATACTGAATCTCATCTTCCATCTCAGATTTCCTGTGAGTGGAATCAGATCGGCAATTTACTTAGAAATAGAGATTTGAAAGCCGCCTTTTATCTGTTCGGGATAAAATGGCTCACGTTTCCCTGGAAATGTTTTTTCTTTCCGTAGTATGATACAAAGCGGTACATTTCATGTCACCTCCCGCTGCACCGCGCACTTCATATCACGGTACGCTGTCTTAAACAGGCTTTTATAGGAAGAATATCATCTGTGGACTGAGACGACTTATTGTAGTGTGCCAAACACACAGATATATACTGACACATACTGTACACATGTATACTGATATATACTGACACATCCTGTACACATGTATACTGATATATACTGATATATACTGACACATCCTGTACACATGTATACTGATATATACTGATATATATGACACATACTGTACACATGTATACACAGATATATACTGACACATACTGTACACATGTATACTGATATATACTGACACATCCTGTACACATGTATACTGATATATACTGACACACTGACACATACTGTACACATGTATACTGATAAATACTGATATATACTGACACATACTGTACACATGTATACTGATAAATACTGATATATACTGACACATACTGTACACATGTATACTGATAAATACTGACACATACTGTACACATGTATACACACATACTGATATATACTGACACATACTGTACACATGTATACTGATAAATACTGACACATACTGTACACATGTATACTGATATATACAGATATATACTGACACATACTGTACACATGTATACACACATATATGTACTGATATATACTGACACATACTGTACACATGTATACTGATATATACTGACACATACTGTACACATGTATACAGATATATACTGACACATACTGTACACATGTATACTGATATATACTGACACATACTGTACACATGTATACACACAGATATATACTGACACATACTGTACACATGTATACTGATATATACTGACACAGTGTACACATGTATACAGATAAATACTGACACATACTGTACACATGTATACTGATATATACTGACACATACTGTACACATGTATACACACATACTGATATATACTGACACATACGGTACATATGTATACACAGATATATACTGACTCATACTGTACACATGTATACACAGATATATACTGACACATACTGTACACATGTATACACACATACAGATATATACAAATCTACTTTTGTGTATAAACATGTGAGACACTGAGTTAGGCCTAAGCAAGAGACCTGAGGGAGAGACCTGAGGAAAGACCTGAGGAGAGGACTGAGGGAAGAGACTGAGGAGAGACCTGAGGAGAGACCTGAGGAGAGACCTGAGGGAGAGGACTGAGGAGAGACTGAGGAAGAGACCTGAGGGAGAGGACTGAGGGAGAGAGGACTGAGGAGAGACCTGACTGAGGGACCTGAGGGAGAGACTGAGGAAGAGGACCGAGGAAGAGGACTGAGGAGAGACCTGAGGAAGAGACCTGAGGAGAGGACTGAGGAAGAGACTGAGACTGAGGAGAGGACTGAGGACTGAGGAGAGGACCTGAGGAGAGGACTGAGGGACCGAGAGGAGAGAGGACGAGGGAGGGATGAGGAAGAGACTGAGGAGAGGACTGAGGAAGAGACCTGAGGGAGAGACTGAGGAGAGGACTGAGGAGAGGACCTGAGGAAGAGACTGAGGAGAGAGGACCTGAGGAAGAGACTGAGGAGAGGACTGAGGGAGAGGACCGAGGAAGAGGACTGAGGAGAGACCTGAGGAGAGGACTGAGGAAGAGACTGAGGAGAGAGCTGAGGAAGAGGACTGAGGAAGAGAGGAAGGACTGAGGGAGAGGACTGAGGAGAGGACTGAGGAAGAGACCTGAGGAAGAGGACTGAGGAAGAGGACTGAGGGAGAGGACTGAGGGACTGAGAAGGGACTGAGGGAGAGGACTGAGGAGAGAGGACTGAGGAGAGGACTGAGGACCTGAGGGAGAGGCCTGAGGAAGAGGCCTGAGGGAGAGACCTGAGGGAGAGGCCTGAGGGAGAGGCCTGAGGGAGAGGACTGAGGGAGAGGCCTGAGGGAGAGGACTGAGGGAGAGGACTGAGGGAGAGGCCTGAGGGAGAGGACTGAGGAGAGGCCTGAGAGAGACTGAGGGAGGAGGGACTGAGGGAGAGGACTTGAGGGAGAGGCCTGAGGGAGAGGCCTGAGGGAGAGGACTGAGGAGAGGACTGAGGAAGAGGCCTGAAACGTCTCCAACACCTGCAATTTTCATATCTATCTGCTACTTTTTTATTTGCCTCCTTGGATTCCTGTGACGTATATGACTTCAGTCACCCTGTAGGCTTATACTTTATACACGGCTCAGGTTGTGCTCTCCTAATTTACAATACATGGATTTATTCCGCTCGCTCCTCCACTTTCCGGGGAATCCATTAGTGCAGCCCTGAGATGAATTCCTAATAGTTTTTTAGATACAAATGTGAAAGATTTTGCACCTAATAAAGTTTTGCCGGACTTTCTGTGGTTATTATTGGTGACTCCAGACCTTGGAGGAGGTTTAGTAGATTCGTACATCAGGCCGGATATGAGACCTTAGAATCCACCACCCACCAGTCCAGGCGCTGCTGAATTATCGCCCTGTTACTCCATCCTGTCAATGTGTCTTTCCATTCTCCAGATATTATATCATTGAAAGAAAATTCAGCCGTGGAGTATTGACTACAAACGCCACAATGACCTTTTCTCTGCAGGAAGGGGGTCGATTTCAGAACATTCCCTCATATCTTTCCAGGCTGACACGCTCATCCATCCTTTGTCATCATGTTTGTGTATTAACATGGAAGCAAATAAATCCTAATTATAACCGAGAGGCAAACAATCCAGAAAAGATCTATAAGTGATTTCCTTCCCCGCTGTGAGGAATCGATAGACCCCCTTGAGTACACAAATTATAAATCAATGATCTGCAGGGTAAATGATGCCTGGAAGGCGTGGAGATCGCACACACACATGGATACAATGTAACAAGTGTTTCCATATGTGGAAATAACAGGAAGAAAAGTTACTTAGTAACCCAGTATTTGAATGTCTGATAAAGGGGGTGTCCAGCTCAGAGAACCTATTTTCATACACCACATTAGGAAATTATGAGTCAATATAGTTGAATATAGAAGTTACTCACCTGTCCTGGTCCTGTTTTGGTCTCATCCGTCCACAAAACATTGTTCCAATAAACTTCTGTTTTTTCCAGGTGATCTTTGGCTGCAGACGGGCAGCAATGTTCTTTTTGGAGAGCAGCGGCTTTCTCCTTGCAGTCCTGCCATGCACACCACTGTTGTTTAGTGTCCCCCTGATGGTGGACTCATGAACATTAAATTAGCTAATGTGAGAAAGGTCATTAGTAGCTTAGAGGGTACTTTGTGTTACTTAGCGACCCCACAGCTATTACCTGCCTTGCTCTTCACATGATCTTTGTTGGTTGACCACTCATGGGGAGGGTGATAAATGTCGGGAATCTCCTCCATTTGTACACAATCTGTCTGACTGTGGAGTCCAAACTCTTTAGAGATGGTTTTGTAACCTTTTCCTGGCTAATGAGTATCAACAACTCTTCTTCTGAGATCCTCAGAAATCTCCTTTCTCTGTGCCGTGATACATTTACACAAACATGTGTTATGAAGATCAGAATTTACTTAGCGACCCCACAGCTATTACACACCTTGCTCTTCACATGATCTTTGTTGGTTGACCACTATTGGGGAGGGTGATAAATGTCTGTAATCTCCTCCATTTGTACAAAATCTGTCTGACCGTGGATTGGTAGAGTCCAAACTCTTTAGAGATTGTTTTGTAACCTTTTCCAGCCTGATGAGTATCAACAACTCTTCTTCTGAGGTCCTCCGAAATCTCCTTTCTCTGTGCCATGATACACATGTGATAGATCCATGGTCTCTCATTAAAACAGGTCGCCCACTCACTGTCATCGATTGAAAAACACCTGACTAATTTCACTTTAAATTATCTGCTAATCGTAAAGGTTCACACACTATTCCACTCACACTATTCCAGGCTTCTACTTACCTCACTACATCCACAGCCGCCCCTCTGTCCAGGCTTCTACTTACCTCACTATATCTACAGTTGCCCATCTGTCCAGGCTTCTACTTACCTCACTATATCCACAGCCGCCCCTCTGTCCGGGCTTCTACTTACCTCACTATATCCACATCCACCCATCTGTCCAGGCTTCTACTCACCTCACTATATCCACAGCCACCCATCTGTACAGGCTTCTACTTACCTCACTATATCCACAGCTGCCCATCTGTCCAGGCTTCTACTTACATCACTATATCCACAGCCACCCCTCTGTCCAGGCTTCTACTTACCTCACTATATCCACAGCCGCCCCTCTGTCCAGGCTTCTACTTACCTCACTATATCCACAGCCGCCCTCTGTCCAGGCTTCTACTTACCTCACTATATCCACAGCCGCCTGTCTGTCCAGACTTCTACTTACCTCACTACATCCACAGCCGCCCTTCTGTCCAGGCTTCTACTCTCCTCACTATATCCACAGCCGCCCCTGTGTCCAGGCGTCTACTCCCCTTAGTTAGTCTGACAACTTCTGTTCTTAGTAAACCCATGTTGACTATCACTTATGATATTATTGACGGTTCAGAGTTGCAGTATCTGAGCATTTACCATATACTAAATACACTGCAAATCAGTATAAACCCCCCTCAACCCTTTAAATGATTTCAGTGTCTGAACAGATTAATGGTGGGAGCGTCTCCAGTTTTTCTTCTCTCGTCGTCCATTATCCGGCCCGGATTGTCTTGGATTTGCCTTCTGTCGTAGCCGTGGGTTATTTCTGAACAGTCTGCTAACCTTCACTGCTATTGATTGAGATTTGTCATGATCCACCGTGTATTGGAGATTCACTAACGGGTGAGATATGATGGCAGGTTACTCAATCAGGTTCAGTACGGAGACAGTAACAGATCGCAGCGCGGTGACAAGTGACAAAACAGCTGGGAGCGCCTCTCCATGTTTATATAGAGGACGGGGCATCGGCTGCTGCAGAGATCTGTGGAGTCTGACATTTTATATCCTTACTTCGCTTTATGATGTTCTCTATGGCTAAATATTCACACCCTTCAAGGGCAATCTTAGTTACCCTTAATTTCCACATCAATATTGCAGTAAAATATTAGTTAATCAGTAACATGGTAAAGAAGTAATATTTTTTCTGCATTTGACTCCTATTATGCTTTGGGATGAAGCACAGATTTCCTAATGTTTATATACTGGGAGGAGCTTTATCCTGTGCTCTGTCGCCCCCTGGTGCTCTCCGGAAGGGATGGTAAGGCGTGGTGCACCCCAATGCGAAATAAGTCCAGAGGGTCAGGGTCTGACCAATCTGCTTCTTTACTGGAGGAATTCAGGTGCAAAACAATACTGGCGAGGCAGAAGAAGGGTTTGATGCTGAGGAAAGGCCTGAGCTAGCTGTCCCCTGGCCTTGAGGTCCACCATCTGTAGCTCAGTAGTCCGGGTGGCTCCTTGGTCACAGGGCTGGTGACCCATGGTCTGCGGCTCAGGGTCCCAATCTCAGCGTCTTCTTGTTAGCACTCATGCAGACTGGCATGAATCTCCCCCTCCAATCACTGGTCCCTAACTACAGAACACTAGGGGCTCTGACTGCTCTACTTATATACAGTTTTAGCTACACTGGAACCTTCTACTGGGAGGGATGAAGTGGAGAAGCTCAGCACAAATAATTACAAAGTTACATACCACTCCTGTCTGTCATAGACTTACATTAGAGTTCCTATGATACTCAAAGGCAATTATAAAGCAGTTTTTCCAGACAAAAACAAATTTCCAGACATAACAACAGAGCTAAACCAGACATTCAAAAGGTCAGTCTGTCTGGTTTTGGTGGTAAACAATGTCTGGCTCTTCTTTAAACTCTATGGCAGCTTTGGAAATTACCAGCTTCTCATTATTAGCTAGAAAGTCCCAAAAGTCTCTCAGTATTCATTAACCCTATCCACAGAGCCTCACAAATACAGTGCAACTAAACAAAGTATATAACAGAACATACATATAAATTCAGTTAAACAATATTAAACAGTCCAAGTTGCTTTCCAAAAGCAGAAATAAGCAGCTTTCTAAATAGTCTTCATTAACAATTTCCTTCCATTTTGTTGTAGAGTCTATATAGCCCCTTCACATAACCACCTGTGCTGCTGCTCCTTACGTAGACACAACAGCACACTCCCATGTTGTCATTCTCTGCTCTTTCCCACCTTTTCCTCAGTGTTAGAGATAGTAGGCGTAAAGGGGAAGAGGATGTATATAGTAGATCAGAGTGTGGAGAGGGATGAAAGCATTCAAGTTATCAGGAAAGGCAAGCAACAAAACTGGACTATATGAGAGAGTAGATAGGGAGGGGAACACCCAAAGACCTCACATACTGAATATATTATTAGGGAAAAAACATCTACATGAGAAAAATCTGAAGCTAGCGCAGATGTGGTAAGGACTTTCTGCAGATATTAGAGGACAGAGTGATATGGGTGATATTGTTGGGGTGGGCTATAGGGCAGATATGGTAAGGACTTTCTGATAGATATTGGAGGACAGAGTGATATGGGTGATATTGTCGGGGTGTGCTATAGGGCAGATATGGTAAAGACTTTCTGCAGATATTGGAGGACAGAGTGATATGGGTGATATTGTCGGGGTGTGCTATAGGGCAGATATGGTAAAGACTTTCTGCAGATATTGGAGGACAGAGTGATATGGGTGATATTGTCGCGGGTGTGCTATAGGGCAGATATGGTAAGGACTTCTATAGAATTGGGAGGACAAGTGATATGGTGATATTGTCGGGGTGTGCTATAGGGCAGATATGGTTAAAGACCTTTCTGCAGATATTGGAGGACAGAGTGATATGGGTGATATTGTCGGGGTGTGCTATAGGGCAGATATGGTAAGCGACTTTCTATAGATATTGGGGGACAGAGTGATATGGGTGATATTGTCGGGTGTGCTATAGGGCAGATGTGGTAAGGACTTTCTGCAGATATTAGAGGACAGAGTGATATGGGTGATATTGTCAGGGGTGCCTATAGGGCAGATATCGGTAAGGACTTTCTGTAGATATTGGAGGACAAGAGTGATATGGGTGATATTGCCGGGGTGGTGCTATAGGGCAGATATGCTAAGGACTTTCTGTAGATATTAGAGGACAGAGTGATATAGGTGATATTGTTGGGGTGGGCTATAGGGCAGATATGGTAAGGACTTTCTGCAGATATTGGAGGACAGAGTGATATTGGTGATATTGTCGGGGTGTGCTATAGGGCAGATATGGTAAGGACTTTCTGCAGATATTGGAGGACAGAGTGATATGGGTGATATTGTCGGGGTGGGCTATAGGGTAGATATGGTAAGGACTTTCTGCAAATATTGGAGGACGGAGTGATATTGGTGATATTGTCAGGGTGGGCTATAGGGCAGATATGGTAAGGACTTTCTGCAGATATTGGAGGATGGAGTGATATTGGTGATATTGTCGGGGTGTGCTATAGGGCAGATATGGTAAGGACTTTCTGCAAATATTGGAGGACGGAGTGATATTGGTGATATTGTCAGGGTGGGCTATAGGGCAGATATGGTAAGGACTTTCTGCAGATATTGGAGGATGGAGTGATATTGGTGATATTGTCGGGGTGTGCTATAGGGCAGATATGGTAAGGACTTTCTGCAGATATTGGAGGATGGAGTGATATTGGTGATATTGTCGGGGTGTGCTATAGGGCAGATATGTTAAGGACTTTCTGCAGATATTGGAGGATGGAGTGATATTGGTGATATTGTCGGGGTGTGCTATAGGGCAGATATGTTAAGGACTTTCTGCAGATATTGGAGGACGGAGTGTTTCTCGGGTAACGACTTTATTCTGCTTGTGTAATATACATCACAAACAGACTTTCTTGCAGATACAAGATTAGATAAGAAAAGTCAACTACATGCGCAGGTTAGGCAGAAGCTCTCGTCTTCCCAGTGGCTTCGGGTAAGTGATTCAATTATCTTGTCTGTCAGAGTCTTATAATATCTTTTAATGAAGCCTGGCAGCTTAAATGTTACATGAACTCGGCGAAGCAGCGCAATTTCTGCTGGAATGGTTTTTTTTTGTACTCTTTTGCTACTGAGATTTTCAAAGTAAAAAATCTTTCTTCTCTATGATTACAGCAAAAGTCAAATTCTCAGTGAAGTTTAAGCTCCAAGGAAACGGATGGTCTTTTAAATGGAAGCAGAGAATTTAGCAAAATCTTGTATTTACAGGTAATTAGGCGACTCTGGGCACACTTATGCGCCCAGGGAGTGCCCATTTTTATGTCATGTCGCTTCCATGCCCTTTTCCCCAAGAATAAGGCATCAGAAGGGTAAGTGGTGGACATCAGTTCATGGAACCTCATAAAGATGCTAATTGACTCCTATATTCCAGCACCTGATGGTCCAGGGGAATGAGTTTTGGGAGAAGCAGCGTGGTGTTACAGTAAAAGGGGATGTGATCTGTGTGGTGACTGCTTGAAGGAAATGACAATGGCACAAGGAAGTCTCCATTACGTCTCCTGTCAGCCGAGCTCAGCCTATTCTGATGTCCATTATCTTTATAGCAGTACAGATGCCGAGAAAGACAGTGACATCACCAGTCCTTCTCTAGTAACTCCACCCCCTCTGTGATATCAATCATTGCTATCATAACCCTGTCCCAAACCCCCCATAACTGTGATACCATCTGCCCTCCCTAGATAACTGCGGCCTTTAAGTGTGACATCACCAGCTTCCCACAGACCCCCCCCAACCAAAACTGTGACATCATCTGCCCTCCCTAGACAATCACAGCCCTCCGGAGACTATTCATAACTGTGATATCACCAGCCCTCCACAGACCCCCCATATCTGTAACATCATCTGCCCTCCCTGGACAATCAGAACCCTCCGCAGACCCCCCCAATATCTGTGATATCATTGGGCCCTCCCTAGATAACCACACCCCAAACTGTGATATCACCAGCCCTCGGCAGACCCCCATAACTGTGATATCATCTGCCCCCCCCCCCCCCCGGACAATCATAGCCCTCTGCAGACCCCCAATATCTGTGATATCACCAGCCCTCTGCAGACCCCAGAACTGTGATATCATCTGCCCCCCCCAGACAATCAGAACCCTCCATAGACCCCCAATATCTATGATATCATTGGGCCCTCCCTAGATAAACCACACCCCAACCTGTGATATCACCAGCCCTCGGCAGACCCCAGAACTGTGATATCATCTGCCTCCCCCCCCCCAGACAATCAGAGCCCTCTGCAGACCCCAATACCTGTGATATCATTGGGCCCTCCCTAGATAACCATACCCCAAACTGTGATATCACTAGCCCTCCTCAGACCCCCATAACTGTGATAACATCTTCCCACTAGATAATCACAGCCCCTCCGCAGACCCCCATAACTGTGATACCTCCTGCCCCCCTAGATAACTGCGGCCTTTAACTGTGATATCACTAACCCTCTGCAGACCCCTAATACCTGTGATATCATCTGCCCTCCATGGATGATCACAGTCACAGTGAGGCCAATACAGTCCATTTTACTGTTCTTTAGTGTCAGTATTTGGTCACTAGGTGGCAGCACGGCACCATCTTCATGGTTTCTGTTACATAGGTAGACATGGCAAAATAAAGATATAAACAATGCCAGCAATTAACATATATGAAAGGAAAAATATACATAGAAAATGCACAAAAAAAAATAAACCTCCCCCCCCGCACTGTCTCCTTTCTTTTCATTACATTTTATATTATTTTACATATAAAGCTGAACAACATATGAAGACGTCGTCATTCTGCCCCATGCCTGCTCCTCCTCCTCATAATGCTGGGTCTGGCTATAAGACAACTGGCTGAAGCAGGAACCCCCTCCCTCTGCCCAGTCTGAAGTAAGCCCTGCTCACCCCACCAGGAGATCGAACGCTTCTGGCGGTGTAATATCACAGCACACATGTCTTTGCCCTCCATAGAGGCCTTGTTTTTATTGTTTCATATCCTAGACAGACCCTTACTGTCTGTCCAGTTTGGGGGTATGGGTTTCAGAAGGGGGGGTTGGGGGCGGAGGGGGGTGCATGTGAACTCCCACTATCAGCTAGGGTGGAAAACAACTTGACCACGGCATCCACGTATTACATAGTAATGTGTCGTGTGGTGTTCACAGTGTATATAACATTTGCGTCCACCAAAAAAGCCGAGTGCTGGTGGACACACATGTTCAGTACACTGCAAGGAGGCCAATAGAGAAAGCCAGTAGCTTTCCGCCCTGCTGGTCGTGAAAGGAGCAGAAGCTCTGCAGTAGCATGGCGGCATAGCTGAAAAAACTTCTAAGCGGGGAGTAAAAAGGAACTACATTGTCAGCTGCCAGAGGTGGAAGGAGACATCAGCTGCCAGAGGTGCAAGGAGACTGATTCTGTCCAGAGCCCACAGCTAGCAGCGTCAAAGGAGACACAGACATATGGAAACAAAAAAAAAATTATGAAGATGTACATTTTAAATTAGTTAAAGGGGTTATTCCATGATTAATGTAAAAAATGACAGACATCATATAGTCCACGACAATCTCTGACAAAGTTAGAACCAGCCCTGTACCTCACATGGATCCAGAGATCTCCACATTCATTGCTCTGCTAGATATATATATGAAGATGGCAGCTCAGGGGGCGTGTTCTGTCTGCTGCAGCTCAGGGGGCGTGTCCTTTCTGTTGAAACTCTCTACCTATCACAGCGGGAGGGAGTGTCCTCTCTGCTGCTCGTAGCTGAAAGATGGAGCTGAGCATGTGCGTCCACCTCAGCAAGATGGACAGAGAGATAAGAAAAGAAATACACAGCCTGTGCCACTGAATATTTTTTCACGGGATGGCCCCTTTACACATAGGTATTATTTATAAGATGGCCCCTTTAACCGCGTCTCCTCCAAGACTCCGTCTGGCGTCCGAAATGATGAATCTCCAGACGGAGTAAGGCGAGCGTTTACGCGATGTGGCTCAGTGTATTCCCTGCCAAGGCGAACATCACATTTATGAGAATAGATGGCACAGATGTGGGCAGAGAGAAGATACAACTGTGTATACCTGTGATTTATATGGAATAATAAAAAAATCCCACAATCCACAAAGACATTAAAAATGCAAAAAAAAAAGCCGAAACCAAACGCAATGAGTCACAATAAAAGGCGCCTCGGAGAGCGGCCCCGTGTATCACTATAAGAGAGGGGAGGCAGTTCTCCTCCTGCACGTATAGTGGATGTATCCACAGTAAATGTATACAGGGCTGACCCCATAGACCCCCTTGTGAGCTCCCCCGACCAATAGGACTGAGGGCGCGTAAAGGAGATCTGACCTGCGACCTCCGACCTGGGGAAGGATGAAGCAATATTAGGGTCAGAATCATTTTCCAGATGTAGCTTAGATCTTAGTTGGATCTTCCGTGAAAGCAGAGACGCAGAATTACTGACAATAACATCTATGTTTTCATTCTGAGTTTCTTGGCGCATGAATAGAATTATAATTAACTGCTGTGAAGACCGACACCAGTGGCAACGCACATTGTGGAGCTCCCGGCCCCCAATCCAGTGTCATACTATAGCTATTGTCTTACACAGAGCTCCAAATCCCCTGCCTAGGGAGCTAGAAGATGACATACTGACTGCCTGCAGCCACCACTAGGGGGAGCTTATGAGCTGCTTAGTGCATACTGTCCAACATAAAGCAGTCTACTGCTGAGTCCAGTCAATGCCTGCAGCAGCGCACGTGACCCATCCCTGTGGACGTTAATGGACGGGGACAGGAAGTCCAGTGAGGACAGTCAGGAGGCCACGGAGCAGAGGGAAGCAGGTGAGTACGGATTTCTCCACAGGTACTGCTGGCTGGAGGGCAAAAAAAAAAGCTTTAACAACCCCTTTAAAGAGCTGTCACCATTCTGGGGCGTCTTTTCTTATAACTCTCTGTTGTGCTGCTCCTCTATTATTCCTCCTTACAGTTTATGAAGAAAGTGACACCTGGGTGTTACCAGTTTAAGGACAGTCTGACACTATCCAATCAGTGCAGGGACACACCCCCAACTGGTAACACCCAGCTGGATCTTTATTGTAAACTGCTTGCAGGAATAATAAAGGAACGGCACAACAGAGTCATAACAATAGAGGCTCCAGAGTTGTTATTACATGGGGAGTGCAAGTAGCTACTAAAACAGACATGCCAGGAGAGGGGGCGTGTCCTCTTTGTCCCATAATGAACGCTAGATGTCAAGCGTCCGACCGCTGGGGACTCTCACAGGAACAGAGGTCTCGTGTTGCGCCAGTACATGGGGTTTTCTCTTGTTCATCGTATGTGCCCATACACAGTGCAGCTATAGGGGGTAAGGGCATTGCGGACACACCTGGGCCCTGGTGCCAGAGGGGCCCCTCGGCTACAAGAGACGTCGGCAGTGTTGTAAATGGCAGGTGAGGGCCAGTGTATAATTCCCTAGGTGCCAGGTACGTTTTGGACCCGTTGCGCTGCTTATCTCTGGGAGAAGTAAACAATCAGAGAGAATCAGGAAATGACCTATTGTTAAAACCAAATTTTTATTCCCTACATATTTTTTAAAGATTTTTATTTTAATTCATATGTCATTACCTATATGGAAAAAATCCTGAAATCTTGCAATTTTGTGCTCACTGAGCCTGACACTTCCTGTTCTGTAGAGATCACTTTTCAGCAGTCATCTCATTATCATCACAGGCAGGATTACAAGGACAGGTAGATAACACAGAATCCACCATTCACGATAGGCGATGCCACAGCTCTTCTGCTTCTCTCCCGGTCACAGAGCATGCCCACGACATCCTGCCCCAGACTACAGGTTCCTATGGTCTATGTGTCTGCTGTAAAGCAAAAGGGCTGCCCCTATAACTGTGTACACAAAGTAAAATAAAAAAAATCTGCAAAAAAAAAAAGACTGTGTGTTAGTATCTTGTTTAGGTTAATGCTGATGTCTTCCTATTGGGGCGGGGGAGGTGGTTAGGAGGACGGGGGAGGGTTGTGGTCAGGGGGGCAGTCTGACAAATATCTCATTGGAACGCTCACCTTGTATGATGTCCAATAGGTGCCCTTAAAGGCCCTATTAAGAAGCATTATTAAGGGGGTCTCTTTCTCCGGAGGACCCTGTGTGGCTACACTTTTGTGTCGGGGGGGGGGGGGACTTGGATACTACGCGTATCAACCCCTCTAAATACAATGTTCATGTATCTAAGCTGGAAAAGGACACAACTCTGCAAACAGCTATGAACAGAAATGTCCCAGGGTCTTGTAGCTACAGCTCCTGTGCAGTCCCATGTGTCTCCATGGTAACAGACTACAAACAAACCCTGTGTATTCTGATCCTGCAGTCACCTGGCCCCTTTTTCCTGCAGATGTGTCTGACTGCCGCTTATCTCCTCCCGGGTCATAGAACAGATATGGAGGTTATTCCCCGCTCCAGACCAGTCACTGATAAGACTTCATCACTTCGCCATATCCCTAAACCCAGCAGATAATCCGCCATATCATCAAGGAGCGCAGCCCTGCCCCCCTCAGGAGCTTATATCATAGGAGACAATGTTCTGTGCGACGTCCGGGTCACATGTTCTGCTACAAATATTACTGTGCAAATACTCCGAGTACTCCGAGACAGGTGTCTGAAACCCCAAGATTTCATTTAGAAACACATGTGGTTGTGTGGTACTTACCCCTCATTATAAGTCATGCCGATATACACAGTATCTATTATCTATTTATCTATCTATCTATCTTCTATATATTTATCTATGTATCTATCTATCTGTTTCATATCTATCTCTCACATATCTATTATCTATCTATGTATCTCTCTATCTATCTTGTCTATTTATCTATCTATGTATCTATCCATCCATCTCTTCTATCTATCTATCTCATCTATCTCTCATATCTATCTTCTATATATTTATCTATGTATCTATCCATCCATCTCCTATCTATCTATCTATCTATCTATCTATCTATCTATCTATCTATCTATCTATCTATCTCATATCTCTATCATATCTATCTATCTATCTATCTATTATCTATCTATCTATCTATCTATCTCATATCTCTTTCATATCTATCTATCTATCTCTCATATTTCTCTCTCATATCTATCTATCTATCTATCTATCTATCTATCTATGTATGTATCTATCTATCTCTCATATCTATCTTCTATATATTTATCTATGTATCTATCCATCCATCTCCTATCTATCTATCTATCTATCTATCTATCTATCTCATATCTATCTATCTCACATATCTATTATCTATCTATCTATCTATCTATCTATCTATCTATCTATCTATCTATCTATCTATCTATCTATCTATCCTATCTATCTATCTATCTATCTATCTATCTATCTATCTATCTATCTATCTATCTATCTATCTATCTATCTATCTATCTATCTATCTATCCATCCATCTTCTATCTATCTATCTATCTATCTATCTATCTATCTATCTATCTATCACAGTCTGACCACCTTAAAGGGTTTATCCAGGAATTAATGTGGATGGGGTATATAACTACTTTAAGCCTTGCTCTTGGGAATGGTCCAAACCCACTGGAAACCCCCATTTCTGGGCGGGACTTACATTTGGGCACAGGGCAACCTGATTTTGTCAGGACTGCCTCTGAAATTGTGGAACAACTCCTGCAAATTAGAGACTGTTGCTGGCCGCCAAAGTGTGAGGGGTGTGGATGCGGCCCCTAGGACAACTACTGAGGCGGTCCTCAATGCACGGGCACCGACCGTGTGCCCACCTCCTGCGGACTCGGACCCATTCACTTGAATGGGGTCCACAATCCGATGGTGCAATCACTACGTGCATGCACCGTATCATCCGGATTTCGGACCCGTTCACGTGCCTGTGTTTGCAGCCCACAATACGGGCACTGCCGTGCGCATGAGCCCTGTAATGGAAGCAGATTTATGAGAGACCAATCACGGCACAGCTTTCATTTTCCAAGTGCAGAATACAAAATGAAAGCTGCGCTGTGATTGGTTGCTAGGTTTTCTTGTAGACAGTTTGCCCCAATGAAGTTAGATAAGGCAGCAGATTTACCTGCAGTCCTATGTAAACAGATTAGGATGCCGTGACAAGTGGAGAATGACAAACTCGGCTCACTCACACCATGCAGAACATAGAGAGCTCGCTCGGACACCTTGCGACACTGTCCCTTTAAGAGCTCATTCCGTATTCAGTAGTTGCGTCACAGCCCACATGTGTATATAGATAAAAACAGGAAGGACTCTGTTCTGTCAGGCTGGAGGAGCGCCGCGCTGAAACTTCCTTGTACTGCACACAACTCTGCCGGGCAGAGGGAAACTTTTCTGTCTTGAACGTTTCCATTGAAGTTTTTTTTTCTGTCTTTTGATTCTTTCTCTGCGCTGTGGGCAATGTGAACGAAGAAAGCAGAGATCTGACAACCGAGGAGGAGGCGACATATCTCCTGGGGACAGAGATGACAGTTGTCAGGACGGACACCTGCACCGACAGTACCCAAGTAAGTAACCACTCCGGTCACCCCCAGCTTGGGGCATGACGGGGGACGATCTACATGGGACACGCGGCAATAAGCCATTCATCATGCACTACGGGACCAAAAAATGTTTTAAAAAAAATCACCCGAATCGCCCTCTTTTGGGAAAGTTGGGTGATAACCAATGTGACCGCCATTACGGCTTCCATATATTTGCCAAATCTGCACAAATCAGGATCGCTGACAACCCCGGTGCACCCATATCGGGGTTATGTACCGCTGCAAAGTTGTCAGAAAGGTAATGCTGCCTAATTATGCCGATCCAGTACCAGATTGAATAGACCAATCTCTATGAAAGTTGTAACATCAGCCATTTTGACGCAGCCAGCTTTCCCCAAAACAGATAATTTTTTTAAAAAAACACGGAACGTTTTTGATAGGAGCCAACTGGAGGACTTCCGTTTATTGGGGATTTTTTAAAAAATTTCTGAGATAAATGCTGATGTTGTAGTTTTACAGAACGGGTTATTATGTTTGAGCAAAGGTTACTGGCAGGAGCTCGTGGCGTCATGGCCCGGAGATAAAACATGGCGTCTAAAGGGTTTCCCCGTGTTTTTTTTTTTTTTTTTTTACTGTTATATTGTTATTTTTTTTATTATGACTGAATAAGGCTCTGTTCACATTGGCGTTGGAGATTCTGCCATATTCAATGGGAAAAATGGCGCGGGTGGTGTCCATTGGCGCAAAGAATACACGGGATATATGTCATCGCTAGAACTTGCTACATTGTTTCCGTAGCTCCCATACAAGTGAATAGGAATTAAAGGGATTATCCAACATCATACAACAGCCCCCCCCCCGCCCCCCATGTGTTGGAATATACTTACCCCGTCCCCGCCTGCCATTGGCTGCTCCCCCAGACACCAGATGTTTTCATCCAGGCAGAATCAGCGGCACAGGGAGTGGGGTAAGTATATTCCCTCTGAGGGGCTCGGCAAATGGGGGGGGCTGTTGTATGATGTTGGATAACCCCTTTAAGGTGTGGCATGGCGCACTATGCTTTTTACGCATCTCACATTTTGGTCTTCACCACCACATTCCCGTGGGAGGAGGTCGGAGGAGGCGTCCTTACATGGGAATACCCCTTTAAAAAGTTAGGGGAATACCTATGTTTTAACTGCCGCCTGGGTTTACACTTGCCTGCATTCCGCCAATCCGGTACGGCGCGCTGGCCCCCGCTTGCAGGTAAGTATGTGTCCTTCCATAGTGGAGGCAGGCTGCGGGCACCAATTAAAGGGGTTGTCTCATCGCTAGGAAGTGCCCCCATTGTCTCATAGCTGGGACCCGCCCCTATATCGTAAACGGAGCACCGCAAGGTGGTGACTGGAGGACTCCGGTCTGGCCACCACCAAGTGATCTCCCCATAGAAAAGAATGGGAGCGCACTGAGCATGACCCGGCCACCGCCCTCCATTCACTTCTATGGGCCTGACGAAAATAGTTGAGCCAGCGCTTGGCTATTTTCGGCGGTCCCATAGAAAATGAATGGAGGGCGGCTGCGCATGCTCAGGGTGCCCTCCAACACTTTCAGGGCTCCGTTCTTGATATAGGTGCAGGTCCCAGCGGCAGGATTGGCACCTATCAGACAATGGGGGCATATCCTAGCAATATGCCCCCATCGTCTGTTATGAAACAACCCCTTTAAAGGTTATGTATTTCTGGACAACCCCTTTAAGCTGTCATATGTATTATAATGAAGGCCAGCCAAATCCTCCAGTCTTGGCGGGACAAATGACCATCTAATGTGGGTGACTCCCGACGTCAGGGGAGAGAGGGATTGGGCAGATGAACTTCAACATGCCCAATCATTTTGTTCTTAGGAGAGACCAGCTACCGCCAGAGGGGTCTGTCAGCGGCTTACCCCCCCTTTCCCTTTTGAGAACACATTCACACTTGGCCAAGCCGAGCATGCGTGTACAGGTAGAGGTGGAGAGGAATAGGCTGACGGCTACTTGAAGCGCACGCCCAGTGCAACACGAAAGGAAGAAGATAGTGTTTAAAAAAATGCAAAATGTGCGTTCCAGCTCTATCCACGGAACACACGTAGGATTTTATGGTGTCTGGGCCATCATCATTTCTCGTCCTTTCAGGTATAGGTTGTTTTTGACATGTTTACTTGAGCAGGGCCAGGTTTTACACTTTCTGTTCCAGGTTATCCAAGACTATCCCGTTCAGTGCGTCCATTATATCACAATGTCAAGTACACTTGCCTAGGGGCTCATGCACATGACTGTGATCGGCCTGGCAAACATGATCCATGTTTCGGCCGGATCCCTCGGGTTGACCGTAACTCCCCTGATGCTGTCATTTCATATCTGTACAATTCGGCACAAGAGATCCACGACCAGATATGAACTGACTACATCATAAATGACCATGATACAGTCAGTCCAGTCCAGGGGTGCCAAGGTCAGCCTGGGAGATCTGGACAACACACGGTCCGTGTTTTCGGCCGGATCTCTCGGGCTGACCGTAACTCCCCTGATGCTGTCATTTCATATTTGTACAATTCGGCACAAGAGATCCACGACCAGATATGAACTGACTGCATCATAAATGACCATGATACAGTCAGTCCGGGAGATCCGGGCAACACACGGACCGTGTTTCCTGGGCCGATCACAGTCGTGTGCATCCCACGACTGTGTCCACACACTGGATATACGTCAGGCCTGAACTTATAGGTTTTACGCAGAGGTCCGTGCCATGAGGACAGACACATCTGCTGATATCACTGGTGAGAAGCGGTGGTTTCTGGTCCTTCAGTCCTGGATTGGTATCTTAGAAGCCTATAGGCAAAAAATGTCTAAAAATGCCTATAGGCATAAAAAAAGCACTAAACTAAACTACAAACTCTGTATCATGGCCCAATGCAAAGGCCTTTACCGCTCCTGACCGTGAAGAGCAGGTTCTCTTTTTGCAGGTCTGCCCCAAGACATAGGCCTTCTGTGCCAAATGGGAAATCCGGCCCTGGGTGCTTCACAATCTTCTGGTCTTACACAATTTCAGTTTCTCTTAAATAGTAAAACCGTCTTCTGCTTCTTGTAAGATGCCGCGATCTGCTCTGACATGATCTCATGTCATGGGGTCCGATATATTAGGCAGAACGTGAACGGCCAGTTTCTGGAAAGACCAAGGCCAAGACTCTGACAAGGGCCAAATTGTGACGGCTAGACAACTAGGTCGGAGGATCTCCCAAATGGCAGGTCTTCTGGGAGGGGGTTGCCAGTAAGCAGTGGTTGGTACCCGCCAAAAGTGGTCCAAGAAAGGACAGCGGGTGAAATGGTAACAAGTATATAGGGGCCCAAGGCTCATGAAGTTCGTGGGGGGCGAAGACCCTCTGGTTATTGGTGGATATCATAGGAAGGTTTCACGCTGCATGGTAGCTTGACACATATGTAGCTGCTGATAGAAGGAGAAGAAGGTGGCGCTAGGGAGGCTCACCCCCATCGTGGCCTCCTATTGGCTGCCCCGCCTCCTGACGCTGGATGTTTTCACCCGCGCAACAGGGAGATGCAGCGGCGGATGTGCAGGGATCAGGATCGATCAGTACAACCTCTATGAGGGGGCCCTTTAAAGCTGACAACTCCTGGGGTCCTTCCTTGTCCCCCTGAACATAAGACAACCTCACTCCTCTGTCCGCGGTCCCACCATTGCTCTGTTCCCGCTCGCCACTGGTCAAAGCAGAACCAAGTAGCGGCTTGTCCCATGACTGCTGCAGCCAATCACAGCCCTCCGCGGTCACAGTGGCTTGAACTGTACACCATTGCTGTGGCATAGCGTTCAAGCTGCTGTAACCGCTGAGGCCCATGATTGGCTGCAGAAGTCATGGGACAAACCGACAACCGCTACCGTTCCCCGCAGGACCGCAGACAAGTGAGTGGGGCTTTTTATGTTCAGGAGGACAGAAGAGGACCTTAGGGCCCGACAACCCCTTTAAGCTGGAGTCATTGGCACTTGCTGGGTTCCTATGTGCCACAGCTAATAAGCAGTAAGCATCGCAGAGAGGCTGTGGACATCTGTGTTAAGCGGATCACTATTTTGTCATGTAAAATAGCTTCATAGCTGAGCTAGAAAGAAAAGAGCGCCACACTGGTCCACAGGTCGTGTCTGGTATTGCAGCTCAGCTCTATTTACTTCAGTAAAGATGAGCTTCAACACCAGCCACAATCCATGCCTAAGTGTGGAAGAAAGCACCATGTTTTTCTAATCCCGTACATCCCCTTTATAGGGCATCTGTCAGCAGTTTTGTCCCTATGACACTGGCTGACCTGTTACATGTGCACTTGGCAGCTGAAGACATCTGTGTTGGTCCCATGTTCATATGTGTCCGCATTGCTGAGAAAAATGAAGTTTTAAGATATGCAAATGAGCCTCTGAGAGCAACGGGGGCGTCACCATTACACCTAGAGGCTCTGTTCTCTCTACATCTGCCGCGCCCTCTGATCTTTGATTGACAGGGCAAGGCAATGAATGTCGTTACACCTGGTCCTGTCAATCGCATAGGGCGCGGCAGTTGCAGAGAGAGCAGAGCCTCTAGGTGTAATGGTAACGCCCCCGTTGCTCCTAGAGGCTCATTTGCATATATTAAATCATCATTTTTCTCAGGAATGCGGGCACATATGAACATGGGACCAACACAGATGTCTTCAGCTGCCAAGTGCACATGTAACAGGTCAGCCAGTGTCATAGGGACAAAACTGCTGACAGATGCCCTTTAAAACACACTAAGGGCTCATTCAGACGAACGTAAGGTCTTTGTGCTGCAAAAGGCAGGTCCTGAATATATGGGCACTGGCTGTGTGCACTCCATGCTGTAGATACAGACCCATTGATTTGAATGGGTCAGCGATCCGCAAGATACGGCGAAAGATAGGACATGTCCTATGTTTTTCGGAGCAGGCGCACGTATCGGAAGCCCACAGATAAAACTCCCTGGGCTTTCAGGTCTATGTATCCACTCTGCAAAATGTAAGACATGTCCTATCTTTTGCGGATTGTGGACCCATTCAAGTCAACGGGTCCGCACCGCAATACGGGATTCGCAGGGCCACAGCACTAGCACGGCGACCATACGGCCGTGTGAATGAGCCTTAACTCTTTAGTGCTGCTCGTGTGCAACGCTGACCCCGTTATCGTGAGCTTCATGGTTTTGTGGCGAGCCATGACACATGATATCACGTATTAACGCTTATCAGGGAGGAAGAAAAAGCGTGCATTGCATCAAAATGTTCCGCCTCGGGGCACAGACTAGGGAGCGGGTCACTGGCTGCAGCTGCTGCAGAACCTCAGCGATGGAGGAACGGTGAGACTCCAGGAGCTTCTGGCTCTCTGTACACTAACATGTCAGTGCAGGCAGGCTGAGAAGAAAGGAAAGCTTTCTCTGGCGTGAGACCAAATGTATCTGAATGGGAGATAAAGCTCCGTGAAACTTCACCCAGAATATATTCACGTATCAGGAAGGCGACGCTCAGCGAAGATCTCTACCCACAGTCACAAAACCACCAGTAAAAATAGGGCGATGAGTCAGAATTTTCTGTCAGTGTCACTCTGTCTTTTTAGCTATCAGTCAATATGGCGTCACTCAGCTTTCCCAAACAGCTGATCGGCGGGGGTCCCGGGTGACGGACCCCCACCGATCAGATACTCCCAGGAAACCCCTTTAAGAGCATGATAACAGTATCAGGGTGGGTTCACACATAGCTTTTACCTTTTTTTTTTACATGGAGGCGGAGCTTTACTGTGAAGCGCTCTCTTCATTGAGCCCCTCCCCTTTTATGATTGACAGCTGTAATGGTCTCCTGGTTGGATGCTACAGCTGTCCATCAGAGTGGACAGGAGAGGCTTTGAAGGAGCTGAATCCACAGCAATTTCTGCATAGAAATATCGCTAGGATATGTCCCCACTGTCTTATAGGTGCGGGTCCCACATCTCTCTCATAAACGGAGCCCCGCAAAGTGGTGGCTGGAGGACTCCGGTCTGGCCACCACGTGCTCTCCCCATAGAAGTGAATGGGAGTGTACCGCGCATGACCGGCCACCGCTCCCATTCACTTCTATGGACCCCAGCGCTCATAGAAATCAATGGAGAGCGGCTGCGCATGCACAGTGCACACTTCACCACTTTCGGGGCTCCATTCTCGGTGTAGGTGCCGATACCAGAGCTGGGACCCACACTTGAGATGAGAATACCCCTTTAATGTCCCCTGTGGTGGCACTCCAGGGAAATTGAATACTTACACCCCGGTTTCCCCACTGAATACAGTTGATCACTAGGAGTAGCAGGGGCTTATTACCCCCACTGATCAGCTGCTTGAAACTAACTTGCCATGTAATTACAGTTCCTTTTATGGGAAGGGGCAGTTGTAGTTACACTCCGTCCCATTGACTTGCATGGAGATGCAAGTGTAATTACATCTGCTCGTTTTTGCAATGTTGACAGCGAGCGAGCAGGTAAACAGTGATGGGCAGGGGTGCTGGGAGTCGGACCCCCACTGATCTATCCTGAGGTCATCAATATTGCAGGCTGGACAACCCCTTCTGAAGGTCTTCATATATCTTAGATAATTGTCTGCAGAACCTGCCAGTTTCATTGAATGGAGCTAAGTCTCTAGCGGAACCTGCCACAGCTTCGTATGGACTCCCTGCCATGAAGGAACATGATCTTTCTAGGCGTGGTCACAACTTTAAACCACCGTCCCGTGAACTTTAGTACTGCCTCCTATTGAAAACAATGGGAGGCAGACCCCGCGTGCCCGCTGGTGAAATTGTGGTGCGGTGTCTGCGTCAAAATTCCAACAGCAAATTCCACCGTGTGAACAGGCCCTTACAAGTAGGCATTGTCCAAATCGAAGAACCCTTGTCCCAGTGTAATTATTTGTTTTTCTGTTTGACTTAGGGCTCATGCACGCGAACGTATTTTCTTTCATTGTCTGTTTTTGCGGAACGTATGCAGAAGCATTCATTTCAATAAGTCCGCAAAAGAAACGGAAGTTACTCAATGTGCATTCCATTTTCGTCTGTCCATTCCGCAAAGAAATAGAACATGTCCTATTATTGCCCACGGACAAGGATAGTGCTGTTCTATTAGGGGCCGGCTGTTCGTTTCCGCAAAATACGGAATGCACACGGACGTCTTCCGTATTTTTTGTGGATCTGTGTTTCGCAGACTTCAAAATACATCTAGTCCTGTGCACGAGGCCTTAGTGTGTAAAGTAATAGGGATACAGGACTTTGGAGATCCAAATTTGGTTCAGGGGTCGCGTGATCCACCCCCCCCTCACCCCCACTATTCTTGCTCATGATCCAGTGTGCATGCGCTCTTAGCTTGCCCAGATGTTACGTAGATATGGATCACATATATAATTTCCTACCCCAGATCTACTCAATACGGTCGCGTCTCCATGTGTTTTTACATTTCTGTATTTAGGCTGTGCTCAAATATTGCCGTCATATCACATTTTTTTGGAATGATTTTGAGAATCTTGGCCAAAAGACCAGAACACGTGAACACGGCTTCAGTCTCAGGGTTAATAATCAGTCAAGATCCGAAGGAGTTGTATCTTCCCCCTGAGATTGGCAGCCGGCAGAAGCAGGCGCCAGCTGCAGCTGCATAGCAATGAACCTGACAATATGGACATTACTCAGCTTCCTCTTTTTGTTATAATGTGTGTGCACTTGTTATACTGACATTAATAGGCGAACCCTGAGGTTTTTAGATGTCGCTGTACACATTAAATGTATGAGAATTGTGAAAAGGAAATCCTCTGCATGAATGAGGCTGCCGGTGCAATGTGTGCGCGGCGCAGAGCGCTCAGACTGAACTATTACACAGGCACGTTGTATCCATGTAATATACTAGAAGATGAATACAGGCACGTTGTATCCATGTAATATACCGGAAGGTGAATACAGACACGTTGTATCCATGTAATATACCAGAAGGTGAATACAGAGACGTTGTATCCATGTAATATACTAGAAGGTGAATACAGAGACGTTGTATCCATGTAATATACTAGAAGATGAATACAGAGACGTTGTATCCATGTAATATACCAGAAGGTGAATACAGAGACGTTGTATCCATGTAATATACCAGAAGGTGAATACAGAGACGTTGTATCCATGTAATATACCGGAAGGTGAATACAGACACGTTGTATCCATGTAATATACCAGAAGGTGAATACAGAGACGTTGTATCCATGTAATATACCAGAAGGTGAATACAGACACGTTGTATCCATGTAATATACCAGAAGATGAATACAGACACGTTGTATCCATGTAATATACTAGAAGATGAATACAGGCACGTTGTATCCGTGTAATATACTAGAAGGTGAATACAGAGACGTTGTATCCATGTAATATACTAGAAGATGAATACAGGCACGTTGTATCCGTGTAATATACTAGAAGGTGAATACAGAGACGTTGTATCCATGTAATATACCAGAAGATGAATACAGGCACGTTGTATCCATGTAATATACCAGAAGATGAATACAGGCATGTTGTATCCATGTAATATACCAGAAGATGAATACAGGCACGTTGTATCCATGTAATATACCAGAAGATGAATACAGACACGTTGTATCCATGTAATATACCAGAAGATGAATACAGACACGTTGTATCCATGTAATATACCAGAAGGTGAATACAGGCACGTTGTATCCATGTAATATACCAGAAGGTGAATACAGAGACGTATCCATGTAATATACCAGAAGGTGAATACAGAGACGTTGTATCCATGTAATATACCAGAAGGTGAATACAGAGACGTTGTATCCATGTAATATACCAGAAGATGAATACAGAGACGTTGTATCCATGTAATATACCAGAAGGTGAATACAGAGACGTTGTATCCATGTAATATACCAGAAGATGAATACAGAGACGTTGTATCCATGTAATATACCAGAAGATGAATACAGACACGTTGTATCCATGTAATATACCAGAAGATGAATACAGGCACGTTGTATCCATGTAATATACCAGAAGGTGAATACAGGCACGTTATATCCATGTAATATACCAGAAGGTGAATACAGGCACGTTGTATCCATGTAATATACCAGAAGGTGAATACAGAGACGTTGTATCCATGTAATATACCAGAAGGTGAATACAGAGACGTTGTATCCATGTAATATACCAGAAGGTGAATACAGAGACGTTGTATCCATGTAATATACCAGAAGGTGAATACAGAGACGTTGTATCCATGTAATATACCAGAAGGTGAATACAGAGACGTTGTATCCATGTAATATACCAGAAGGTGAATACAGAGACGTTGTATCCATGTAATATACCAGAAGGTGAATACAGGCACGTTGTATCCATGTAATATACCAGAAGGTGAATACAGAGACGTTGTATCCATGTAATATACCAGAAGGTGAATACAGACACGTTGTATCCATGTAATATACCAGAAGATGAATACAGACACGTTGTATCCATGTAATATACCAGAAGATGAATACAGACACGTTGTATCCATGTAATATACCGGAAGATGAATACAGGCACGTTGTATCCATGTAATATCCAGAAGTGAATACAGGCACGTTGTATCCATGTAATATACAGAAGGTGAATACAGGCACGTTGTATCCATGTAATATACCAGAAGGTGAATACAATACAGGCACGTTGTATCCATGTAATATACCAGAAGGTGAATACAGAGACGTTGTATACATGTAATATACCAGAAGATGAATACAGAGCACGTTGTATCCATGTAATATACCAGAAGGTGAATACAGGCACTTTGTATCCATGTAATATACCAGAAGGTGAATACAGAGACGTTGTATCCATGTAATATACCAGAAGGTGAATACAGAGACGTTGTATCCATGTAATATACCAGAAGATGAATACAGGCACGTTGTATCCATGTAATATACCAGAAGGTGAATACAGGCACGTTATATCCATGTAATATACCGGAAGATGAATACAGGCACGTTGTATCCATGTAATATACCGGAAGATGAATACAGAGACGTTGTATCCATGTAATATACCAGAAGGTGAATACAGAGACGTTGTATCCATGTAATATACCAGAAGGTGAATACAGAGACGTTGTATCCATGTAATATACCAGAAGATGAATACAGACACGTTGTATCCATGTAATATACCAGAAGATGAATACAGGCACGTTGTTATCCATGTAATATACCAGAAGGTGAATACAGGCACGTTATATCCATGTAATATACCAGAAGGTGAATACAGGCACGTTGTATCCATGTAATATACCAGAAGGTGAATACAGAGACGTTGTATCCATGTAATATACCAGAAGGTGAATACAGAGACGTTGTATCCATGTAATATACCAGAAGGTGAATACAGGGACGTTGTATCCATGTAATATACCAGAAGGTGAATACAGGCACGTTGTATCCATGTAATATACCAGAAGGTGAATACAGAGACGTTGTATCCATGTAATATACCAGAAGATGAATACAGAGACGTTGTATCCATGTAATATACCAGAAGGTGAATACAGGCACGTTGTATCCATGTAATATACCAGAAGGTGAATACAGAGACGTTGTATCCATGTAATATACCAGAAGATGAATACAGAGACGTTGTATCCATGTAATATACCAGAAGGTGAATACAGAGACGTTGTATCCATGTAATATACCAGAAGGTGAATACAGAGACGTTGTATCCATGTAATATACCAGAAGGTGAATACAGGCACATTGTATCCATGTAATATACCAGAAGGTGAATACAGAGACGTTGTATCCATGTAATATACCAGAAGGTGAATACAGAGACGTTGTATCCATGTAATATACCAGAAGATGAATACAGACACGTTGTATCCATGTAATATACCGGAAGATGAATACAGGCACGTTGTATCCATGTAATATACTGGAAGATGAATACAGGCACGTTGTATCCATGTAATATACCAGAAGGTGAATACAGGCACGTTGTATCCATGTAATATACCGGAAGGTGAATACAGACACGTTGTATCCATGTAATATACCAGAAGGTGAATACAGAGACGTTGTATCCATGTAATATACTAGAAGGTGAATACAGAGACGTTGTATCCATGTAATATACTAGAAGATGAATACAGAGACGTTGTATCCATGTAATATACCAGAAGGTGAATACAGAGACGTTGTATCCATGTAATATACCAGAAGGTGAATACAGAGACGTTGTATCCATGTAATATACCGGAAGGTGAATACAGACACGTTGTATCCATGTAATATACCAGAAGGTGAATACAGAGACGTTGTATCCATGTAATATACCAGAAGGTGAATACAGACACGTTGTATCCATGTAATATACCAGAAGATGAATACAGACACGTTGTATCCATGTAATATACTAGAAGATGAATACAGGCACGTTGTATCCGTGTAATATACTAGAAGGTGAATACAGAGACGTTTGTATCCATGTAATATACCAGAAGATGAATACAGGCACGTTGTATCCATGTAATATACCAGAAGATGAATACAGGCATGTTGTATCCATGTAATATACCAGAAGATGAATACAGGCACGTTGTATCCATGTATATACAGAAGATGAATACAGACACGTTGTATCCATGTAATATACCAGAAGGTGAATACAGACACGTTGTATCCATGTAATATACCGGAAGATATATACAGACACGTTGTATCCATGTAATATACCAGAAGGTGAATACAGACACGTTGTATCCATGTAATATACCAGAAGGTGAATACAGACACGTTGTATCCATGTAATATACCGGAAGATATATACAGACACGTTGTATCCATGTAATATACCAGAAGATGACTACAGGCACATTGTATCCATGTAATATACCAGAAGATGAATACAGGCACGTTGTATCCATGTAATATACCAGAATGTGAATACAGACACGTTGTATCCATGTAATATACCAGAAGATGAATACAGACACGTTGTATCCATGTAATATACCAGAAGGTGAATACAGGCACATTTTGGCAACTGCATTCTAATGGGAAATCCCATCCCAAATGGAGGATTAATGTCCCAAGCTTCAGTATTTGGTCAGTATTTTCACATCAGTATTTGTAAGCCAAAAACAGAAGTGGGTACAAAACACAGAAGAGACACAAATATTTCTATGACACCTTTTTTTCTGTAGGTTCAACTACTGACCATGAGAACCAGGCCTTACTCCTGTCTCCTGGCGTAAATGTTAGTAAATTTGCGAGGGCCGCAGTCCTGGCCCCCAACACGGGGGCCCCCGTCTCTCCCAACTGCCGAACACAGTGTAAAACCTGTCGTGCAACTAAATACTGTGGCTCAGCTGGTTAAAAAAGGGACTTTTTTTTACAAAAAAAATAGTCGCAAGTCCCTTAATAGTTGACGCCACGGGGACTTATTGCCCTATAATGGCCAAGGATATAATGTAGGCATTCAGCCTAACAAAACATCCTAACCCAGAAATGCTGCAGGATTCTTGCCCCCTGTACATTAAATGTATGAGTTCCTGACCCCAGGAGCTTACAATCCATCGAGGATTACCCTTTACATTCCTATGTAGTTCCCATTTCTACTTGTGTCACGTAAAGTCCATTTGATCGTGGGGAGGGAGGTTGTGTGAAGCTTGCTGCACCAGGAAGGAAGTGGATGCAGTGGTGCAGAACGCCAAGGTCTGGGGTGGGGGAACCGAGTAAAATCGTACGGGCAAAAAAAAAGCAGAAGCAACGACGAGGAAGTAGTTTAGAGCTTTCTCCATCATCGTGTGTCATGTAACATAGGAGCCAGAGCTCATCTGTCAAACAGCTGAGGAATGGTGTGTAAGTAAATGTACCACGTATGTAACCACTGTGCCAGCTCTGTCTGCAGGTTCTTTACCCACTGTGCCAGCTCTGTCTGCAGGTTTTTAACCACTGTACCAGCTCTGTCTGCAGGTTTTTTAGCCACTGTACAAGCTCTGTCTGCAGGTTTTTTAACTATTGTACCAGCTCTGTCTGCAGGTTTTTAACTATTGTACCAGCTCTGTCTGCAGGTTCTTTAACCACTGTACCAGCTCTGTCTGCAGGTTTTTAACCACTGTACCAGCTCTGTCTGCAGGTTCTTTAACCACTGTAAAAGCTCTGTCTGCAGGTTCTTTAGCCACTGTACCAGCTCTGTCTGCAGGTTTTTTAACTATTGTACCAGCTCTGTCTGCAGGTTCTTTAACCACTGTACCAGCTCTGTCTGCAGGTTCTTTAACCACTGTACCAGCTCTGTCTGCAGGTTTTTTAACCACTGTGCCAGCTCTGTCTGCAGATTTTTAACCACTGTACCAGCTCTGTCTGCAGGCTCTTTAACCACTGTAAAGCTCTGTCTGCAGGTTCTTTAGCCACTGTACCAGCTCTGTCTGCAGGTTTTTTAACTATTGTACCAGCTCTGTCTGCAGGTTCTTTAACCACTGTACCAGCTCTGTCTGCAGGTTTTTAACCACTGTACCAGCTCTGTCTGCAGGTTTTTAACCACTGTACCAGCTCTGTCTGCAGGTTTTTTAACCACTGTGCCAGCTCTGTCTGCAGATTTTTAACCACTGTACCAGCTCTGTCTGCAGGCTCTTTAAACCACTGTAAAAGCTCTGTCTGCAGGTTTTTTAGCCACTGTACCAGCTCTGTCTGCAGGTTTTTTTAACTATTGTACCAGCTTTGCCAGCAGGTTCTTTACCCACTGTGCCAGCTGTCTGCAGGTTGTTTACCCACTGTGCCAGCTCTGTCTGCAGGTTGTTTAACCACTATACCAGCCCTAGCTGCAGTTTTTTTAACCACTGTACCAACTCTGTCTTCAGGTTCTTTAACCACTGTAAAAGCTCTGTCTGCAGGTTGTTTAACCACTGTACCAGCTCTGGCTGCAGGTTTTTTAACTATTGTACCAGCTTTGCCTGCAGGTTCTTTAACCACTGTGCCAGCTCTGTCTTCAGGTTGTTTAACCACTATACCAGCCCTAGCTGCAGTTTTTTTAACCACTGTACCAGCTATGTCTGCATTTTTTAACCACTGAACCAGCTCTCTCTGCAGATTTTTATTTGATAACTCCTAGCTATTCTGCTTTTGTAGAACTACAAATCTCAGCCCAGTGGGGGTCCACACCATGGTCGTCTATGGCGTGAATCTGTGAATGAGGACCCTTTTATTTTTAATAAAGATGGCCATTCCCCCGCCCCCTTAAAAACTTTATCAGTTTTATGTAACTAACAATCATACACAGGATAATTCACTGCAACATTCTAATACCACTGGTGTATCAGTTTCTCACCACTTTGATATCTCTGCTTGCTGTCAGCAAATGGAAAACTGTTTATATCTGGAGGAGGTAAAAGTAACCATTATGGAGGTCGGTCACAGTTGTATCCAGTGTAGTCACCATGAACACCACTATGGTTTTGCAACAATGTATCAGTGCAGGTTAGAATGTACTCTTCCATATCACATAACTCTTATGTCTGAGGCAGTCTTTAGGCTGCTGCCTCATCTGGCGGGGACGGACCACGTGCGGAGGAACTTGTCTTATTGCTAAATGATCACGGAGGCCGAGGTGAAATGTGCCGCTCAGTGTTGCTTAAAGGAGAAGTGTTCGGGTTATTACAAGCTCCTTGTGCCATCATGTCTTACAATACGTACACTGGGCGGTGCCGGGGCTGACGGACCGCTCACACGTCTCCGGTGCTGAGGCGCAGTGTGAACGGGGTCCTGGATTTTAGCGTCTTCTTCTTTACTCATGTAAAATATCTGCTGTGCAGCGGAGCGTAATGTTATATCAGGAATGTGAAGTGAGACGTCAGTCACAGATGTGACAGAAATATTAGTTATGATCATTGTCATTTCTTACAGATAACTGACTAATCACGTCGTGTATCCTCCTCCGGGGAGAAACCATTCCCTGTTATTAGACCACAGTGATATGTAGAGAAATACATGGGATTTCACACTGCAATCTATCTAATTATATATCTACCGATGTATCTAATATCTATTTATCTATCTACCTATCTAATGTTTATATAATCATCTAATATCTGTGTCTACATCTCTAATGTCTATCTACCGTCCTACATATCTATTATCTATCTATCTCATATCTATCTATCTATCACATTATCTATCTATCTATCTAGCTGTCTGGTGATTAAAGAATACTACTTTTAATTTACTCTTTCTGGGAGTACTGTGGAATTTTTTCATTTTTTATCTTTTCTACAGCCACTACTTTAAACTATCTATCTATTTATCTATCAAATCTATTGTATCTATCTAATCTATTGTATCTATCTAATCAATATATCTATCATCTATCTTATATCTATCTCATTATCTATCTATCTATCTATCTATCTATCTATCTATCTATCGCATATCTAGCCATCTATATGTCTGTCTACATATTAATTGATCAAATACTAATTTATTCAATATCTATCTATCTATCATGTATCTAAATCTCAAATCTATCTAAATATCTATCTGTATGATAGAAATTTAAAAATCATTGTAAAAATCATTATATCATTGTCTATCTATCTATCTATCTATCTATCTATCTATCTATCTATCTATCATCTATCTCATATCTATCCATCTATTATCTATTTATCATCTATCTATCTATTGTATCTATCTTTCTATCTATTGTATCTATCTATTGTATCTATCTATCTATCTCATACTATCTATTGTATCTATCTATCTATCTCATACTATCTATTGTATCTATCTATTGTATCTATCTATTGTATCTATCTATCTATCTCATACTATCTATTGTATCTATCTATTGTATCTATCTATTGTATCTATCTATCTATCTATCTATCTATCTATCTCATACTATCTATCAATTATCTATCTATCTAATCTATATATCTATCATCTATCTCATATCTATCTGTTAGGGCTCGTTCACATCACCGTTCAGCCCTTCCGTTCTCCTGCTCCGTTATAGGAGCAGGAGAACGGAAAGGACGGATTCGGGACATAATTGAGCTGAACGGAGCCTACGGACCGCATAGACTATAATGGGGTCCGTTAGGTTTTCCGCTCAGAGGAAGATTTTTGAAGCGGAGACAAAAGTCCTGCATGCACAACTTTTGTCTCCGCTCCAAAAAACAACTTCTGAGCGGAAACCTAACGGACCCCATTATAGTCTATGCGGTCCGTAGGCTCCGTTCAGCTCAATTATGTCCCGAATCCGTCCTTTCCCTTCTCCTGCTCCTATAACGGAGCAGGAGAACAAAAGGGCTGAACGGTGATGTGAACGAGCCCTTATATATCTTCTATCAATTTTTCTCAGGCATCCCCAAACTGCGGCCCTCCAGATGTTGCAAAACTACAACTCCAGCATGCCCGGACAGGCTACAGCTATCAGCCTATAGCAGGGCATGGTGGGAGTTGTAGTTTTACAACAGCTGGAGGGCTGCAGTTTGGGGATGCCTGATCTATCTCATTATCTATCTATCTATCTATCTATCTATCTATCTATCTATCTCATATCTATCTCATTATCTATCTATCTCATATCTATCATCTATCTATCTATTATCTATCATCTATCTATCTATTATCTATCTATCTATCTATCTCATTATCTATCTATCTCATATCTATCTATCTATCTATCTATTATCTATCATCTATCTATCTATTATCTATCTATCTATCTATCTATCTATCTCATTATCTATCTATCTATCTATCTCATTATCTATCTATCTCTCTCATATCTATCTATCTATCTATCTATCTATCTATCTATCTATCTGGTCCCTTCAGGGCTGATCGGCAGTACCAGACACAGCTGGGCTCACACTGACGGTCTATCCTATGTACTGTAGGTCATACATGTAGATTTCCAGTTAACCCCTGAATGGATGCGTGTTCTGTGCTGGCTTCACGTTGTCATAGTTCACAGCAAGCACCATGGCTGATACCACGTCCACACGATGACACTGATGTTACTAATGTCACGTAGACGTGCCCCCTTCATTCTGTATTTCTCTTGTTCTCTCCCTTGCAGTATATCTGAGAGGCCTGAGGTGAACGTGGAGTGTGTGATTAATATGGCGCGGCGGAAAAGCTCCGATTACTGGGCTCTCCCGGAGTATGAGAAGAGCCAGATAAAGAGGACTCTTGAACTGGGCACGGTAATGACTGTATTTAACTACAAGAAGTCTCAGCCTGAGCGAAGGACCATCCAGGTCATAATGGAAACCTTCCAGGTGGCCTGGAGCAAGACTGCCGACAAACTTGAAGGATTCTGTGAGTATTATTGACTTTCTTGTAGATGTGAGGGTGGAGAGGCCATCAGAAGAGGCTCACATACGTCATTAACATAGATCTGTTCAGATAACACCATGAAATGCCATTCACTAAGGGGTAAGATCACAACCAAGATGGAGGAGACTCGTCCAAGTCATATCTGCAGGGTCCCAATGTCTTTCCACATGGTCATGATTCTCCTTGGTCTCCCTCTTCCCATATCATTAATGATCCTATTTGTAGACCTCGTCTATAGCCATGGTCCACCACTAGTAGACTAAGATCAACATGTGGTTCTCCGTCCTCAATGCACGTGGATCCTGGCAGTGGTACATACTATTTTGCACTTGCGGAATCAGGGAGGTCATAGCCCAGGGCGAACCGGCCATAGACTCTACAGGGGAATTTCCCAGAGAGGACAGTGATACAGTTCAGTACTGCAGCAAGGGTGACAGCATTTAGTGCTGCACTGTGGTATTTGGTTCTGCTGGGGCAGTATTTAGTGCTGCACTGTGGTATTTGGTTCTGCTGGGGCAGTATTTAGTGCTGCACTGTGGTATTTGGTTCTGTTGGGGCAGTATTTAGTGCTCCACTGTGGTATTTGGTTCTGCTGGGGAAGTATTTAGTGCTGCACTGTGGTATTTGGTTCTGTTGGGGCAGTATTTAGTGCTGCACTGTGGTATTTGGTTCTGCTGGGGCAGTATTTAGTGCTGCACTGTGGTATTTGGTTCTGTTGGGGCAGTATTTAGTGCTCCACTGTGGTATTTGGTTCTGCTGGGGCAGTATTTAGTGCTGCACTGTGGTATTTGGTTCTGCTGGGGCAGTATTTAGTGCTGCACTGTGGTATTTGGTTCTGTTGGGGCAGTATTTAGTGCTGCACTGTGGTATTTGGTTTTGTTGGGGCAGTATTTAGTGCTGCACTGTGGTATTTGGTTCTGCTGGGGCAGTATTTAGTGCTGCACTGTGGTATTTGGTTCTGTTGGGGCAGTATTTAGTGCTGCACTGTGGTATTTGGTTTTGTTGGGGCAGTATTTAGTGCTGCACTGTGGTATTTGGTTCTGCTGGGGCAGTATTTAGTGCTGCACTGTGGTACTTGGTTCTGCTGGGGCGGTATTTAGTGCTGCACTGTGATATTTGGTTCTACTGGGGCAGTATTTAGTGCTGCACTGTGGTATTTGGTTCTGTTGGGGCAGTATTTAGTGCTGCACTGTGGTATTTGGTTCTGCTGGGACAGTATTTAGTGCTGCACTGTGGTATCTGGTTCTGCTGGGGCAGTATTTAGTGCTGCACTGTGGTATTTGGTTCTGTTGGGGCGGTATTTAGTGCTGCGCTGTGGTATTTGGTTCTGTTGGGGCGGTATTTAGTGCTGCACTGTGGTATTTGGTTCTGTTGGGGCAGTATTTAGTGCTGCATGGTGGTATTTGGTTCTGTTGGGGCAGTATTTAGTGCTGCACTGTGGTATTTGGTTCTGTTGGGGCAGTATTTAGTGCTGCACTGTGGTATCTGGTTCTGCTGGGGCAGTATTTAGTGCTGCACTGTGGTATTTGGTTCTGCTGGGGCAGTATTTTGTGTCGCACTGTGGTATTTGTTTCTGCTGGGGCAGTATTTAGTGCTGCACTGTGGTATTTGGTTCTGCTGGGGCAGTATTTAGTGCTGCACTGTGGTATTTGGTTCTGTTGGGGCAGTATTTAGTGCTGCACTGTGCTATTTGTTTCTGCTGGGGCAGTATTTAGTGCTGCACTGTGGTATTTGGTTCTGCAGGGGCAGTATTTAGTGCTGCACTGTGGTATTTAGTTCTGTTGGGGCAGTATTTAGTGCTGCACTGTGGTATTTGGTTCTGCTGGGGCAGTATTTAGTGCTGCACTGTGATATTTGGTTCTGCTGGGGCAGTATTTAGTGCTGCACTGTGGTATTTGGTTCTGTTGGGGCAGTATTTAGTGCTGCACTGTGGTATTTGGTTCTGCTGGGGCGGTATTTAGTGCTGCACTGTGGTATTTGTTTCTGCTGGGGCAATATTTAGTGCTGCACTGTGGTATACTGTGATATACTGCATAAACCTAGGTGTTTATGACCGCTTAGTAATTTAGAGAGAAGGTTTATTACATGACCGGCACAAAGTGAAAGTGAAAAGTACCAGTGATGCGACTGGAAAAAGAGTTAACAATTTGTGACAGAACGGCTCAATATTCTTAAAGTAGAACTCCCGCAAAATTTTTTATTATCTGACCTGTTAGAAAGGTGAATGATATAATCTGTAGTGAATGTAATCTTCTTATCAGAGACTGTATTTGTTAGTTATCCCCTCTCTTCTTATTGTAGCTGGGTCATGTGACCAACTCCCTGACCTCCAACTGACCCAGGACAGGAAACCAGTTACTTCTCTATTCATTCCTATGAGACTCAGAGTGAGGCTCCCATAGGAATACATAGAGAAATAGACTTCCTGTCCACACATAAGATGCTGTGTTATCTGGTGAGTCTGATTGCTGGTCACATGACACAGATGAGAAACATCAGGGAGATATAACTCACAAATACAGACACTGGTAAGAAAATGACATTCACTACAGATTACATCATGTACATTTCTAGCAGGACATGGAATAAAAATTTTTGCGGGAGTTCTTCTTTAATAAAGTCCAATTGAAAAAAATGTAAGATGCAATCATAAAAAAAATTGCCTGAAAGGTGTCCATAGCCTTTAAATGCTACATAGAGATGTATAGAGAGGCAGACAAGAGATAGACTTGTGGTTTGTGAAAGCATCAATGATTCCCTCGACTGTGTTACTGTCTCGTTGACTTATTTGATCACTTTGTTAAGACGTCAGCGTTGTCCATTTGTGCTACACTTCAAGACCACGACTGACACTTCATTCTTATCGGAGGCCCATCAGGCTTGGCTCTTTGCCGGCTGCCGATCACTCAGGACGTGCGTTGATGGTTTAACTGCTTTGAGGATTGTAAGAGGGAGAACCTGGCCCATTGTATCTGGAAGATAAATATTCTATTTGAGAAGGTTTTCATTGTAACCCAAAAAAACCCCGAAACCTCCTCTTGATGCCGACCACAAATCACTTTCGCGAAGCTGCCCCAATCTCTTGAATTTGCAGCAAGAATACAATTTCACCGCTGTGCAAGAGGTCAGGGCTTTAAATTGCTTTTCCCTATCTCACATGAAAGAACTAAGCATTTTCATTTATTGACGGGATGATGGCTGAGCTGAGACAAGTTACTTAAATCCAATGACCCCTGACTCCCAGTTCCAAAAGATCTATTCGTCTGTATTCAATAAGGACAAAGCCTCGGTTGCTTGTTTTTATTCCGTAATGATAAACTGTCTCTTAAAGCGGCAGTGGCACTTAGCAGCTACAAGTGCCACACCGTAGAGACGTCCCCATGAGGAGCGCTGTGACGTCTCTTACCGGAGATGTGGATCTCTAAGCTGGCTGGACTGGGGTGTGGAGTCTAAGAAATGTCCCAGTTCTTAAAAACATTCTGTCGCCACGATCTTGGACTTATCTGCAGTAATAAATGAGTAGATTACATGTCCAGATCACTATTTTGTATATTTGTACTGCCCAATGTTACCCCGCTGTCAGCGTTTAACCACCTAACTGTTTTGCCAGAGTCCAGCTACAGTAGAGGGAAAAGTAGCTACCTGGAGGGGGGAGGGCTGCTTTAGATGTTGCTAACTCCTGAATGGTAGCAGCTAAAAGATGCAACTGGTGTTCTTTGAAAGCAGACATTCAAATCTTTCAGACAATACATAAAATGACAACAATATGTTCAGGACAGAGGAAGATATCACTGATAGAAATCGGGATGCTGTGAATGCAGCTGAAAGTGGAACTAAAAACTTGTGATTATTCCCGACTTGATTGTCATTTTGGTCTCGTATGAAAGACTAGACTGTCAGCTTTCAAACGAGACCAATGGCATGCTACTAGGTGCTACCATTCAGGAGGTATAGGCATCTAAAGCAGCCCTCCCCCCTCCAGTTATCTACTTTTCACACTGCCAGAGTTGGACTCGGGCAAAACAGTTAGGGGGTTAAAGGGGTTTTCGGGGAGTTAACTAAACTACTAATCATGTATCCTCAGGATAGGTCATCAGTATCTGATCCGACACCCGGGACCCCCGCTGATCAGCTGTTTGAGAAGGCACCGGCACTCCCGTGAGCGCCAAGGCCTTCTCTCAGCTTTTCCTAGGCTAGTGACGTCATGTTCATCGGTCACGTGGCCTAGTGAATGGTTGAACTGTAATACCAAGCACGGCCACTATACAATGTACTGCACTGTGCTTGGTGAGCGGGGAGAAGGCAGTGGCGCTCACAGGAGCGCCGGTGCCCTCTCAAACACCTGATCGGCGGCGGTTCCGGGTGTCGGTCATCCTGAGGATAGGTCATCAGTAGTAAAATCCTGGAAAACCCCTTTAAAGCTGCACTGAAATACATTGTCAGGACTGCTGTGCATGCGCTCAGGAGTCCTCTCCATTACGTTAGCACAGCAGTCCTGACAATGTATCTCTGCAGACAGAGGGAGAGCGGTGGGCAGGAAGATAAAAGATGGCGATCCGGCCCCGTAGGCGCAGCATGGATTACTGCAGATAGTAGGCTATAATCGTGGTGATAGATTCCCTTTAATCTTTGCAAGGGGGTCATGGACTTTTTCAGGAAGATTCCAAGGACCTGCTCCCCAGATTAGTTACCAGTTGTTGGTAATGCAGCAGTAGCATAGTTAGGATCTGAGCCAAGGGTCATCATCAGTACAGCAATGAGGATGTGTCAGGTCCGGGGATGAGATGGGCACCAAGGGTCAGCGCTGGGAGTAGAAAAACAGGTACCAGGCAAACAACTGGAAGGGAGAGGCAAGACTGGTATCCAGGAACAAGGCTCAGGTCAGGGTCGATCAGGAGTCGGGATCGGCAGCACAAGGAACGACAGCCAAGAGAGGGAATGTGTCACAATCAGCAGGCAGGGCAGATAGATTCCACTTTAAATGGGCTGCCGGTCCTGATGTCAGTGGTGGGCCTCGGCTGACCTCTGCTGATGGCAACAGATGGAGAAGAGGAGAGCTGTCCTGATCTAGTTGGCAGAAGACAAGAGGCAAGGATTTTTTTTTGTGGCACATTAGTTGGCTTCTAAATTGTGGGTTTTCCCTAAGATGAATTGGGATTGTCTTCCAAATATTGCTGAGCATATAAATATGTCTTATGTACAATTTCCTTGGTAATGAAAAAATCAAGAGGAAAAATGTTCAGTTGTCACATTAAAGGGGTTGTCTCATCTCAGACAATGGGGGCATATCGCTAGGATTTTTCCACAGGCTATCGCAGTGATCAGAACCCCAGAAACCACTTTGATTGGTCTCCGGGGTCTTCACTGTGACCGCAGCTTTCTAGTAAACATCCATTCACACGTCCACAAGTGTTTTGCAGTCGGCACTTGGCCGGCCCTGTGATAGAAATGCCTATTCTTGTCTGTGGCTGCGGACAAGAATAGGACTTGCTTTATCTCTTTGTCATTTCTGTCCGCATTTTTTGTGGTCCCATTGAAATTAATAGGTTCACACCCTAACTGTGAGGTCAGAAATGATCTGCAGCGCCACGGGGATTCTGGCAGATTGTTATGTGAACCTCCTCTTTTATACTGTGGGTTACAGTTAGCTTTCAACTCAGGGGTGGATTGGCCATAGACCGTACAGCGTAATTTCCCAGTATGCCAATGCCCCAGGGGGCCACCGTCCTCCTCTTTGCTGCTGCCCGGGTACATAATGAGCTCTGAGCGGTAATTAACTCTGTGAGAATCAGGTACTCATGGATCTGGCCAGTGACCAACTGCTGTGGTCCACATCTCACCTCCTAATCCCCCTACTCCATAGACAACTGGAGCAGGAGGAGAGAAGATGGAAGCTATTGATGGCCACCACAGAGAGACAACATATGGGGCAATATACTGTGCTGCCTTTCATATTTGGTTCTGCTGGGATGGTATTTTGCTCTATGATATTGTTGGCCCCTCCTACTTGATTTACTCCGCCTTCTGTTAAGTTGGACCTGCCTACTCCAGGGGCACTTTTAGTTCCCAGTCCACCCAGTTCAGGATCATCATCTCTTGGCTAGAGTGGAGAGCCCCTGGCTCTGGAGGACCTCTCCTGTCCTGTGTTACACACACACACCGTTGATTCTATGTAATTCCTCACTTTCTCCTGTGGTGGCGCTGCAGGGAAACTGAACACTTACTTCACCACAGAGAACAGCTGATCACTGGAGATCCCAGCAGAGGGATCAGCTTATTGTCAAGGCCCTGTCCTAACAAGTCAGAAGCATTCCTCCACTCCGCGCCCCTTCCTTGTGATAAATAGTCTCATATGTGTCTCCGTGTTTGACTGATCTATGTCCTATTTTTAAATGATTAGGTCATTACATCAATGTGCAAAGGTCTAATGTGCAGAGGTCGGCTTCACAACTGATCCGATTCCCAGTTTTTCTTAAAGAGGAAATCCATCCTAAAATAATATTCTTAAATGTTATTTGCACGTAACAGTCCTTACTCCTGACATGTCTCCTCTAGTAAATTCTGGAGCATCTATTCTCATAACTTGTGCCGTTCCTCTGTTATTATTACTGGAAGTTATAAGAGAATCTGCTCCTTAATTGTTAGATATGGAATTTACCTGTTAAACCTGCAGCGCCGCCGCTCCGGTATCGCCCGGCAGCCGTAGTTTACTCTGCTGTGATGTCACATGAACCCACATGACCAATGCAGCCAATCAATGGTCTCAGTGGTCTCGTTCTCTGAGGCCATTGATTGAACAGTCACATGTCTTGAGGTGACATCACAGTGATGTCATTTGATATGCAGTGGCATTACGGGTCTGAAACGTGACAACAACGCTAAAGCCCGCCCATTAGTGCCGGTGATGTCACCAGGCTCACTGCTGAGCGGAAGCCTCCGCCTAGCTTCACCCATGGTCTGATAGGAGCAGGACCAAGAACTGGGACCCGCATCCATCTCCAGAGCAGGGCCCCCATGTGAATGGAGAGTCAAATATGGAGATGACGGCGCACAGGCTCGTCGTGCTCTTCATTCATAGGAGAGCCCGATCTTGAGATAGAAGCGGGTCCCGGAGGTGAAGCCTACACCTATCGGACATTTATGGCATTTCCTATAAATATGTCATAAATGTCCAGATGGAACTGCCCCTTACACAACATCCGGAGGCATAATGGGGGTCATTTACTATACTGAAATAAGTCTTAAGTTAGGTGTAGTTGTGCCGCTATGTGCGATTTTACCCCGCTGACGCCAGATCTGAAATTGCTGGAGGGGAAGGGGATGGGCCGGTGGGCCTTTATTAAGACTGACGTCTAAACCGCCGTTCTTAATAAATGTGCCCCTTAAAGGGAACCTGTCACCTCAAAAAGGCATATAAAACCGCCAGCATTACCTTATAGTCGCCCCCAAGCTGTTCTAATCATATGTTTCACCCGGTCGTCTGATGCTCAATAGATTAAAAAAACAATCCTTTAAGCGCCATGAGCACTACCTTGCCGGTCAGCTTCAAGTCAAGGTAAGCACGCCTCCTAACTGCCCCCTCTCTTCTTTGATTGACAGCCTGCAAAAGTCTAGCGCATGCGCGGTCCCTTGGTAGGACGTGATTGCCAGGGTTTCAGCGGCGCAATGCAGCCAGTGATCACGCTCAGGAAGGTAAAGGAAACGCTCACACTGGCCGGCGCATGCGCAGTGCGCCACTGAAACACGGAAAAACAGCCGGAGACAGGATTGCAGCTTACCAAGGAGCGCACCGCGCATGCGCTGGACTTCTGCCGTCCTGGCCGCACTCCAGGCTGTCAATCAAAGCAGAGAGGGGATGGTTAGGGGGCGCGCTTACCTTGACTTGAAGCAAGGAAGCCGCTGCCCCTTGACTTGAAGCTGGCAAGATAGCGCTCATGGCGCTTAAAAGCCTTTTTGAGGTTACAGGTTCCCTTTAATATAGAAATAATGAATTAAAGGTGTTGTCCCACGAAAAATATTCTACAGTTTTAAAACCAGCCCCTGGATCTGAATACTTTTATAATTGCATGTAATAAAAAATGTATTATAGCTACTGAGTTATTCAGTAAAATGTATCTGTATAGCGCCACTTAATTTCTTATTTCTTTGACCTGCTCACTGAGAAGGCCGCACATGCTCAGTTTAATCTTTCAACTGTCTCCTGATCTGTGATAGGAGAAGCTGAGACACGCCTCCTGAGCTGTGATAGGAGAAGCTGAGACACGCCTCCTGAGCTGTGATAGGGAGAGAACAGACACGCCCCCTGAGCTGCAGCAGAAAAGACACGCCCCTTAAGCTTTCAGCTTGATATAAATCTAGCAGAGCAATGAATGTGGAGATCTTTGGATCCATGTGAGGTACAGGGCTGGTTGTAGCTTTGTTAGAAAGAGGTTGTCATGTACTGTATGATGTCTGATTTTCATTTTTTACATTATTCATGGGATCAGAATATCTACGGTGACTGAATTCGCCCTTTGATCCAGCTATATCCACAAAGGACGTCGGCGGTGGATCTTGGTCCTTTAGGTCTGAAAACTTCTGTCATCGATTCTGACGGCTCAGGCAAAACTCTGAATGTGAATAACAAGTAATGATCGGGCGATAAGATTTTAGATATAAAAAAAAGCAACAAAAACCGTACCGAAAGGCGATGTAAATGAGTATTGATTCCGACCACGGAGAAGCGGGAACATGGCTTGTGGGGAGTTTTAAGAGCAGTAGTGTTCAGTTCTGAGGGTTATCATTCCGGTGACACTGTGTGACAAGGAACACAAGGTTTTCGTATGCAAATAGTCTTCCCAGCACGAACACAACCTCATAAAATTGCCGATTCTTCTTTTTACAGACAATACAAAGAGCCTATGAATATATAATGCTGCGGACAGCGTTCTGTATACACAGAAATTATGACCTTTCCCGTTCCGTTTATATTCCTGAGACGGGGAGGGACTGACTGTCTCAGGAAACTCTGCCGCTATGAATTGGAAATTCAATGTCTAAAAGCATAAAATCAACTCAAAAACAACAATAAAGTAAAGCAATGATAACTTTGCGGATTTTACGGAAACTATTTGACCTCTAGTTCTGTCCTAGATAGTAACTCCAGGACGGAGACGTCTGCGTTTAGTTTAGTAGTGGGTGGTGGAACAGGTTTTTTCCCCCCTTTTCATAGGATCATTATATTAAAAAACCTGGACAAATGATGATGGCACAGAGGCGTAGCTTGGCTTATCTTCACCGGGGTCAAAGATTCAGTGTGTCACCATAGCCCTGTATCTAAACACTATGGTAGTGGCAAAGACTGGCACCGAGCACACATGCCGCACCAGGCCCTGTGCTACGATCCTGACCTCCTGTATTATACTCCTGAGCTGCACTCACTATTCTGCTGGTGCAGTCACTGTGTACATACATTACTTATCCTGTACTGATCCTGAGTTACATCCTGTATTATACTCCAGAGCTGCTCTCACTATTCTGCTGGTGCAGTCACTGTGTACATACATTACTTATCCTGTACTGATCCTGAGTTACATGCTGTATTATACTCCAGAGCTGCACTCACTATTCTGCTGGTGCAGTCACTGTGTACATACATTACTTATCCTGTACTGATCCTGAGTTACATCCTGTATTATACTCCAGAGCTGCACTCACTATTCTGCTGGTGCAGTCACTGTGTACATACATTACTTATCCTGTACTGATCCTGAGTTACATCCTGTATTATACTCCAGAGCTGCACTCACTATTCTGCTGGTGCAGTCACTGTGTACATACATTACTTATCCTGTACTGATCCTGAGTTACATCCTGTATTATACTCCAGAGCTGCTCTCACTATTCTGCTGGTGCAATCACTGTGTACATACATTACTTCTCCTGTACTGATCCTGAGTTACATCCTGTATTATACTCCAGAGCTGCACTCACTATTCTGCTGGTACAGTCACTGTGTACATACATTACTTATCCTGTACTGATCCTGAGTTACATCCTGTATTATGCCATCCACATCCATTCTGCCATCCACTAGTTGCTGCAAAACTACAACTCCCAGCATGCCCTGACAGGCTGCAACTGTCACAGTATGTTGAGAGTAATAGTTGTGCAGTACAGAGTCACAGATTGTAGGTCACAGCCCTAAGAAAAGTAATTGTCCGGTGATCTATTCCACCGCAGGTCAGAGGTGGCGCTGCTTCTGAAAAGAAAAAACAAACCCCCAGACCCTCTCTTCTAATCCTGCCCCAATATAATGTTTATTATAATCTGTATTATGTAAAGCAGTCAGGAAAGGGTTAAGCCTGCGTCCTCGCCATACTTCCCTCCTAATATAATCTCACACGTACCATTCACGGTGTGTTGACGTGTATTTCTGAGGATCCGTACAATACACGCGGTAATATCAGTGATGGCCTCGTTCACTTTACATCAATCAAATCTCGCTGTTTTTTTCCCTACATTCCCCGCTCCGCTCGGTGGTTAACGCGCCTGTCGCTGCTCTTTGTTATGAGAACATAAAGGAAGGCTCCGCTGCTCGGATTGCTGCGTGCGGTGCTTTGTTTTATTTCCATTTTCCCACCTGTCATGTTTCATTTCTTCCGGCGTGGTCGTACGCTTTATCAAATGTTGTCGAAATAAATTATTTACTCCTCAGTACGGAGAGGGCTGCGCGCACACGCGGCATCAATCCTCCTCCTCTATAAGAGTTAAAGGGGTTGCACGGGACTTTAATACCGATGGCCTATCCTTAGATCGGTGGGGGTCTGTCTCCCGGTTCCCCGCCGATCAGCAGCTTTCATTACCAGGCGCAGCGCTCTACACTCTTGTATTGTAAGGGTATTTTTAAGTGACTGATTGGTTCTCCCCTTTAATGAAGTGGGGATAGAGATAGTACCCATCCCCCACTGTGCTGATAAGACCACATTTCTGAGTGATCTCAGAGACATGCGTGCTGCACTGGAGGAGGGGCTAACAGGTTAAAACTCTGCTACCCACCTTGTCTCAGCAGACTCCACCAGGCCCTCCATTCTAGGTAGGATGTGAGTATGACTTACCCTATTTCTCTTGTACGCCCTGGGGTCTCGGTCATCTGTTATAACAGGGGTAGACAGCCATGGGTTATAGCATGATCGACGGAGTCTCCAACCCATTTAGGATAGTGATGTATTTACTTTTTATTATTCTGTGTATGTAATCACTTAGTAAATATGTTTATTCACATAGCCTGTGTAAGCTTATTAAATCTCAAATCCTTTGAATTCACTTTAAGTTACAACTCTGCGCTGGCCGTGCGCGGTACCACAAAATGTCTGCCCCGTTCTCTCGGGCTGTCTATGTACTGTATCCCATATGGTGGCATGCAGAGTGCCACGGCTCTGCAGACCTCCATACAGGCTCTGTGCACACAGTTCTGCCATGTGCCTTAGGACTTAGGGCAGTGATTTCCAACCTGTAGCTCGCCAGCTGTTGCAAAACTAGAACTCCCATCACGGCTTGATCTGGCGCCCCGCACCCACAGCCAATCAGCTGTTCTGCCTCAGCTCCGGCGCTGGAGCAACGGCGCCATCCATTTCTGTAGAGGACAGAGCTGGTTACTGCAGCGCTGCTCCCATTTGAGTGTAGAACAGCTGATAGTCCGGGGTGCAGGACGTCGGACCCTCGCAGATCAGATATTGATGGTCCATCCTCAGTGTAGGCTGGATTAATAGACCAGTTAACCCTTTTAATATATTAACCCATAAAGGACATTTTATATTGGACCCTCAAAGTTGCCAAAAATGTAATGGATATGAAGAGTTTTGCAACCATGCTTTTATTCCTACTCTTTTTACCGCGTGTAGGTTACCGGTTCTCACGCCCTCTAACCTAACGAGGGGCATCAGGGTTTGCAAAAATAAGGTCATTCTTAACCCTTTGACTCCCTGTGAGAAAATTTCAGCGGCATGCTTGGTGGCCTTGGGGCCGAGCGGCTTGTGAAGTCTTCATGTACTTCCTCAGCGCTGGTGGGAGACACCGTGTCCTGACAGAAACAGGAAGAGCTTTGTGCCTGTCCATTATATTGTGGTGTAAAACCACTTCCTGCACCTTTCTTATAAACGTCTTATCAAGAAGCAGCATGCAGTGTAAAGTGCAGGGGACAGGGCTATTAAATGCCTGACAGCCTGAGACGTTTCCACTAATTGCACTAAAGAACGTTTAAGAGTTTAGATGAACTTGACTGGTGGATCGTGGGGGTCCTAGCAGCAGTTATTGGGGTTCCATCAGAACCCGCCAATTAGTTACTGTATGTGACCCTCCTGTCGGGCTCGCTCGTGTTGGAGATCAATATGCCAAGCCTTTTGTTCTTGAGGAGATAAGCCAAAACCAGGGCACTTTGGCAGCTTCTTTCTCGGCATACTTGTCCGAGTCTAGCATAAATGAGGGAATAGGAGCAGATAACTACAGGCCAAATGAGTGTCACGTGTCAGACTGCCTGGAAAAGGCTCCAGGTGAAGTTCAGATATCACATGGTGTAATATTTGTGCCTGAAAGAAAATCATTGGCATCTTGACGTCCATGCGCTTTTCTTCAACATTCTGTCCATGGATGGGAAATGACCCCTTGGGACAGACTGTTGCATCCATCTAATTGCAGGAAATGTGGACCTGCTTTCACTATTCTCTTCCTGGATATCACAGGTCAGTGTGTCATTGTTCCAGGACCTCAATGTCATTGTCCCAGGACTTCAAGTGCAAGTGTGTCATTACTCCAGGTCTTCAAGTTTCTATGTGTCATTGCTCCAGGTCCTCAAGTTTCTATGTTTCAGTGTTTCAATGCTCCACAACCTCAAGTGTCACAATGGCTTGGCTCAAGGACCTTCATTTTCAGTATGTCATTGCTTTAAATATAGGACCTTATATGTATTTTAGAACCTCAAACGTGAGGGTGCCACTGACACTTGAAGCCATGACATACTGACACTTGAGGTCCTGGAGCAATAATATACCAACACTTGGGGTCCGGAAGCAATAGCACAGTGACCCTCAAAGCAATGATCTACTAACACTTGAGGTCTTAGACCCAGAACAATGACATACTGACGCTTGAAGCCCTGGAGTAATGACATACTGACACTTGAGATCCTGGAGCAATGACATACTGCCTCTTGAGGACCTGGAGCAATAAAGTACTGACATTTGGGGTCTGGGAGCAATGACACAGTGACCCTCAAAGCAATGATCTACTAACATTTGAGGTCCTAGAGCAATGAGATACTGAAACTTGAGGTCATGGAGCAACGGCATACTGATAATTGGGGTCTTGAAGCAATGATACTGCCATTTGAGGTCCTGGATCAATAATATACTGACACTTGAGATCCAAGAGCAATGACTCAGTAAGCCTCAAAGCAATGATCTACCAACACTTGAGATCCTAAAGCAATGACATACTGACACTTGAGGTCCTGGAACAACTTGAGATGGTGACAACTCAAGAACTTATAGATATAAAATGCAAATCTTACACTTGTCTGTATAAGAGTACCTTAGTATTTGTAGGAAGAAATACAGAAACCCCCTTCCTTATTGATTTGGGATATGCTTTTCTTGCAGTGGACCTGTGTGAAATTAAGGAAATCCGTCAGGGAAAGAACTGCAGGGATTTCGAGCGTGGAAAAGCCTCCCGACTGAAGGAAGATTGCTGCTTCACCATCTTCTATGGAAGCCAGTTCGTCCTTAACACATTAAGTCTGGAAGGTGAGCCATGGCCCGAGACAGAGGGGTGACTTAAAGGGGTTGTCCAAGTTATGAAAAAAAATATATAGCTCTGCAAATCTGATGGGCAGCAATATATAACTAAGTTCAGCAAGTTTTAGGCAAAAAAAATCTATATTTCCTCATTTCCCTGGTTCTCTTCTGGTCTTTGTTTACCTGCAATAACAACAATCTCAGCCCCTCCCCCTTCTCTGCAAAGGCAGTGAATACAAGTGCTGAGTGATATGTCTGCCTGCTGGAATACTCCGCAGCATGTTGTATGTGTAGGACTACAAGTCCCAGCTGTATAATGACACTGCTGATACACACAGGAAATTCTTCCTACCTGTTCTTGTACAATACAATTCCACTATATCTCCTTGCCCAGCATTTGTCTCCTCCCTTGTTGTAGCTACTATTTGTTGTAAAGCTTTGAGCCCTCAGTGTGTTCTGGCTGAAGGGGTTAATGTTTTATCTGAAGGAATCCAGGGAGAGAGCAGATAGCAGGAGCCCGGCAAAGAAAGGGGGCGTGGCCAGTGACGTCTGGTGTACAGACTGTTATCTGAACTCTGAGGCTTGTACACGAAACATCATAGACCAGGGAGATAAGGTGACATCACAGGTCATGTGACCAGCAGTCAACTCTGAGAAACCAGCAGCTTTAGAAACACAAAGTATATGGGAAAGTTGTTATACCTGACAAGTTAGAAACATATAAAGAACAAAAAAATAACTCGGACAACCCCTTTAAAATAAGCCTCTTAGGTTCCATAATATGTGTTACGGACATAATATCTGGACCTGCCGGTTCTGCTGAGGTGACCATCTGTTCTATGGTGATCTGAGTTCACGCTGACGATCTGGGCCTTGTGGCCATAAAATGGATGTTATTGTGTAAGTATGTCACCAAAATGCAGCCTATATTCTGCCTATGAAGCGGCAGACCTAGGCAGACATGGGTCGATCAGAGTCCTGTCCTTAATCCTTAGTGACATGAATCCTCTGATTTCATTTTGCAGCGGACTCTGTGGATGATGCTGAGAGGTGGCTACGTGGGTTGAATATTTTACTTGAAGAAGTGAACCAGGCATCCACCCCAACCATCATAGAAAGGTGGGTGTAAATTCTTAATATTTTTCTAAGTGCCCTTGTACATGACCCGGTGTTCGGCTGAGTGAGCATTCATAAGAGCGCTCGTTCTGACCACTGGTCAGGGGTAAACCGTGGAGTGATCAGCTCCTTTTCTAGGGTGATCAGATCTTGTATGTGAGCATAACTACTTGCTGGTCGGCAGCATAACACCCTGTGTAAAAGAAGGATGTGCTGGAGACATATGCAAACTTAACGGGGATTAACGATCGCACTGACGATCATTCGTTTCCCTTTTTAGTTTGGATCAGCCCAACGGAAAGGTCCTCTAATCGATGCTGATCGACTTGCACCGTGGGGTGAAATCATCCCATCAAACAGCTTGTATCTAGATAAGATATATATATATATTTCTGCTGCCTGAGGCAAAAACTTAAAAGGCACCCAACTCCCAAATGCCAATTTCTTAACCTCACCCCTTCCCTCCAGCCCTACTGTTAAAGACATACTTGGAAAACATTACATACAGAAATACAAAACATACAGGGTAATACAGCAACACATACTGTGCCCATTGTGGTTCCCAATACTATACTGCAGACACAGATAATCCCCCTTCTGCTGCCCCCCTCTTGCCACTACCTGGTGTAATCACCTCACCTCATTGGTGGTGCACCCCTGGCCTCACCTCGCATCATTGGTGGTGCACCCCTGGCCTCACCTCACCTCATTGGTGGTGCACCCCTGGCCTCGCCTCATTGGTGGTACACCCCTGGCCTCACCTCATTGGTGGTACACCCCTGGCCTCACCTCATTGGTGGTACACCCCTGGCCTCACCTCATTGGTGGTGCACCCCTGGCCTCACCTCGCCTCATTGGTGGTGCACCCCTGGCCTCACCTCGCCTCATTGGTGGTGCACCCCTGGCCTCATTGGTGGTGCACCCCTGGCCTCACCTGGCCTCATTGGTGGTGCACCCCCTGGCCTCACCTCGCCTCATTGGTGGTGCACCCCTGGCCTCACCTAGCCTCATTGGTGGTGCACCCCTGGCCTCACCTAGCCTCATTGGTGGTGCACTCCTGCATTCAGCAGCTTCATTAACATTCCTGGGTGCTGGCTCTCTCAGCACTGATGAGGGGCAAGCCACACGTTGTTAAAGCACTGCCTGTGTCTACTGGCAGCTAATGGAGGGGACATAGGTAGTGCTCCAAAACATAAAGATTTACTGTACCGCCAGTGCAGCACTGGAGACAGAGATGACCTGGCATTGGGGTGAGGGCAACCAGATAAGATGCAGTTGAGATGAGATGACGTCCAATGTTTTTGTTTTGTGTTCCTAGCTGGCTGAGGAAGCAGATCTACTCCGTGGATCAGACCAGAAGGAACAGGTAAGGTGACATTCTTCAGGCGTTCCACTTCTCAGTATCTTTTAGACAGAACCTAATGAATGCACAAATTATGAGAAATTTATAGTCAGTTTGTAATTGACCAGTCTGTATATTAGGCAGCTCAGCTGTCATAGCCCTTCCTTAAACTCATAAAGGAGCAGGTCACTGCCTCCAACAAGATCAACTCACTCCTCTACTGAAGTACAATGTGCTGCTGCAGTCACCACTCCGTTCACTGTCCCTCATGTGGCCTCAAAATTCTCTCCAGACTCCACCCAACCTGTAATCAGCACACAGTCTTTACTAACATGATCCCATAAATGTACAGGTCACTGCCTCCTGCAAGATCAACACACTCCTCTCCTGAAATAACATGTGCTGCTGCAGTCACCAATCCGGTCTTTTAGAATGTCACCACACATGTCTCTATACCGCTCTTGAAAAAAACGATACAGTCCTAATCCTTGGTAACATAATTCCATGAATGGATAGGTCATTGCCTCCCACAGGATCAACATACTCCTCTCCTGAAGTATTATGTGCTGCTGCAGTCACTGATTCATGCACTGTTCCTTAGAATGTGACCTCAAACTTATCTCTACACTTCTCCTGAAACCATGCCGGGTACCGGCCCTCAATAACATAACTGCATGAATGAACAGGTCACTGCCTCCCACAAGATCAACACACTCCTCTCCTGAGGTACTATGTGCTGCTGCAGTCACCACTCCATTTATTATTTCCCAGAATGTGACTTCACACTGGCCTCCATCCGCTCCTGAAATCATTCCATGCTGGAATAATCCCATGAATGGACAAGTCACTGCCTCCTACAGGATCAGCACACCCTTCTCCTTCTGCAGGGATCATATGCGACCTTTACCCGCTTGCGGCAGGTCTAAAAAAGGGGGCGGGCGTAGATTTAGATACACCGAAGTTATGTAGATGCTGGCGGCTATACATGAATTTGGTGCATCCACCACCAGCTAAAGGGGAGTTCTTATATATTTTTAAAACAGCATAGCACAGTGGTCTCCAACCTCTACAGCTGCTGCAAAACTACAACTCCCATCATGTTCCAACAGCCTGCCGAGCAACTGGTCCCCTGGTTTAGCAAAACAACCCTCTTAACCAGACTGACAGATATACTGGGGCACCGCACTCATTATTGTGTGATTTGGGCCTTTCTTCCATTGTCCTGGGGTCTCGGGACCAGGGAGGTTCATTCAGGAAGTGCAGGATGTGGTTTTCTCCAATGCCTGGCACCGGACTGAGCGTCACGTTTTTAATTGTGTTTTTTTTTCAGGAAATAAACTTCATGCCAAGCTATTCCATTACAGGGAACACAATCGTTTTTGCTACAATTACAAACACAACCAATGACATGTTCATCCATTACAATAAGACTTAATGGGCCCAGAGAGAAGATAACCGACCAGACGCCTGCTCTGTGCTGATGAGGTCCAAAAGACCCAAACAGATCTACACTGAGGAGGAAACCTGTGTAATTAGGGAGGGCAGGCATGGACATTAAAGGGGTTTTCCAGGTTCAGTATATTGATGGCCCATCCTCAGTGGGCTCAGAGTCTCCATATCCCATTGGTCAGCAGTATGAGGGACCGCAGTGCTCGTGGTCATGGGTAGCCATACACCTTCAGTGGTTGGATGATATAAACACAGTAGGATAAAATGTAATGGACTTTTTGAGCAAGCTTTAGTACACCTCATGAAATAGGACATCAAGTCCTAAATTCCAGCATTGCTTCACCATCTGAATCCCTCTATCGTCGGTATCTCTTGGTGTTGTGGCTCCCCGGGTGGTTCCTCATGGGATGGTCCCTCAACTTCGTCCTATTGGACCATAGTCCAGCAACGGAATGATCTTCTCCATATCAATTACCATTCGCCCATCTTACCAATGTCCCTCCAAAATCTCTACCCCAAAGAGGCCAACGGTTTGCTCCTACACATCCTGGCAGGTCCTGGAAGTGGACAATTGCCCCTTCTCAACAGGACCTAGAACTTCTGCTCTAATAACATGGTTTCTCATGGGCTTCACTGATGAGACCCCTCCAAAACCTTCCCTCTTTGTCCTGGCCTACGTTTACAGGGCTACCAGGTTTTTAGATCACATTACCTTCTTTTTTTCCTTTTCCCATTTGTCTCAACTCTTTCCCTTGTGATAATTTCACTGTCTGACCCGGTCCGTAAACCCGTGCATCATATTTATAGAGGGCAGGATTTAGGCTGCTACCTGAGTGATCGGGAAGCTGAATGTAGGTCTCCTGCTATCAGCCAGAGACCCTAATGGGAAGACAGAAGCATTTTTCCCGCTTCTGTCATCTCTAGCCCACAATGTTCAATAAGCGCTGCCTCTAGTGATCCCAGTGGTCATGTGACTGGTCATACGATGGTGGGGAGGAGGCTGCTGCTGCCGGGTCTAACCAGACCTGGGTCCCAGCAGTGACAACTGTCAATGTAACTGGGAAAAGTAGAGTGAGAAACAAAAAAACAGTCTCCAAATGGTCTTTTCTAACTACTGGTGGACAGACCGTAAAAATAAAAAAAGAGTCAAGTAAAAAATACACAAAAATAACCCACCACAAAAAACTCCCCTGTGTTGTTCTTGTACCGCTAGCCAAGACCCGATTACCCAAAAGTGGAAAGAAAATGACAAATGCAAATAAAAAGTCTATTTTAAGGGTCTTATTACCAGAGTAAAAAATAGCAAATGCAAAAAAAAGTATATAAAGTTTCAAAAATTTTTTTTTTTAATTTCTAAGTCAAAAAATTCTGAAAAGAAATTAAGAAAAATGACATAAAAAGAAGCCAAAATTATTTCCACAAAATGTAAAAAAAAAAAAATCACATCACTTGAGCTATAAATCCGTCGGTGATTTGAGCAGATTCAACATTGTTTATATAAAACCCATTTTTTAGTTTTGTAAACTTTATTATTCATTGAAAATTCTAATTAAAATTTACAATGAAAAAAAAAAATCAAAAGAAAATCAATTTTCTCAGTTTCCTTAATTTATTTTTTTAACTTTGGCATTTAGTAGAAACCAGAAAAACTGGCTCGTTTCTTCTTCCGAGAATAAGACGTGTAGGAAATACCTCAGTGTAACGAGCAGGAGGTGAACAAAGGTTAAACATCAACCTGTGACACAAGATCTGCGCCCAGAGCGCGGTGTCCGCGGACTGAACTGTAACGGGTTCATTATGTTGCCCACAAATCAGAGTTTATGCGCGGTACAGAAACGCGAATGATATTCCGTATTAATCTGCTCTTCCATTAAGCTCCAGCAGTGACAGCGGCGACGGCCACTGATTAGATAGTAAACTCTACCGACGTATAAACCTGCCGGCCACAGACTTCTCTTTATGATTGTTAGCAGCCAAAATAATCGCACCACCACCTGCACGCTCAACCGCGACCGACGGAAAACTGAAAAGCTGCTTTGAGTGTAAGGGGCGCCGGAACTTTCCTCAAGAAAAACTGCAGTTGAGGATTTTTTGGAAAGTTGCGGATTTAGTTCCAGAATTGGGATTTCTTTGTGATTTCTGTGCGCTGAAATGAACGGAGACGTTCAGCATCAGAAAATCCGCCAGATATCATTTTGTTGCAGAATTTTTGGCAGAAAATTCCGTCACGCGTTATGGGCAGCTTAAAGGGGTCGTCTCACATCAGTAAGTGGCATTTATCATGTAGAGAAAGTTAATACAAGGCACTTACTAATGTATTGTGATTCTCCATATTTCCTCCTTTGCTGGCTGGATTCATTTTCCATCACATTATACACTGCTCGTTTCCATGGTTACAGATCACCCTGCAATCCATCAGCGGTGGTCGTGCTTGCACATTATGGGAACAATCATCAGCCCCTCTGGTGGCCGGGACCATGGGAGCTCACATAGGCTGGTGATTTTTCCTATATTGTGCAAGCACGACCACCACTGAGGGATTGCAAAGTGGTCGTAACCATGGAAACGAGCAGTGTATAATGTGATGGAAAAATGAATCCAGCCAGCAAAGGAAGCAATATGGAGAATCACAATACATTAGTAAGTGGCTTGTATTAACTGCATCTACATGATAAACGCAATTTACTGAAGTGAGAGGACCCCTTTAATTCTGCTGAAATGGTTTGCCTTGACTAAACGTTTTTACTGTGCTTTTATTTATTTATTTTCCTCCCTTATATAGCGCTACTATACCATATTATATATATATGTATATGGGGGGGTTTGTCTATAACCAGGTAGGTAAATGGACTCTCGTAAAGGGGTTCTCTACCTATATTTTACGGCTACTGTAAGGGCTCATGCATACAAATGTATCTTCTTTCTGTGTCCGTTCCGTTTTTTTTTTTTTTGCGGACTGTGTGCGGAATCATTCATTTCAATGGGTCCGCAAAATAAACGGAAGGTACTCTGTGTGCATTCCATTTCCGTATGTCCGTATTTCCGTTCCGCAAAAGAATAGAACATGTCCTATTATTGTCTGCATTACGGACAAGTATAGGACTGTTCTATTAGGGGCCGGCTGTTCCTTTCTGCAAAATACGGAATGCACATGGACATTATCCGTATTTTTTGCGGGGCCGCAAAATACATACGGTGGCGTGCGTGAGCCCTAACTGTGAGGGCCCTTTCACAGTGCGCTTCCTGAGGCTGCCGCTGTACAGTGATACCCTGTACAGTACACGCTCGTATAGAGTGTATCACTGTACAGCGGCGGCCTTAGGAAGCGCACGGCGTCATAGAAACCAATGACGCCGTGCGCTCCTGCCCTCAGAAGGAGCACGGTCCGGGTTTTTACGGACAGTCCTGGACCGTGCTCCACGGTCGTGTGAAAGGGCCCTAAGAGAAAGGGGAAGTTTGGCTTTAATGGTACACTTACCTGTTGTACACAGAATCGTACTTACTTGTTCCATCCACTGGATTCTGGCTCCTTCGCTCCCCCACCGCCGCTGCAACTCTTCAGTCTCCCTGCAGCAACACCCAGATTGATACGTGCCACGTGGGCGCTGCAGCCAATGACTGGCCACAGCGGTGATGTGTCTCCCATGTGTCACATGACCCAAGGACACGTCACTATCGTGGACAGTCACTGGCTGCAGCACCCATGTGGCACATGTCAAACCAGATACTGATGTAGAGAGCTGCAGTAGCGGCGGGGGAGCAAAGGAGCCGGACTGCAGCTCCCGGGATCAGGTAAGTATGAATCCCTCCGACCATGTTGGGAGTGAACAACCAGTTTTAAGGGGTACACATATGAACTGCCTCTGAGCAAGGGGAGCATGGGCAATGTTTGGGATCATGAGCCAGAGCAGATAGTCACTGTTAAGAGCGCCTTCGTATTACATGGTCAGCCATTCAATTCCATGAGGTCATGTAATATGATACGAAGGGGAATAAGTGGCCGTACGGAGCCGATCCGGACCCCTGAAGTTTACTGATATGAAATCTTACTTCTTCATTTTTCTAGTATTAGCGTCCGAGAGCTGAAGACCATCCTCCCTCAGATAAACTACAAAGTCGGAAGCGCAAAATCCCTGAAAGACAAGCTGGTGGTAAGTACTCATTAGTGGTGTTCTGTTCCGTATCCGCCTCGGTATCTGGGACCCGCACCTATCTCTACAACGGGGCCCCCAAAGTGAACAAGAGTGCACCACACATTCACAGAGTGTTCTCCGTTCACTTCTATGGGAGTTCCAAAAATAGTCAAGTGAGTGCACTCGGCTTTTTTTTTAAACTCCCATAGAAATGAATGGAGGGCGGCTGCACATGCACAGTCACCTTGGGAGCTCCATTCCAGACCAGCACATATCTGACATCGATGGCATATCCTAGCAACATGCCACCAAAGTCTGAGATTAGACAACAACCTTCAAAGGGGAAAGCATCTGCTTTCTTCAAAAACCGTGCCACGCCTGACCACAGGTTGTCCACAGCCCCTGTCACTTCAAAGGAGCTGAGCTACGGACATAAGACTTTGAAAACCTCATCTACTTAGCTGGTAGTGGACTACTCTGCTGACTTTCTTCCCAAAAATCTATGTGGACAATCCGTGGTGGGTGGTACACACCGTGAGCCCATAGGATGGGGCAGTTTGTATTCCATGCGTCTGATCTGTGAAAAACCTGCCCAATCTGCAGCCAGACATATTAAAGACGAACTCCCGCAAAAATGTTTATTCTCTGACCTGTTAGAAAGGTGCATGATGTAATCTGTAGTGAATGTAATCTTCTTATCAGAGACTGTATTTGTGAGTTATCCCCTCTCTTCTTATTGTAGCTGTGTCATGTGACCAACTCCCTGACCTCCAACTGACCCAGGACAGGAAGCCAGTTACTGCTCTATTCATTCCTATGAGACTCAGAGTGAGGCTCCCATAGGAATACATACAGAAATAGACTTCCTGTCCACACATAAGATGTTGTGTTATCTGGTGAGTCTGATTGCTGGTCACATGACACAGATGAGAAACATCAGGGAGATATAACTCACAAATACAGACACTGGTAAGAAAATGACATTCACTACAGATTACATCATGTACATTTCTAGCAGGTCATGGAATAACATTTTTTGCGGGAGTTCTTCTTTAATGGATGGATCAGTAGGTGGTTATAGCTTTTGGGCTACAATGGTCAAGAAGCTGGACAAGAGATGGTCCATCCACCTGCTGACTTATCCAGGGATGGGCAACCTGCGGCCCTCCAGCTGATGTGAAACTACAATTCCCAGCATGAGAGTTCTGAGAAGAGCAGAGCAAGTATGCATAGTGGGAGTTGTAGTTTCACAACAACTGGAGTGCCGCAGGTTGTCCACCCCTGCAGCTCTCTCCTCATCCACCACCATAGGCATGTGCTGTGAATGGGGAGAAAGTTGCAGACATCTTTGACAGTGGCTCATCTTGCCTGAGAACAAAAGGATGGGACATGTCCAAACTCAACTGCCTGATCCTTATCTCCTTTGACATCTGCCATACATATTGGGTGGTCGGTCGCTTCGGCAGGTTCACACCACATTTCTCTAATGTGTACATACCGTGCCTAAGGTTAGCACAACACATGACCGGGCCGTGACCGCCTTCTTCTATGTTGATCTGCTTGTCCGTCCACCATCGATGGTGTTCTAATACGTTACTATCTTGCAGGACATTGGGATCCCTAGAGATGACCTCAGTTTTGAGCACGTACATATGTTCTACAAAAGACTGATGTTCGACCATCAGCGATCTGTAAGTGCATAAAACCCAATAAATTCAACCAAGTCATAAGGTGGCCATTCCTCCTGTCCCCATACACATGCACACTGGGCTCAGCTGAGCATGCATGTGTCCCCCAACAAAAAGATACGAGGACAGCATCCTTATCCAGTGAAAGCAATGTGTCTTTTATTCCATCAATGCACCCTGGTACATGCAACGTTTCGGCTGTTCCTTCAGCCTTTGTCAAGCTTGGGGTCATGAATCTCCGCCACTCCAGCTGCTGTGACACTACAAAGCCCAGCATGCTCCATTCATTTCTATGAGAGTTCGGAGAACAGTCGGGCAAGTGAGCATGCTGGGAGTTGTAGTTTCACAGCAGCTGGAGTGCTGGAGGATGCTGACCCCTGCCCTGTAGTAATTGGTCATATATAGATTACTAGTAGGACCTGGCTTCGCCTGGGTATATTTCATCTATTTCATTTAAGGTTTCTGTGTGTCGTTGCAGAGAGAAAGTCAATGCAGCTGACAGATGTTGATTTTTACCTTCATTTTTTCAATCCCCATTGGCTGCAGAGTGGGAGGGGGCGTGACCTGACCGGGTCAGGGGCGTGGTTTGGTGGGACCTTGGGGGGATTGATTTTAAGTCCTTCTTTTGAGGGTGGCCTGAATTACAGGTCGATGCCATGGTAATTTATGAGGACACGCAATGGGTAGCAGTGGAAGAAAGCATCTTTTATTACTACTGAATGGTCTTAGTCTAAAATTAGTCTAAAACATGAGTTATATTTATGGTAACCGGAATAGCCCTTTAACAGTGTCAGCCACAGCGCTCTGCCCCTTTAAAGCAGTCAAGAGAAATGGCTGTGTTGTTATTCACCTGAGCTCCTCAGCTGGCTGCTAATTACCTGGCTTGGTTATTATGGAAACATGTGTGTATGTGGAGAAAATGGCAGTTGGGATTTGAAGTGAAATGCTCCCAGGCTAATATTGGCTAATTGAGGTCATATTTTGGGAATATCTCGGGAACGGTACGTCCTAGAGAGCCGAGACCCGGTCTAAAACTTTCCCGGACACCTGATCTACCTGTGTGCCGAATGTGGTGAAAATCGGTCCAGTAGTTTGGTCGCGCCTAGAGGATGGACAGACAGAAACTCATTTTTATATATATAAGAGATGTATGGTTGCTGCTTTTATTTCAGTTTACAGTTTAGGAAGGAGACTCAGGTGTCTGAGATTTCCAGGAGATGATTTTAAAGATTTCTCCTTTTCCTTGCTTTACAAAAACAAACTAAAATATATATATTTTTTCCAGATTCTGGATGAATTCAGGAAAGATTCTTCAGTATTTATTTTGGGGTAAGAATTCATTATTAAGACTATTTGACAAAAATTAAAATCTCAGAACTTGTTACATTAAACCGGTGACCTCTGACCTGCCGCTCTCCAGCTATTGCAAAACTACAACTCCTAGCATGCTCTGAGAGCCTAAGGCCTCACATGAACTATACGGATTGTGTCAGGATGCGTTCAGCGAAAGTCGCACGATTTAGTCAGTCGCACGATTTAGTCAGTTTTGTCTGCGATTGCGTTCAGTGTTTCAGTTTTTTCCGCGCGGGTGCAATCAGTTTTGATGTGTTTTTCAAGCGCGTTAAAAAAAAAAAGAAGATTTACAAATAACTTCTCCTAGCAACCATCAGTGAAAACCGCATTGCATCCAGGCTACCTACCGGTTACATACGAACGCAATGTATTTTTCACTGACGCCCCATTCACTTCTAGGCATGAAAAACGCAAAATATAAAACTTGCTACGATTCTCAGGGAACGCAGAAATGATGCGTGAAAAAAACGCTCATGTACACAGAGACTGCAACGTCACACCAATTAATTGGTGATAAGAAATGTCTGAACGGAAAGTTACAGCAAAACTTCATCCGCAAGCATGTCCTGACAGCCTTGCAGCATGCTAGGAGTTGTAGTTCTGTAGTAGCTGGAGAGTCACAGGTAGGAAACCTTTGCATTATATGTAGGGATGAGTGAACTTGTGGTTTCAAGTTCGGCGTACAATGTTCTAAATTTTCCGTTATAGATTCTGCTACCACAAACCATAACTTATGCACAGAGTTTTTTTTTGCTGTTGATAAAGGATTATTTTTATGTTAATATAAAAAAAAAAATCCAATCAGCGGACAGACGAGTGTTTCGATTTTCCAATCATCGGCCGAAAGCTTTAGAATCAAAGCCAGCAATACTCCTGCGTAGTAACAGGCTAGGTAGTGGAGGTGATTGGTATTAGTCATAATGGTGTAGCATCTCAGGGATTAGCTAAGGCATCTGAAGCTGAACATTGCGTTGGGGCTGGAGCTGAGGGATAGAGAGGAGCCACTTAGGCCGTGCATCCCGATAGCAGCCAAAGCCTTTATAATAGTCAGCCTTGTGACTAAGACTCGCCAGCCTGAAGCCTGTAAGCAACTCTATGTGAGAGACTGTATGCACTACTGTGTACTGGAAGGAAGGCCATTAAAGGGGTTTTCCGGGATTGTACTACTGATGACCTCTCCCCAGGATAGGTCATCAGTATCTGATTGGTGGGGGTCTGACACCCGGGACCCCCCTCTGATCAGCTATTTGAGAAGACACCAACACTCCCGTGAGCATCGCGGCCTTCTCTCAGCTTTTCCTAGGCCAGTGACGTCACGTTCATCGGTCACGTGGCCTTGGAGCGGCTCAGCCCCATTCAAGTGAATAGGGCTGAGCGCAATACCAAGCACGGCCACTATACAATGTATGGCGCTGTGCTTGATGAGCGGGGAGAAGGTAGCGGTACTCACATGAGCGCCGGTACCTTCTCGAACAGCTGATTGGCGGGAGTCCCGGGTGTCGGACCCCCACCGATCAGATACTGATGACCTATCCTGGAAAACCCCTTTAAAGGCTATTAAAAGATATGATCAATGAGAAACAAGCATTCGCTGGTCATTTGATCGCCGGACATGTCCGCACTGAGGAATGATCATTCATAATTAAGATATTTCAATCACCAACCTACGTAAATGAGCCTTTAGGTTGTTTCAGCCATTTGTACTCGACGTGACTATAATGCGCCGCGGTCTGGTCGTATTTTTCAGAAACGTGGATCGAGCTGAAGCCTCCGCTGTTCATTTGCACGACTTTCAGAGGTTTTTACAACATGAGCAACAGGTAAGAGTTGTGTTCTGAGGGAGAATGGTGCAGTCATCCAATGAAAGTGCCATTATACTCCCCTCCGTGGTATCTGGAATCGGACGATAATACAATCTAATGTTTTTATTTATACATAAAACAAGGTATAAAGAACCCAGAATTCTGCTCCAAGGTTAATAGGATGTTTCCCTGCAAAGGGCCGTGCAGTCAGGATGCAAGGAGTAGATATCGTCTAATCTGAGCGTGCAGCCACAGGATGAGCACACTGCATCCTCAGCCTATGTCCGTACATATATATATATATATATATATAGTAACAATCAGTCCAGGGTTTTCTGAGATGTTAATACTGATGACCCCCATTGATCATCAGTGTCTGATTGGTGGGGGGCCATCAGCTGGGAAGGCACCGGAGCTCGCAGTAGGCTAGTGACGACTCGTTCATCAGTCACGTGGCCTAGGAGCAGCTCAGCCCCATGGAAGTGAATGGAGCTGAGCGCAATACCAAGCACGGCCACTATACATTGTGCGGCGCTGTGATTGGTAAGAATGGAGAAGGCAGCGGCGCTCATGTGTGTTCTCAAACAGCTGATCAGATGGGAGGTCCCGGGTGTCGATAGATAGATAGATAGATAGATAGATAGATAGATAGATAGATAGATAGATAGAATAGGTAGATAGAATAGGTGATTGATTGATAGATAGATAGATAGATAGATAGATAGATAGAATAGGTAGATAGAATAGGTGATTGATTGATTGATAGATAGATAGATAGATAGATAGATAGATAGATAGGTAGATAGATAGATAGGTAGATAGATAGATAGATAGATAGATAGATATGAGATAGATAGGTAGATAGATAGATAGGTAGATAGATATGAGATAGATATGAGATAGATAGATAGATAGATAGGTAGATAGGTAGATAGATATGAGATAGATAGATAGAATCGGTATTAGATAGACAGATAGACAGATAGATAGAATAGGTGATAGATAGATAGATAGATAGATAGATAGATAGATAGAATCAGTATTAGATAGATAGATAGATAGTGTAAAGATATGAGATAAATAGATAGATAAATAAAGAATAGATAGATAGATAGATAGATGATAGATAATAGATAGATAGATAGATATGAGATAGATAGATGATAGATAATAGATAGATGATAGATAATAGATAGATGATAGATGATAGATAATAGATAGATGATAGATAATAGATAGATGATAGATGATAGATAGATGATAGATAATAGATAGATGATAGATGATAGATAGATGATAGATAATAGATAGATATTGTAAAGATATGAGATTTCTTCAGACTATTTAGCATACATATTTCAGCAGTAATCTAGATGCCTGTAAATAAATTACACATTATTCCTCGTTCCTCTCGTATAATTTATCTCATAACTCAGGAATCTGAATAATATAAGTGACATAATAACATTTGCGGATAATTCCGCCCCCCGATACACACCATCCATATCAGTCTCTGTAATACGGCCGTGACATTAGATCTCCCACCCTCTGATGCCGGTTTTATGGGTAAGTTCTGTGGCGGCCCAGCAGGGGGCGCATTGTGTACCCGTTCACAATACAAATCTCTCTCTCATTTAATTATTTGTAAGTGAAAAATAAAAGAGAAAGGAGAAATGGGAGAACAGTGCGGCCCATTATGTGCATTGTGGCGCGGGCTGATCAGCGGAGCGGGGTTTTGAATATTCTGGGACAGCAGGGGTGCGCCATTCAATATTGGCGGATATTTAACATTTTCTATGCAAATAAAGGAGAAGCTGCCGCTGAGAAAATGATTTGTTCTCGGCACCTACAATGCCAACCAAAGACCAGCCATTATTATCAGACAGAGTGAGATTAGCTGGTGGGGCTTTTTTGCATATGGAAATGTCCTGGCCTCCCAGTAGGAGGAGGCGCCGAAAGCCGACAGCGCCATTCTTTGTCTCTGTATTTGCATGAAGTAATTATATCCGATGTCGGTTCTTTCATTACCTACCCCGGTGCGCTGGCTGATGTCATAGATAGGGAGTGCCCGGGCTCGCTGCTGTTTACAACACATCACTACGGTCAGAAATTGTTCTACGCTCTTCTGAATAACCGTACGAACCGTCTGCTTAGCTGTAACCGCTTCCCGATCACTTAAAGGGGTCCTCCAGTGACCACCAGCTCCTGGTCTGGTCACCAGGGCTGTGGAGTCGGTAAGCCACAGCCCCAACTCCAACTCCGACTCCTCAATTTCCCCTGACTCCGACTCCCAATCCGACTCCCTCATACATGGCTCATGTTTAAGTGATAACTTGTTGCCCATAGCAACCAATCAGAGCTCCCCTTTCATTTCTCCAGAGCACTATATGAAATGAAAGGGGAGCTCTGATTGGTTGCTATGGGCAACAAAGAAACTTCTACACCTAGACAGTTTTCATACATAAGGCCCGAGGTGTTTTACATCAGAGGAAAAGCAAACTAAAACATAAAGCAGAGAGAACATGCACTGGACAAGTGATTTATGCACAGTTTATTGAAAGTTTAGATATACTAAGAAGTACTTGCCTTAAAGGGGTTTTCTCAGCAGGTTGATTCACTGGCTGACAGGCAGTTTGCACTCACCCTGTCTCCTCAGGCTGTGGGCGGGTCTCCAGCAGTTATTAGCATATATTAACTTACTCTTACAGAGCAGGAGATTGTGATCTCTAACACAATTACAGGTAAAGCTTCTCATCCTCACAACACTTGTACCTTTTGCTTACTGCAGGTAATCACTCAGAGCTCAGTCCCATCATTCTTCACTGCTCTCAGCCAATCAGATAACAGTCTTTCTGGGCTGCAGTTTACCATAGAAACCTGTGTGCAGTGAGAGACCTGCTGAACTGTCTATAATTCATGACTGACCACTGTATTTAGAAAATGTCTTCTATTAACTGTCCCTTTAAGATGAAAGCTAATCTTTGTAACTAGTGAGAAAACCCCTTTAATCCTGTTTTCTCTAGTAGATCAGAGGAGTGCAGCCATTCCTTCCCAGTGCCTTTTCCCTCTGATCTGTAGCAGAGGAACTTCACTTCTGAGCATCTACATAAAGGGCAGCACACAGTCATCTCAACTGAAAGCCTAGATCCTTAGATCAGGAATAGAACAGACATTTATAGGACATTTCATCATTTTCCCAAATTCTTATGAAAATATATTCAGCACATACTGCACTGAACTAAGTGGACCAATTTATTCTATATTTTTGGAGTCGGAGTCGGTCCAACTCTGACTCCACAGCCCTGCTTTCCAATTCCTGTCCCAGGTTGACACAACAGGAAAAGTCCGCTCAGCCAATCACTGGCAGGGGCGGGGCACTGATAAAGCCACTGATTGGCTGACCAGGCCGTTCTAACAGGAAGTGGAGAGCAGTGGGAACCGGAGAAGCGCAGGAAAGGTATCAGCGGGGGATCCGTGGAGGTGAGCAATACATTTTTTTTGTTTTTAATCCATTGAGAACAGTTTTTTAAATCAATGGAAAGTCCCTTTAATTAAAAAAAAAAAGATTTTGGCTATGACAACGTGTGCCACTCAAATCCATAAGATTTGTGCCTATTTGAAGGTCATCAAAGGGGGTGTCTGCTTTAAACAATCCCCTTTAAAATAAGCTGATCACTGGATGGGACCCTTAGCAATCGGTTGCAGTCTGTGGAAGAACTCAGCAGCAAGTGTTTCATTTTTCTGCAGCGCCACCACAGGAGAAATGAAGTATTACAATGTGTCCTGTGGGAGGTCTGTTTAATGCATGGACACGACAGGTCCTCCAGTGAAAAGGGAACGCTTTACTCTTGATAATAGTCCAGGTCCTGAATGGGGTTCCCTACCTAAAAAGGGATTTGCAAGGCCCTTTTTGTGTATATGTGGACATCCTCCGCTTGCCTACAACCTGAGCAATACAATGTGCGATGCTATGGAGCAACCCCACGCAGTGCTGCCACCACAATCAAACAGGTGCGAAAAATAAAAATACTGACTCTGGACACCACTCACAACCTTCTGAGGTGATGCTTGGGTTATACTAGCGATAGAGTCCCTACTGCATTACATTACCAGATTATATCATTTGTTTGAATTACAAATGTAAACTTTAGCCACACCCATGCCCTGACAAGCTCCACCCCCGAGGAGCATTCATAGAATTCTAAGCATGTAAGTAAAGCAATAAGGTTGTGTTCAGAAATTAATCCATAATTACCTGCGACCCCTTCTTTTTTTTTACCAGGTACTGCGCCATACATTTGGTAGAGGCCTTGCCGGGTATTGCAACTCGGTCCTGTTTACTTGAATAGGACAAAGCTGCAATAACAGGCATCACAATATTACCGGCCAGAAATTAGGAAAGGCCAGATCAGTTGGTGTCCGAAACCTGTCACCTCTTCTGACATGTCTGTTTTAGTAACTACTTGCATTACCCATGTAAAAACCATTCTAGAGCATCTATTCTTATGACTCCTGTATTATTCCTGCTAGAAGTTTATACATTAAATGCTAGCAGTCTGTAGTAAGGGTACTTATGGGTGTTACCAGTTGGGGGTGTGTCCCTGTAGAGTTGATTCTGGCAGCACTGATTGAATAATGTCAGTCCGTGCAGGGACACACCCCAAACTGATTACACCCACCTATACCCTTACTGCAGACTGCTGGAAATGCATGCATAACTTCTAGCAGGAATAATACAGGAATGACATATCGTACAGGCTCCAGAATTTTTTTTACATGGGGAATGCAAGTAGTTACTAAAACAGACCTGTCAGGAGAGGGGACGGGTCCTCTTTAAGAACGGCATACCGATAGTGTAGCCTCACCAAGGCCCGTTTTACCCCTTCCTGATCCTGTCCGTCATGGACTGCCATACACTGAAGACACCATGATACATAGGCATGTCATGATCATCATATGGGCACAGCGCTCCTGCTGTAACACCTGGCATCAGAGAAACCTCTCATCCTGGCTGTTAAACCCCTTGGACGACACAGTCAACAGCGACCGTGTCATCTAAGGAGCTTGAGAAAAGGGAGCGGATTTCCTCTCTACAGATCTACCACAGGATCTTTTTGGAACTTGGTGTAAAACTAAAGAAACGCTTTGTCCCGAAGTTGCGAGACAGGCCAGACCTTAAGGGGTTAACACAGTCCTTTACTATCTTCACCATGGTATATAATAGACCTGCTGTGATAAAGGGAGATTCTGCTGAAAGGTTTACGGTATCTTATTAATCTTTACAATCCCGTCAGGAATCCTCGGCCCAGGATATTAATAAGGTTCGTGAACGCATGACGAAATTTATTGATGACACTATGAGGGAGACGGCGGAGCCCTTTCTGTTCGTGGACGAGGTAAAGGAGCTTTACAGGAAAAATCCTCAAATTCTGCATGGAGCTTAGTTTTAACTCTTTCCTTTCTGGTTGTTTAGCCTATAAGGAGCATTGTATGCATATTTAAAGGGGTTCTCCACCCAAATGGCTCCATGATCATTTTAGGCCTATACAGGTCTGTCCATATTTCCCATGTGAAAGATGGTATTTGACTCGTATTCATGCCTTCCCGACCCCTCACTACATTTTTTTTTTGGCAGATTCACAATGTGGCCCAGACCTAGATCTGTGAGATTCTTAAAGTGTAACGGTCATTCTTTTTTTTTTTTTTTTGTAATGTATAGGGCCAGTGATTCTGACCATTTTTGTAATATACTTTAATTACTGAAATTGTAAATTTCTATTACAAAAATAGCTCTAAAGTGGCCCATTTTGAGCCTTAGCAACGCTCCTCTGTCTTCTGTTTACATAACACAGTCAATGTGTAGCAAATCTCTATTGTTTTGTAAACAGAAGACAGAGGAGCGTTGCTAAGGCTCAAAATGGGTCACTTTACAGCTCATTTTCTAATAGAAATGTACGATTTCAGTAATTAAAGTATATTACAAAAATGATCAGTATCACTGCCCCTATACATTACAAAATAAATAAAAAGAATGACAGATACACTTTAACTACTTTCCTTCAGAACAGATCCTATCCTTATTCCTATCGGCTTCTATCTCTTTCAGTTTCTGACCTACTTATTTTCCAAAGAAAACAGCATCTGGGATGAGAAATATGATGAGATTACTGTACAGAACATGAATAATCCGCTGTCACATTACTGGATCGCCTCCTCACATAACACGTGAGTACTGATGAAGGTCCGATGCTCTGGGTGCCAGGAATGATCTATATTTTATTGTCTTTGAAACACCTCTGGCAAACAAAATGCAAAATGAAGGTAATGTGCATGTTTTATTCCTTCACTGCTGTTACGAGGGAAGGTCAGACATTTACACTGCAGAATCTAAAAATCCAGGTAAATAGGATGTTCAGAGATCAACAGATGTCCACCATTACATTACACATCATTTGTACTCACTATTCTCCTGAGTTACATCCTGTATTATACTCCAGAGCTGCACTCACTATTCTGCTGGTGCAGTCACTGTGTACATACATTACTTATCCTGTACTGATCCTGAGTTACATCCTGTATTATACTCCAGAGCTGTACTCACTATTCTGCTGGTGCAGTCACTGTGTACATACATTACTTATCCTGTACTGTTCCTGAGTTACATCCTGTATTATACTCCAGAGCTGCACTCACTATTCTGCTGGTGCAGTCACTGTGTACATACATTACTTATCCTGTACTGATCCTGAGTTACATCCTGTATTATACTCCAGAGCTGTACTCACTATTCTGCTGGTGCAGTCACTGTGTACATACATTACTTATCCTGTACTGATCCTGAGTTACATCCTGTATTATACTCCAGAGCTGCACTCACTATTCTGCTGGTGCAGTCACTGTGTACTTACATTACTTATCCTGTACTGATCCTGAGTTACATCCTGTATTATACTCCAGAGCTGTACTCACTATTCTGCTGGTGCAGTCACTGTGTACATACATTACTTATCCTGTACTGTTCCTGAGTTACATCCTGTATTATACTCCAGAGCTGCACTCACTATTCTGCTGGTGCAGTCACTGTGTACATACATTACTTATCCTGTACTGATCCTGAGTTACATCCTGTATTATACTCCAGAGCTGCACTCACTATTCTGCTGGTGCGGTCACTGTGTACATACATTACTTATCCTGTACTGTTCCTGAGTTACATCCTGTATTATACTCCAGAGCTGCACTCACTATTCTGCTGGTGCAGTCACTGTGTACATACATTACTTATCCTGTACTGATCCTGAGTTACATCCTGTATTATACTCCAGAGCTGCACTCACTATTCTGCTGGTGCAGTCACTATGTACATACATTACTTCTCCTGTACTGATCCTGAGTTATATCCTGTATTATACCCCAGAGCTGCACTCACTATTCTGCTGGTGCAGTCACTGTGTACATACATTACTTATCCTGTACTGATCCTGAGTTACATCCTGTATTATACTCCAGAGCTGCACTCACTATTCTGCTGGTGCAGTCACTATGTACATACATTACTTCTCCTGTACTGATCCTGAGTTACATCCTGTATGATACTCCAGAGCTGTACTCACTATTCTGCTGGTGCAGTCACTGTGTACATACATTACATTACTTATCCTGTACTGATCCTGAGTTACATCCTGTATTATACTCCAGAGCTGTACTCACTATTCTGCTGGTGCAGTCACTGTGTACATACATTACATTACTTATCCTGTACTGATCCTGAGTTACATCCTGTATTATACTCCAGAGCTGCACTCACTATTCTGCTGATGCAGTCACTGTATACATACATTACCTATCCTGTACTGATCCTGAGTTACATCCTGTATTATACTCCAGAGCTGTACTCACTATTCTGCTGGTGCAGTCACTGTGTACATACATTACCTATCCTGTACTGATCCTGAGTTACATCCTGTATTATACTCCAGAGCTGCACTCACTATTCTGCTGATGCAGTCACTGTGTATACATACATTACCTATCCTGTACTGATCCTGAGTTACATCCTGTATTATACTCCAGAGCTGTACTCACTATTCTGCTGGTGCAGTCACTATGTGTACATACATTACCTATCCTGTACTGATCCTGAGTTACATCCTGTATTATACTCCAGAGCTGCACTCACTATTCTGCTGGTGCAGTCACTGTGTACATACATTACCTATCCTGTACTGATCCTGAGTTACATCCTGTATTATACTCCAGAGCTGCACTCACTATTCTGCTGGTGCAGTCACTGTGTACATACATTACTTATCCTGTACTGATCCTGAGTTACATCCTGTATTATACTCCAGAGCTGCACTCACTATTCTGCTGGTGCAGTCACTGTGTACATACATTACTTATCCTGTACTGATCCTGAGTTACATCCTGTATTATACTCCAGAGCTGCACTCACTATTCTGCTGGTGCAGTCACTGTGTACATACATTACTTATCCTGTACTGATCCTGAGTTACATCCTGTATTATACTCCAGAGCTGCACTCACTATTCTGCTGGTGCAGTCACTGTATATATACAGTACATTACAATGCAGAGTCTGTCAGCTCTGATTGGACAGTATCGGAGTGCAGGGACACACTACAGATGGTCACACCCAGTTGTTTATAGATTTTTAGTAGGAATAACAGTAGAGCAGAGAATTATTACAGAGGATGCCCTAGAATGGTTATTTAATGGAGGAAAACAAGTCTTTCCTCAAACAGACAAGTCAGGACCGCACCTCAGTGAGACACAGGACATGACTGATGGGGCTTGTAGCATTTAGACACTCATCACCAATGCAGGAGGACCCCTTTAACTCTATATTCCCCACATACTCCTATAACATGAGATGCCAGGATGAATTGGTACCTGTTCACATCACTTGACACATGAGCTTTCAGCCGGTCACATGACAAGTGGCCGACGCTTCCCCGTCCTGGGTTCCTGCAGGTCTAATTTGCATAGTTGGCTGATGTGATTTCTGAGTATTCGTCGCTCCCTTGGTGGAACCTAAAAAATAGCCAAATGCATAATTTTTTTTTTTTTGTTCATATCAAATAATAAAAAAAAAAGATGCAAAAATCACCAGCCGGTAGTGTTCGCACACCTTCCCTAACTTTACAGGTTGGATTGTGGCCTGACTGCACGTTTCCCCACACCAGGGATTGTGTCAGCCGTATGTTAATTATACAACGCATCTGCCAGATGTGCATAATTATGTAACAGTTAAGCTCCGCCCACTTACTTAAAGGGACACTCCGGCAGTTTTTTGCAGATATATAATATTAACTCACTATCACACAATATTCTAGCCGTGTCATACGTTTCATCCCAGCTCAGTTACATTCATACATTTTAGACCCTTTTATTAAGGCGGCTGTTTCACGTAACCCTTAGGCGACTTTCACATTAGCGCGGTCGGATCCGTACTAGCCCATGTGTGCCACCTGCAAGCTGCAGTTTTTGTCCGCCCGCCTCCCGGCATGTCAGCCGTGCTGTGGCCGGACCTCTGGCCCCTCTACCATTATAGTGAACGGGGCTGGAGCGGACTTACGGCGGCACAAATGGGCTAGCGTTAGTATGGATGCGGCAGGGGAAAGTAGCCATTAGTCTGACCACCAGTGTACAGTTTACTCTCCTGTCTAGACAGGTTGTCAGTCTCTCCTGTGTGGCTGACTTCCTGTGAAGATTATATAATCACCTATCACCCTCTGTTAGCTATCGGACGCCTCCCTTCCCCTTCCTGCTTGGCTCCAAGTTGCTCTGTATTTACACAGTGTTGCAGAAGATATAGGTTCTGCCTTATATAACAGATGAGCCCCAGCTGCAGCGTTATAAATCTCCTGACTCCCACTGCTTCACACTGCTCTCCCTGCCTCCTGCTTGTAAGGACTGTCAGGGAGAGACCAATCACAAGCAGGAGGCAGGGAAGACAGGCTGAAGCTGCTTCACATAGGGATACACAGACTTGTTAGGGGGCAGAAGTACCGATCACTTGCTGGTCATGGATAGGACTCAGAGCAGAGTAAGTGCCGTGTACGGAGACTAGATTCTCTGTCTTTGCCAAGCCAGAAGCATGATGGGATATCAAAGAGGAAGAATGAATCAAGATGAGACAACCTATAAATGCCAATAACTATGTCAGCTTTCAGGGCTGATCATCGCTGGTGCACTACAAGGGCTTTTCCATCAATGTCCCATGTAATGGCTGAAGTTTCATAAAACATGAATGGATGAGTTTTCATGGCGACCGGGGGAACAGCACTGTCTGGAATAAGACCCTTAAAATATAACACGGCTTACTCCGACGTTCCTTGTATCCGGTGTCCGATTCATTCTGGCTTTTCCAATTTATTTCTCCAGTTTAGCAGTCCATAGGGAGGACGGTACTGTGCATCATTTATAGCTGTGCGGCGGAGATGACCTTACTATGAGCCCACAGAGGAGAGAGCCCAGCGACAGAGCGAGGGCTGAAATATGTATAGAAGCAGGACGAGGACATACATAGATGTACTATCCCCTCAGGACCATTAGAGGGTGCTGTGACTGATGAAGCCGACATTCAGGATGGCACTCCCAGTAATAGAAATGACCTATTTTAAAATAAATCTATATATGTGGTACACACAGAGATCGCTATGTACAATATACTAGGAATAGTGGTGCTCGCTGCAAGAACAACTCCTACTATATATTTAAATCTAACTCCACCTGCCGTGATGATAGGTAATAACAGGCAAGTAATGCTGGCATCTGGAGTAAATATTTTCCTTTTTTTAACTCCAGCAGTTGCAAGCTATACTATACTATAGAGTAGAGATGAGCAAATCGATTTGTAAGATTTGACTCATCCCATTAAGCAGCGTTCTGCACCTGCGTAAGATTCGACTCATCTCATTAAGCAGCGTTCTGCACCTGCGTAAGATTCGACTCATCTCATTAACCAGCGTTATGCACCTGAAACAAGTATCCCTGAAGATGAGGACGCCCTCCCTGTTGCATGACTGACAGGGCCGGACATCTCGGCTGGTCCTAACAACCTCACGCCTGTGCCACTGCTCCGAGTAGCGGCGCAAGTGCAGAGGCTCTGCTTCTGTAGTGGTGACTGGTCATGTGTCGCTGCACTTCCGGGTGGAAGTGGAAGCAGAGCCTCTGGCCTTGCTCTGCTATTCAGAGGGGCACAGGTGCAAGATTTCCAGGGCCAGCCAAGATGTCCAGCCCAGTCAATCAAGCAGCAGGGAGAGCATCCTCAGTTCGGGGGCACCCCATCACAAGGGCAGAATCGATTGGCTCATCTCTGCCATATGGATACTGATACTGTACAGTAAAGTTAAAGTGGTACTCCCACATTTACCAGCATTTTTATTGGTAAAGTCAGGACACCTTAGTTCTGCCACGGCCACGGCTGAACCCGGCCAGGAATGCCCACTTATTGGCAGGGTTTACATAAGCCTTACATTAGCCCTATGATCACTCGGTGAGGCTAATTCTTGGCAATACTGAGTTGAACCTTAATTCATAAACTGCTAGTAGGAATAATAGAGGAATGGCACAACGTAGAGTTAGCACCAGAATTGTTATTATATGGGAAATGCAATTAGTTACTAAAACATACATGTCAGGAGAGGGGACGGCTCTTAATAAATCCTGATAAAACTCTGCCTGTCTGCAGCCGCCACTAGGGGGAGCCGAGGAATTTATTGTATATCCTGTATACACTGAATAGAACATATTAAAATCCAGGTACAAACACGCTACTGTTAGTACTCCAGAGCCGGCATGTTTCAACTGCACCGTGGCACAGTGCAGTTAAAACCTGTCGACTCAGGGGCGTGTTTGTACCTGGATTTTAATACGTATGTGAAAATAAATTATGATGATTTTATTGCACCCTGGATTCAATACCTCCTTTCTTCAATTTTGAACGCTTGCACAAGCAAAGGGACTCGGAACGTGAAGCACAAAAGGGTGAGCTATTATATTATGAGTAGTCCAGTATGCAGTAAGCTCCCCCTAGTGGTGACTGCAGGCAGCCAGAATCTTAGAATGTAACTCTCTGTCTATGCAGTGGATTTGGAGCTCTGTAGATGTGATGTAATTTTAAACCGTCTGGCGTAGTTGAGAGAGCCAGATCAAGAACCATTGAGTGCAGCAATTTTTCAATCCTGGTAGCCAACGGGTCCAGCACTGTGCCTTATGTGAACCTATGGGGAACCTGAGTGGATGCTGGGTGTGATGCATCCTGCTCCTGACATCTGGTGCTCCCATGGTGGGTGACCCTGGACCAGGGGTGTAACTACCATAGCGGCAGACCATGTGACTGCTATGGGGCCTAGGTGAAGAGGGGGCCCAGTCTTAGTTGGGATTATCTCCTCTTCTACTGGAGGTGAAAACTTGGTCAGGACTCTTCCCTCTAAAGGAACGACTTTTAGTAAATGAGGCAGCGGAAAAATGGCCCAAGGGTCACTGAAAGGGTTTAGGCGGAAACCCTTCTGTCCTGTGTGGGGGGCCCGGTCTGATCCTTGCTATGGGGCCCTTACTTCTGCCCTGGACATATGTGAGCGCCCCCTTACCTGCCCCTTGTGTAAATCACTTTTTATTATAGCGACGTTACCCATCATTTTCTCTTTTGCCTCCTGCCCAGGTATTTAACAGGAGACCAGCTGCGCAGCGAGTCGTCCACAGAAGCCTATGTGCGGTGTCTGCGGATGGGGTGCCGATGTGTGGAGTGTAAGCACAGAATCTGCTTATTACCTTATGTGAGGGTATAACGTAGGCTTCCCCCGTCTCCCCTTCTTGTAGTCTCTCAAGGTTTGCAAGATTTTTCACTTGGGCTTAAAAAAAAAAAAAATTTTGTAAATGGCGTAAGTAGATTTCATAAAGTCCGGCTCCCCGGAGAGCTGCTAGTGAACGTCCATTTCACTTATTTCCACTTTGCATTACGGCTAGAACATTAAATTGCTGACGTTACCCCCCTCCCCCCCCTCCGAAATATCTGGAAGGAAGGGTCATAGGCGCTCCTGTTGTGCTGCGAAGTGTACTGGGTTCACTGAAGTGTGATTGTTTCCTGTCTCTCACCTCAATCCAGTGGACTGCTGGGACGGCCCCGACGGAAAGCCAATTATTTATCACGGATGGACAAGAACAACGAAAATTAAATTTGACGACGTGGTGCAAGCTATTAAGGACCATGCATTTGTCACCTCTGAGTGAGTTCCTCGCTGTAACTCTTTAATAACTGGGCATGTGATGTACGTATGACGGCTACCCGGACCAAAAAGAACAGGCGGCGCCTTTATATCAGCGTCCTGTTATATGGTCTCGCCATGAGCAATGACATAGAACACCCAAGGCTGAAAATGGAAAAGAAATTCGACTCAGCTGCTCCTTAGTAATGTATAGGACGGCTGGATGACAACCAACTGAGACACAGAGTTTTCAGACCATCCTGATCCCTTCACCTATTGCTATTTACTACAGGTGTTTTGGGCGGCCATATTTCACTATTCCGTTAGTCTGCAATATGCAGACGTTTTGAACTTAGATCATCCTAAGAGCCCCAGGATGATCTAATGATGGCCATACACCTTAAACAGCTCTCCCGACTTGAACTTAAAGAAGAACTCCTGCAAAATTTTTTTATTCTCTGACCTGCATGATATAATCTATAGTGAATGTAATCATCTCATCAGAGACTGTATTTGTGAGTTATCCCCTCTCTTCTTATTGTAGCTGGGTCATGTGACCAACTCCCTGACCTCCAACTGACCCAGGACAGGAAGCCAGGTACTTCTCTATTCATTCCTATGAGACTGAAAGTGAGGCTCCCATAGGAATACATAGAGAAATAGACTTCCTGTCCACACATAAGATGCAGTGCGAGTCGGTGAGTCTGATTACTGGTCACATGACACAGATGAGAAACTTCAGGATGATATAACTCAAAAATTCAGCTACTGGTAAGAAAATGACATTCACTACAGGTTACATCATGTACATTTCTAGCAGGACATGGAATAAAATTTTTTGCGGGAGTTCTTCTTTAACCAAGTGTGTATGTGTTGTCAATGGGGAGAGAGGAGAATGCCGCTGTCAGTCAGCTCAGCCGGCAGCTTATCTCCCCGAAGATTCATCTCTTCTCTGACAACATAAACATACACCAAAATGAAGGATGACAATACCCCAATGTATACGGCTGATCACACTTCATCATTGCCTTCTTTCGGAGGTATACGTTGGGAGGATTTTCTGATGTATACCTCCAACAGAAGGCTGTGACATAAGCCACAGTGTAGGCATTGGTTTATACTGCATGGTACGCCTCTGAATCCAAAAGGGTAGTCCGCTGCCAAATTCTATACAGTATACTGATTCATACTGGCCTGGCTTATGCTAAAAGGACACTTTTTAGCATATGCTTTGTGAATGGGGCCCTATGGCCCCAGTACATTTTTTAGTAGTGTAGGGACTTGTGCTAATTACGGCACGCCATGGCTCCGTCTGTCAGCGGATCGTGGGAGTGCCCCACCAATCTGATTACATATTTTTAAGGGGCTATCCTGGAATTATTTAAAATGGCCAGCAGCCACCTGTCCTAGAATATGTGGGCAGCACTGGTTGCTATCCCCATGTGATCCTGCCTATGATATACCATCATGGCTGAGCAGCCTGAAAGGAAAACTTACATATGTGTAGTACAGGGGTTAGCGACCTCCGGCACTCCAGGTGTTGTGAAACTACATCTCCCATCATGCACCCTTGCTTGGCTGTTCTCTAAACTCCCACACAAGTGGAAGGAGCATGCTGGGAGTTGTAGTTTTACAGCAGCTGAAGCGCCGAAGGTTGCTGATCCCTGGTGTAGTATATGCAAGTGCCAAAGCGTATTGTGTAGTGAGACCCCGTCCCCTCACCCTCTAGCAACCAGTTCTACTCTCATTGTAGGACAGGTCGCTGGCGGCCATTTTAAATAATTCCTGGAGAACCCCTTTAAGGACAGGTCATCACTGTTCAAGACTCCTTTAAAACACCTCTAGATGCTGCAATCAGCGACTTCCACTCTCAAGGACTTGGTGTAACACTACAGTCTGCCTACCATTTTGCATGCTTGCGCTGCTGCTGGGTTTTTGCAGCCAGACCTGTGATGGTCCGCTGATCGTCAGACTGTCCAGTTGAGACCACCCCTTTTAAGGGTCACTTAGCTTTTCCCCCCTCTTTTTGGTACCTTTTCCCACTTATCATGTTGTGATTGATTTACACAGTCATTAACGTCCTTTCATAAGTCTGACTGCAGGTAACGTTGTTCTGTAGATACCCGGTCATTCTCTCCATTGAAGAGCATTGTACGGTGGAGCAGCAGAGGTACATGGCCAAAGTGTTTAAAGAAGTTTTCGGTGACATGCTGTTGACCAAACCCACCGAAGCGAGTGCGGACCAGCTACCGTCTCCTACCCAGCTAAAGAAGAAAATCATTATCAAGGTGATTATCGGATGAGTCTGTTGGACTGGTGATGGCCGTACCGCTGCATATCCACCCTGGTTAACGTGTTTTATTGGCGCACGGGCGTCACCATTTATGAGAGACATCAGCTTCTAGACAGATCCTCCCGAAACAGCAGACTATAATAGGACAACTACTTATATAATGTTCCTCAGGGGCGGGCACTACAGAGGACGAGTCTCCTCCTCCTTGTTATTAAATTGATAGCAAGATTGATAGCATGATCCTTGGGTCATATCGTCCTTGGCCAGCCACCCATTCGAGTGGATCACAGGTCTGTAGCAGCCCTGAAGGGCATCTCGAAGTTTGGTGACAGCTTCCCTTTAAGACTAACTCCATCTCCGCCACGGAGAAGATAAAATCCCCTACAGAGGATTCACAATTTTTATCTTCTCCGTGGCGGAGATGGAGTCAGTCTTAAAGGGAACCTGCCACCAAATTTCAAGATGCCCTTTAAGGCTGTTATAGAGCTGTGATCCACTCGAATGGGTGGCCGGCCAAGGACGATATGACCCAAGGATCATAAGGGGTCTTCAACATAATAACATAGTTATAAACTCTCTTCTCTATCTACTGGCTAACACTCTACACAGATTTTCTTTCCCATTGCCAATCCTAAAATTTGGACTACCAGTCCATAAAGGTGGGCGTTGATTTTTATTTTGTTTTTTAATTCCAAGTAACCACATCTTTCATTTTCAATCCCTCGAGGGGCAGCAATAAGTCACGTTTCCAGGACAGCGAGGCTTCCCCTAAAGATACGAGGAGCAGAATTAATTGCTTGGTTAAAAGTTAATTTAAGAAATTAATAATCTCCTTCAGTCCAATGACCTTAGAGCGCGAAGTAGGACAAACTCACCGTGTGCATAATTATGTTAAAACAGCAAAATGACACCTATACCCAGGGGCGCACCGTCAATGAGGCCTGGTGAGGCGATTGCCTCAGGCAGCACCGGGGGGCGGGGGCAGCGGAAAGGCCATGAGCAATGAGAGCTTTCATGGTGACAAAGGGGTTAGGTTAAGAAATTGGCATGGGGGGAGAAGGGGGCACTGTTTCAGTTTTCGCCTCAGGCAGCAGAAAGGCTATACCCCACAGACCAAGCATGAGATAAAACCAAGAAGCATCTTAAAAAAGGGGCGAGGTTAAGAGCCTTTTAGACGGGCCAAGCGAAGGTTGGTCAAAATATTCATCAGATCAGTGGGGTTACAGTTTATCTATGGAATTAGGTGGCGGCACTACGCAGCTCCATCCATTGTGCAGTGGACTGAGCCTGTAACTTTAGCGCTGCTTCCATGCACTTCAATGGGAGCAGCGCTTCAGTAACCCGCTCCATCCACTACACAAAGGACAGAGCTGTGTTGGCAGGGGTGGGGGGATGTCGAATCTATGGATGGTCTATCCTGAGGAAAGGTCACTAATAGCAAAATCCTGGACAACCCCTTTAAGAAATTTTATTTACTTGCTACTTTGCTAATGATCTAGTGCAGGGGTCAGCATCCTCCGCCACTCCAGCTGTTGTAAAACTATAACTCCCAGCATTCACTTTTAGTGGAGCTTTGAGAACAGCTAAGCAATTGTGCATGCTGGGAGTCGTAGATTCACCATGGCTGGAGTGGAGTGCCAGAGGTTGCTGATCCCAGGTATAGTCCATCAGGAGTCAGAGCTCCGTTTTCTTTCTCTGCAATTTCAATGCCTTGCAGTACCAGCACCTGCCACTAGGAGGAGTTTCCCATATTCACCTCTTGGAGCTGCCGAGAGGGCTCCTAGATTGTGCAACAGGAGATAATGACAAGGAAAACTGTGCAGCCCCCACAAAGGCCGTTATCCAGCTTTCCTAGAACCCTGAACGGAAAACTGGCATAAATATGTAGCTCTACAACTGTCACTCCCATATTTCTATATATGTATACCTAGTAAGACTTTAACTAGGTGGACAGAACTACTTGTGGAAGCAATAATGGCAGTAAAAAGGAAAAAAAATATATAAAACAAGTTAAAAAAAATAAAATAGCAATTAATGAAAAAATACACAAATAAAAAATAAATATATCTAAAAAAAGAGGAAAAGATAAAAAATAAAATTGAATAAAAATAATCAAAATTTAATGTAAAATGAAGTAAATTTAGAGATTTAGTAACAAGGCATTAAAATAAAGAAAAATTAAACAAAATTAATTTAACAAATGAAAAAAATATAATTGACACAAAGACAAAATAAAAAAAAAGAAAAAATACAGAATAAAATAACAGCTCCACAATCTCTATTTATTAAGATGTTTTCATTTTGTTGGACTATAATATAATTAAATAATAATAACATAATTCATAAATCTGCAAAAACATTTATTCAGTTCTACATTGTTACCCCTTTAGCACAAAAAATTGGGACCCAAAGGCGATTACGTCACCAATGCAGACGACCATAAGGAGGAAACCAAGCTCCAGGGAGAACTGTACATGTGGGACGCGATAGATCAGGTAATATTTTCCATATACGTTGTATATTATATATGACTTTATGTGCTTTTTATGTCTAGTGGTAATCTCCTTCAGGCAATAAACCTTTGGCCACAGGGTGGCGCTGCAGCGCTTGTAACGGATATCAGAGGAGGCAGCAGCTGAAGACCCAAATCTTGCTTTATTTTTCTTAATCTAATGACCTTTGTTTTTATTTCTTTTAATTTCTTTCTTTCTATTTTGTATATTAAAAAAAAAAAAATCTGTACTTGCCACAGCGACCCTTTAAAGGGGTTTTCCAGGATTTTAGTACAGATGATGTATCCTCAGGATAGGTCATCAGTATCTGATCGGCGGGGGTCCTACACCCGGGACCCCCGCCGATCAGCTGTTTGAGAAGGGACCGGCGCTCCCGTGAGCACCGCTACCTTCTCCCCACTCACCAAGCACAGCGCCGTACATTGTATAGTGGCCGTGCTTGGTATCGCGCTCAGCCCCGTTCACTTGAATGGAGCTGAGCCGCTCCTAGGCCACGTGACCGATGAATGTGGCCTAGGAAAAGCTGAGAGAAGGCCGTGGAGCTCACAGGAGTGCTGGTGTCTTCTCAAACAGCTGATCGGTGGGGGGTCCCAGGTGTCGGACCCCCACCGATCAGATGCTGATTACCTATCCTGAGGATACATCATCAGTAGTAAAATCTTGGAAAACCCCTTTAAGACCCAACTGCGCTCTTTAGCCACTCACAAATAACTTGGCACAATAATAAAAGAGAAAACGTATAAAAATCACAACAAAGTGCAGACAACACAAGCGTGATCCCGGCCTCCACAGCCTATCGGACACGGGTGGGGGTAATTTCCCCTGACATACGCACACGGCTATATGGAGCTAAGCCTTGAATTACGTTTGTTTCTATAAGTGAAATGACAGATATTATACAGAAATGTAACAGCGGAGGGTTCATTAACAGATAAGTACTCCGCGCTTTTCATCTTCTATTTATCATGTCAGAAGACAGATACAATTGCCCGTATTACGGCGGATGAGGTAATTTATACCATTCTATACCGCTGACTACATAATTGTATATTCTATCTATTCTGGAGCATTGTAAAACACGCTAAGGTCACGCTTACACATTACATACGATACATTGTATCAATAATGTAGTAAGAGGCATGAATTAATGAGTTGGTTAAAATTGCAGAAAATGTATAGAAATGGAGAAAATAATATTATCACATCCTCGTGTCTAATCAGTTTAGTGCCTTTTTTGTTTTCAAAGCCATGCTGGGAGTTGTAGTTCTGCGACAGCTGTAGAGCCACAGGTTGGTGAACCACTGATCTAATGGCGCTGATTGGCATTGTGCATGTTTTCTTTGTAGAAATGGTCGGTGCGTTACTGCGCCATCGCTGGCGATAAACTGTCCTATGGTGATGAGATTGAGCAGAATTCAGATGAATCTACACCTAAGGTACGTTTACGGAGGATCTTTTATATACTTAAAGGGGCGATCCCATGACTAATGTAAAAAATGAAAAATCAGACATCATATAGTACATGACAACCTCTTTCTAACAAAGCTAGAACCAGCCCTGTACCTCACATGGATCCAGAGATCTCCTCATTCATTGCTCTGCTAGATTTATATCAAGCTGACTGCTCAAGGGGAGTGTCTTTTCTGCTGCAGCTCAGAGGGCGTGTCTCAGCTCTCCCTATCACAGCTCAGGAGGCCTGTCTCAGCTCTCCCTATCACAGCTCAGGAGGCGTGTCTCAGCTCTCCCTATCACAGCTCAGGAGGCGTGTCTCAGATCTCCCTATCACAGCTCAGGAGGCGTGTCTCAGCTCTCCCTTTCACAGCTCAGGGGGCGTGTCCATGCTCTCCCTATCACAGCTCAGGAGGCGTGTCTCAGATCTCCCTATCGCAGCTCAGGAGGGTGTCCAGCTCTCCTATCAGCTCAGAGGCTTCTCATCTCCTATCACAGCTCAGGAGGCGTGTCTCAGCTCTTCCTATCACAGCTCAGGAGGCGTGTCAGCTCCTTCCAGGAGGCGTGTCTCAGTCTCCCTATCACAGCTCAGGAGGCGTGTCTCAGCTCTTCCTATCACAGCTCAGGAGGCATGTCTAAGCTCTCCCTATCACAGCTCAGGAGGTGTGTCTCAGATCTCCCTATCACAGCTCAGGGGCGTGTCTCAGCTCTCCCTATCACAGCTCAGGGGCGTGTCCATACTTTCTCTATCACAGCTCAGGAGGCGTGTCTCAGCTCTCCCTTTCACAGCTCAGGGGGCGTGTCCATGCCCTCCCTATCACAGCTCAGGAGGCGTGTCTCAGATCTCCCTATCGCAGCTCAGGAGGCGTGTCTCAGCTCTCCCTATCACAGCTCAGGAGGCATGTCTCAGCTCTCCCTATCACAGCTCAGGAGGCGTGTCTCAGCTCTCCCTATCACAGCTCAGGAGGCGTGTCTCAGCTCTCCCTATCACAGCTCAGGAGGCGTGTCTCAGCTCTCCCTATCACAGCTCAGGAGGCGTGTCTCAGCTCTCCCTATCACAGCTCAGGAAGAGGAAGGATGAAACTGAGCATGTGCGGCCTTCTCAGTTATCAGGTCAAAGAAATAAGAAAAAGAACAAACAGCAGGTGGCGCTATACAGATACATTTTATTCAATAACTCAGTAGCTATGCTAAATTTTTAATTACATGCAATTATAAAAGTATTCAGATCCAGGCGCGGGTGTGAAAACTGTAGAATATTTTTCGTGGGACAACCGCTTTAAGACGTCCCTGGAAAATGATTCATACTTCATGAAACACTTATTTGTTACCTTCCCACGACAAAAAGAAAAACGCCAGATCGGAGATTCAAGTTTATTATAAAGAACTATCACACAGAGGGACAAAAAGCACAACCTACGAAGTACCGTACAGTATGTGCTCCACAGTACTCCTAGTGAGATAGTGCCCCAAAGTACCAATAAGTGTCCTATAGGACCCACAATGTGAAGGTGCCCTATGGAACCCACACAGAATGCCTTATGGCATCCACACTCTAGTACCCACAGAGACAAAATGCCCTATACATTACATGTGGGAAGAAGTGCCCTATAATACTCTTAGAGAAGAAGTGCCCTATGGTACCCACAGGAAAGAAGTGCCCTATGGTACCCACAGGAAAGAAGTGCCCTATGATACCCACAGGAAAGAAGTGCCCTATGGTACCCACAGGAAAGAAGTGCCCTATGGTACCCACAGGAAAGAAGTGCCTATGGTACCCACAGGAAAGAAGTGCCTATGGTACCCACAGGAAAGAAGTTCCCTATGGTACCCACAGGAAAGAAGTGCCCTATGGTACCCACAGGAAAGAAGTGCCCTATGGTACCCACAGGAAAGAAGTGCCCTATGGTACCCACAGGAAAGAAGTGCCCTATGGTACCCACAGGAAAGAAGTGCCCTATGGTACCCACAGGAAAGAAGTGCCCTATGGTACCCACAGGAAAGAAGTGCCCTATGGTACCCACACAGAGGACATACCCTGCAGTACCCACATAATGCATGCTATGTGCAGAGGGTAACGCCCCCATGTCTCCCACTGCTTCTGTACACTAAGCTCTCCACCAATCACGTCTCTCTTCCCTTTGTACCACTGAATACATCCCAGCTTACATCAATGTTCCTGAAATTAGGCTGGATACTGAAGATACAATGTAGCCATGAACCAAATAAACACCGGCGATTATAAGATTGCAAAAAGACTTATTTCCCCGGTATCACCGCACTGCAGCAGATAACCCGCGTGAAATGGATTTGGTGTCAGGCTTCTCCTGTAATTCTCTGTAATCAGCACCGACTGTCTCTGCAGGATTTGTGGGCACCGTGTGTTATTCTGCAGGTGGCGGACGGAGGACTGTGCCGACCCAATAAATACCTGGACATAAGCAGGCCGGGAGGACACACCTGCGGGGACAGCCGCGGCCTGTACTCACTCCTCTATACAAAACTGAAAAGAAACCGCAGCCCAATATTATCACACCGAGTGTGCGGCCACGGATCATGTCCACAGACTGCTCATGTTCTAGACAGGCGGCGGCTTACCAATCCATCCATCTATCCAGGGGTGCACCTAGCCTTTCTGCTGCCTGAGGCAAAACTAAAACGGTGCCCCCCCCATGCCGTTTTCTTGACCTAACCCCTTTGCCACAATAAACGCGCTCATCGCCCATGGCCCTTCCGCTTCCCCCCTCTTGCCCCTACCTGGTGCTAACTGAGGAGATCGCCTCACCTGGCCTCATTGGTGGTGCGCCCCTGTATCTATCTATTATCCATCTATCTCATATCAATCTATCTACCCACTTTTCTGTCTATCCATCTATCCAATATCTATCTATTCCATATCTGCCAATTATCCATCTATCTCCTATCTATCTATTATACATCTAACAATTATCTATCTATCTATCTATCTATCTATCTATCTATCTATCTAATTATCTAATATCTATCTACCCATTTTCTATCTATCCATCTCCTATCTATCTATCTATCTAATATCTATCTATCTATCTATCTATCCATTTTCTATCTATCTATCTATCTATCTATCTATCTATCTATTTATCTATCCCATATCTACCAATTATCCATCTATCTCCTATTTATTTATGTATTATACATCTATCTATCTATCTATCATCTATCTATCTATCTATCTATCTATCTATCTATCTATCTATCTCTCCATCTCATATCTATTCCAAATCATGTATTTCTTTTTCTTATTTAGTCAATGAAAGAAGAACACTTGCAAGAAAAATGGTTCCACGGGCAGATGAACGAAGTCCGAAATACGGCGGAGCGCCTTCTGCAGGAGTACTGTGCGGAGATGGGCGGCAAAGACGGAACATTCTTAGTGAGAGACAGTGTAACCTTCCCGGATGAGCACACGCTCTCCTTCTGGTATGGCCATCTCTTCTTATGATAATCAGTGATCAGTATTGGACCCCAATATGATGAAATCTAACATCGGGGGCGTCCGGCTTCTCCTCAGTATTAAGTAACAAACTTCTCAATGGGGAAAATTTTGAGTAAAAATCTGCAACAAATCAGCTTTGAATTTGCCCCAGGGTGAAATCCAAATTGAAAATAAACATAAATTGACATTGAATATCCGTTATGATTTGGTAAATTCTCACCCGCTGTCACGGCGGCGGATTTTCCGTCCATCCACCCTCGGTGTTGTGTTTTTCTAGGCGATCGGGCAGAGTGCAGCACTGTCGGATCTTCTCCTGCTCGGACGGAGAGTACATGAAGTATTACCTGACGGACAACCTCACATTCAACAGCATCTATGAACTGATACAACACTACAAGAAGTTCTCTCTGCGGTGTCCCGACTTCGAGCTGCGGTTAACGGACGGCGTTCCCGACCCCAATCCGCATTTATCTAAGGAGTAAGTAACGCCCCAAACGTGGCCGATGTTAGACGTATACGGCCGCGTTACTTCAGTTTCTCCTGTTTTTGCCTCTTGCAGCTGGTACTACGATAACCTTAGTCGAGGAGAAGCGGAGGAAATGCTGATGAGAATTCCTCGGGACGGCGCTTTTCTGATACGGAGGAGAGAAGATCTGACCACTTACGCCATTACTTTCAGGTAACCCCTTTAAAAAGGTTATCCCGTGAACTTCAGTGATCACCTATCCTCAGGCAAGGTGATAAATGTGGGATCGCTGGGCTTCTGACCGCTACCGATCCTGACAGTGGGGGCCCCAGGGTCCCCTGTTTGAATGGGGCAGCAGTGATTATGTTGGTCCCATGGAAGTAAACTGGCTGACACTACTACTGCGCTACTACTCTATTCAGAGAAAGGACTGAGGATCCCTGTTCTTGGGATGACTGGAGGTCCCAGCCTTTGGACCCCAGCAATCCTACATTTAAAGGGCATCTGTCAGCAGTTTTGTCCCTATGACACTGGCTGACCTGTTACATGTGCACTTGGCAGCTGAAGACATCTGTGTTGGTCCCATGTTCATATGTGCCCACATTGCTGAGAAAAGTGATGTTTTAATATAAGCAAATGAGCCTCTAGGAGCAACGGGGGCGGCGCCATTACACCTACAGACTCTCTGTAGCATTCTCTGTAGCTGCTGCTCCGTCTGCATTTTGATTGACAGGTTCAGGTGCAATGATGCTTTCATTGTCAGGTCCTGTCAATCAAAGTGCAGAGGGAGCAGCAGTTGTAGAGAGAGCAGAGCCTCTAGGTGTAAAGCTCGATTCACACGTCCTGTTTTTCTTTCCTGATTTGATCCTGATCCTGATCTGGATCCATTCATTTCAATGGGTCCTGAAAAAATCTGGATCAAATCAGGAAAGAAAAACAGGACGTGTGAATGGAGCCTAAGGGTAACTAAGGGTATATTAAAACTTAATTTTTCTCAGCAATGAGGACACATATGAACATGGGACCAACACAGATGTTTTCAGCTGCCAAGTGCACATGGAACAGGTCAGCCAGTGTCATAGGTACAAAACTGCTGACAGATGCCCTTTAACACCTAACCTGAATAAACGCTGTAACATAACATAACTTCTTTAAAGGGTTTCTGTCACCAGTTTTTTCGGTATAAATCAGGCTGACATGAGAGATGTGCTAATGTCACCTGATTCCAAATATATATCTGTTTTATTTACTGGTGCCCCCATTTTTATATAAAATGAACTTTTATTTTATGCTAATAAGGCCTCTAGGTGCAAGGGGCGTTACCTCTGCTCCTAGAGGCTCTGTTGATTGACAGGACAGGCAGAGAAGAAACACTCCATTCACCATACCTTTTAAGGACCTTCAATGATGTCATGACCATGTGATCAGTCACATGGTTAGGATCACACAAACAGCCTGTCTCCTCCTAAACCATGTGACTGATCACATGGTCATGACATCATTGAAGGTCTTTGCAAGCTATGGTGAATGGAGTGTTTCTTCTCTGCCTGGTCCTGTCAATCAACAGAGCCTCTAGGAGCAGAGGTAACGCCCCTTGCACCTAGAGGCCTTATTAGCATAAAATAAAAGTTCATTTTATATAAAAATTGGGGCACCAGTAAATAAAACAGATATATATTTGGAATCAGGTGACATTAGCACATCTCTAATGTCAGCCTGATTCATACCGAAAAAACTGGTGACAGAAACCCTTTAATGACCGATGCTAAAGTTGCTATACTGCGCTGTTTTTTTCCAGTTATGCTTTACGTTGTTCACCTTTAACCTTGTTAAGCTAATTCTTCATATTATTACAGTTTCTGTTTTTATGTATATAATGTATGTGTGAGAACATTTAATTTATACTAATCAAGCTTTTTGGGATTTTTTTCCCACTTTATTAGTTTTAAATTACATTTTTTAATTTGTTTTTAAATCTCATTATCTAATTACTGATATCTTTATAATATTATTATTATATTATTTTTTAAATCACATGACGAGATTACAGTTTTACAATTCGTTTTACAGGGTTTGTCCGGGACTTTTATATCGATGGTCTATCCTCAGGATCAGTGCGGGGGGGCGACTCCTGGCACCTCCACCAATCACAGTTTACTAAGCACAGCGCCGTCCAGTCTATAGTGGCTGTGCTTGGTATTGCAGCTCAGGCCCATTGACTTGAACTGGACTGAGTTGCGCCTAGGATATGTGATCGATGTACGCCACATCACTGGCCTAATGAGAGGCCATGGTGCAACCGATCAGATGTTGACGACCTATCCTGAGGATATGCCATCAATATAAAAAATCCTGGACAAACCCTTTAAGCTTTAATGTATTAGCTCCTGTCCACGACCGTGGTTTTGGTTGGCATCCGATCCGCATTTTTTTACCGCCATTTTGCCTCACTTTTTTTTTTTTTTAGGGCGGAGGGAAAAATTAAGCACTGCAGAATCACAAAAGATGGCCGCCTGTTTGTTCTTGGGACTTCAGCCTATTTTGAGAATTTGGTGGAACTGGTTAATTATTATGAGAAGCACGCATTATACCGAAAAATAAAGCTGCGCTACCCGGTGACCGAGGAGCTGCTGAGCAGACTGAACGCGGTATGTGACACGTATATTGTGCTTAGCGTGCATTCACCCCGATAACCTTACCATAGAGACAGCCCCCTTTAAAGGTCCTAAGTAATGGCAGATGGCAAGGATATACCTTTGGTTGTTGACCGTGGGGGTCCCACTGCTGGGAACCCCCATATGCCCTTTAGCTCCGCGGCTGGTTTAAGATTTTTCCCAGTAGCAGACCCATTCATCTTCGCAGGCTTGGAGAGCGCCTGTTCAGGGGAAACAATGAAGGGGCTTCACTGTCAGGATTTCAGGGGTCCCAGAAGCCGCCCACCCATGTTTTCATTATACCATAGGATTATATGATGGACATAGGTTAGAAATCGGTCAGGACACAATACAAGTAGATCATGATCGGGTCTTTGGTCCCAAAAATGAGCACCATACAAAAATCCCATACAGTGTAACCCCCTACAGCGTCACATAGTTTAGGGATTTCAAATGAAGCTTTCATTTCCTATTGATTATAGGGGATGAATGCACACAGAGTACCTTCCGTTTTTTTTTTGCGGAACCATTGAAATGAATGGTTCTGCATACGGTCCGCAAAAAAAAAACAACCCGAAACAGACACGGTCGTGTGAATGAAGCCTAGAGGAATGTTCTTGTCTATGTATATACTGTATATATATATATATTCTATATAAATTCTGCATTATGATTTTGGTAATTCCTGCCTTTTAGGAGAAGGACTTGAGCTCCATTTACGGAGTTAATACAATGTACGTGGATCCCAATGAAATCTCCCCCGCCATGGTAAGTCATCAGATGACAGTTCTGCTGTGATTACAAAACTGCAAGAAACAAAAGTCATGAAAAATGATTAAATAAGACGGGTCAGAAGAGTGAAGTAACATAAGACTGAAGGATCAGACTACACAGGGGGCTTGTTTGTAGTCTGTAACCATGGAGACACACACGTCTGAATACAACCTGTGTACACAAAACAGTGGATTTTGAAATCAAGGCTATTTTATATACACATAAAGTACTTCACAGGGCAGCTTCAGACCTGAGATTTTACCATAATTTATATCCGACGCCGGTGCGGTTTCTTCTGGTTTGTACACAATCCACCAGAATTTCCCAGGCAACAGTCCACGCATTTAAAGAGCCCTTAATGAGGACTTGTCACCTCTGTTCACAGCTCAGGGGCGTGTCCATGCTCTCCCTATCACAGCTCAGGGGCGTATCTAAGCTCTCCCTATCACAGCTCAGGAGGCGTGTCTCAGCTCTCCCTATCACAGCTCAGGAGGCATGTCTCAGCTCTCCCTATCACAGCTCAGAAGGTGTGTCTAAGCTCTCCCTATCACAGTTCAGGAGGCGTGTCTCAGCTCTCCCTATCACAGCTCAGGAGGCGTGTCAAAGCTCTCCCTATCACAGCTCAGGAGGCGTGTCTCAGCTCTCCCTATCACAGCTCAGGAGGCGTGTCTCAGCTCTCCCTATCACAGCTCAGGAGGCGTGTCAAAGCTCTCCCTATCACAGTTCAGGAGGCGTGTCTCAGCTCTCCCTATCACAGCTCAGCAGGTGTCTCAGCTCTCCCTATCACAGTTCAGGAGGCGTGTCTCAGCTCTGCCTATCACAGCTCAGGAGGAGTGTCTCAGCTCTCCCTATCACAGCTCAGGAGGCGTGTCTCAGCTTCCCTATCACAGCTCAGGAGGCGTGTCTCAGCTCTCCCTATCACAGCTCAGGAGGCGTGTCAAAGCTCTCCCTATCACAGCTCAGGAGGCGTGTCTCAGCTCTCCCTATCACAGCTCAGCAGGTGTCTCAGCTCTCCCTATCACAGTTCAGGAGGCGTGTCTCAGCTCTTCCTATCACAGCTCAGGAGGCGTGTCTCAGCTCTCCCTATCACAGCTCAGGGGCGTGTCCATGCTCTCCCTATCACAGCTCAGGAGGCGTGTCTCAGCTCTCCCTATCACAGCTCAGGAGGTGTGTCTCAGCTCTCCCTATCACAGCTCAGGAGGTGTGTCTCAGCTCTCCCTATCACAGCTCATGAGGTGTGTCTCAGCTTTCCCTATCACAGCTCAGGAGGTGTGTCTCAGCTCTCCCTATCACAGCTCAGGAGGCAGATGAAGGATTAAATTGAGCATCTGCGGCCATCTCAGTGAGCAGGACAAAAAAATAAGAAAAAGAACAAACAGCAGGTGGCGCTGTACAGATATGTTTTATTGAATAACTCACTGGCTATGTTAAATTTTTAATTACATTCAATTACAAAAGTATTCAGATCCAGGTGCTGGATCTGAATACTTTAGTGGGAAAACCCCATTAAATCCAGGGAATGCATGTCCAACATGCATGCCGAGCCCACTCTATAACTCTCCTGGTGCCAGACAGCTTCCAATGAATGCACGGAGAGAAGGCAAAACTGCAGCAAAATCCAAAAAAGGACCTTTTATTTATTCTTTATGCTCATGCATTACCCTATATTGTGTGTTACTCCAGCCACAAGGGACGGTCAGAGCGTTATACAACTATACTGCCATGAGACCTGACGAGCTGAGCTTCTGCACCGGCGCCCTGATTCACAACGTGGTTAAAGTCTCGGACGGATGGCGAGTATCAAACACTATTTCATTCATCACTAATTTTATTGAACTGGAGATTTAACAGGAGGCTTATCAAAGCTCAAGCGGAAGGGAGGGGGGAGTTGGAAGGGGTTATATGGAGGAGGGGGGCGGCATAAGACCAGAACCTATAGCACAGGGCAATTGCTACAGTTTTCCATTGAAGCCGATATGGTGGTCACTCAGCTTTCCCAAAATCTAACTAACTAAGAACTAACACAGCAGAATGGAGATGATGGGATATTCCCCTTCTAGTGATATTATAGAGAGGATCTGGGGAAATTATAAATTATGACATCATGTGACACGAACTACATCCATCTCTTATTTCACAGGTGGAAAGGGGACTACGGCGATAAACTGCAGCACTACTTCCCCTCAAACTACGTAGAGGACATATCAATGAATGATGAGAGCGTTATCAACAGGGTAAGAAACACAGGATTCTGGGAAAAGCAGTGATTGTGCTTTTCACCAATCTGTCTGTAACAGGAGGAAGTATTATAGTAGTTATATTCTTGTACACAGGAGGCAGTATTATAGTAGTTATATTCTTGTACATAGGAGCAGTATTATAGTAGTTATATTCTTGTACATAGGAGCAGTATTATAGTAGTTATATTCTTGTACATAGGAGGCAGTATTATAGTAGTTATATTCTTGTACATAGGAGCAGTATTATAGTAGTTATATTCTTGTATATAGGAGCAGTATTATAGTAGTTATATTCTTGTACATAGGAGCAGTATTATAGTAGTTATATTCTTGTATATAGGAGCAGTATTATAGTAGTTATATTCTTGTATATAGGAGCAGTATTATAGTAGTAGTATTCTTGTACATAGGAGCAGTATTATAGTAGTTATATTCTTGTATATAGGAGCAGTATTATAGTAGTTATATTCTTGTATATAGGAGCAGTATTATAGTAGTTATATTCTTGTACATAGGAGCAGTATTATAGTAGTTATATTCTTGTATATAGGAGCAGTATTATAGTAGTTATATTCTTGTATATAGGAGCAGTATTATAGTAGTAGTATTCTTGTCCAAGGAGCAGTATTAGTAGTATTTATAGTAGTTATATTCTTGTACATAGGAGCAGTATTATAGTAGTTATATTCTTGTACATAGGAGCAGTATTATAGTAGTTATATTCTTGTACATAAAAGGCAGTATTATAGTAGTTATATTCTTGTACATAGGAGGCAGTATTATAGTAGTTATATTCTTGTACATAGGAGCAGTATTATAGTGGTTATATTCTTGTACATAGGAGCAGTATTATAGTAGTTATATTCTTGTACATAGGAGCAGTATTATAGTAGTTATATTCTTGTCCATAGGAGGCCTGTATTATAGTAGTTATATTCTTGTCCATAGGAGCAGTATTATAGTAGTTATATTCTTGTACATAGGAGCAGTATTATAGTAGTTATATTCTTGTACATAGGAGATAGTATTATAGTAGTTATATTCTTGTACATAGGAGGCAGTATTATAGTAGTTATATTCTTGTCCATAGGAGGCTGTATTATAGTAGTTATATTCTTGTCCATAGGAGCAGTATTATAGTAGTTATATTCTGTACATAAGAAGCAGTATTATAGTAGTTATATTCTTGTACATAGGAGCAGTATTATAGTAGTTATATTCTTGTACATAGGAGCAGTTTATAGTAGTTATATTCTTGTACATAGGAGCAGTATTATAGTAGTTATATTCTTGTACATAGAAGCAGTATTATAGTAGATATATTCTTGTACACAGGAGCAGTGTTATAGTAGTTATATTCTTGTACATAGGAGCAGTATTATAGTAGTTATATTCTTGTACATAGGAGCAGTATTTATAGTATTATATTCTTGTACATAGGAGCAGTATTATAGTAGTTATATTCTTGTACATAGGAGGCAGTATTATAGTAGTTATATTCTTGTACACCAGGAAGCAGTATTATAGTAGTTATATTCTTGTAACATAGAAGCGTATTATAGTAGTTATATTCTTGAACATAGGAAGCAGTATTATATGTAGTTCATATTCTTGTACATAAAAGGGCAGTTATATTCTTGTACATAGGAGTATTAGCAGTATTATAGTAGTTATATTCTTGTACATAGGAGGCAGTATATAGTAGTAGTTATATTCTTGTCCATAGGAGGCAGTATTATAGTAGTTATATTCTTGTACATAGGAGCAGTATTATAGTAGTTATATTCTTGTACATAGGAGCAGTATTATATAGTAGTTATATTCTTTTGTACATAGGAGCAGTATTATAGTAGTTATATTCTTGTACATAGGAGCAGTATTATAGTATTATAGTATATTCTCTGTACATAGAGCAGTATTATAGTAGTTATATTCTTGTACATAGGAGCAGTATTATAGTAGTAGTTATATTCTTGTACATAGGAGCAGTAGTATTATAGTAGTTATATTCTTGTACATAGGAGCAGTATTATAGTAGTTATATTCTTGTACATAGGAGATAGTATTATAGTAGTATATATTCTTGTACATAGGAGCAGTATTATAGTATTATATTCTTGTAGTTATATTCTTTACATAGGAGCAGTATTATAGTAGTTATATTCTTGTACATAGGAGAGTATATAGTAGTTATATTTAAGGGTAGTAGTTATATTCTTGTACATAGGAGAAGTATTATAGTAGTTATATTCTTGTACATAGGAGCAGTATTATAGTAGTTATATTCTTGTACATAGGAGCAGTATTATAGTAGTTATATTCTTGTACATAGGAGCAGTATTATAGTAGTTTATATTCTTGTACATAGGAGCAGTATTATAGTAGTTATATTCTTGTACATAGGAGCAGTATTATAGTAGTTATATTCTTGTACATAGGAGCAGTATTATAGTAGTTATATTCTTGTACATAGGAGCAGTATTATAGTAGTTATATTCTTGTACATAGGAGCAGTATTATAGTAGTTATATTCTTGTACATAGGAGCAGTATTATAGTAGTTATATTCTTGTACATAGGAGTTATTATAGCAGTTATATTCTTGTACATAGGAGCAGTATTATAGTAGTTATATTCTTGTACATAGGAGCAGTATTATAGTAGTTATATTCTTGTACATAGGAGCAGTTTATAGTAGTTATATTCTTGTACATAGGAGCAGTATTATAGTAGTTATATTCTTGTACATAGGAGGCAGTATTATAGCAGTTATATTCTTGCTACATAGGAGCAGTATTATAGTAGTTATATTCTTGTACATAGGAGGCAGTATTATAGTAGTTATATTCTTGTACATTAGGAGGCAGTATTATAGTAGTTATATTCTTGTACATAGGAGCAGTATTATAGTAGTTATTATTCTTGTACATAGGAGCAGTATTATAGTAGTTATATTCTTGTACATAGAGCAGTATTATAGTAGTTATATTCTTGTACATAGGAGCAGTATTATAGTAGTTATATTCTGTGTACATAGGAGCAGTATTATAGTAGTTATATTCTTGTACATAGGAGCAGTATTATAGTAGTTATATTCTTGTACATAGGAGCAGTATTTATAGTAGTTATATTCTTGTACATAGGAGCAGTATTATAGTAGTTATATTCTTGTACATAGGAGGCAGTATTATAGCAGTTATATTCTTGTACATAGGAGCAGTATTATAGTAGTTATATTCTTGTACATAGGAGCAGTATTATAGTAGTTATATTCTTGTACATAGGAGCAGTATTATAGTAGTTATATTCTTGTACATAGGAGCAGTATTATAGTAGTTATATTCTTGTACATAGGAGGCAGTATTATAGCAGTTATATTCTTGTACATAGGAGGCAGTATTATAGTAGTTATATTCTTGTACATAGGAGGCAGTATTATAGTAGTTATATTCTTGTACATAGGAGGCAGTATTATAGTAGTTATATTCTTGTACATAGGAGCAGTATTATAGTAGTTATATTGTAGTACATAGGAGGCAGTATTATAGTACTTATATTCCTGCACAAGGGGGTAATCAAGATTTCAAAAATGTGATTGATGCTCTGATTAAATTTAACATTCTAATCAACTGTTTTATGTTTCACAGATTATTGAAGACAGTCCCTTGGGGGCAATGTGTAGAGGTATCCTAGACCTTGGGACATATGAAATCAGTAAGTAATTATTACTAAGTTTTACATTTAAGTTTTATCCTGTATAATACAGGATGTAATGTGTGTACACAGTAGCTAAACTGTTTGAGGACTTTTTTAGATAGTAATAATGGCAGATAAGGCTGTTTGATAAATGACCCTGTAGTGCTTCTTCCGTGGGGTTCTGTGCCTCCGCTCCACTCCGACCTTCTGGATTGCGGATCCATTCAAGTGAATGGGTTACTGCTAGGCTGGGGTTACACGGTGATCTTGGCCACGACAACCGTCACACGACCATGAATTGCTGTCCATTCAACTTTACTGGATAGCAGAGCAACTTGCCGCAACTTCAGAATTGGGTAAAATACGGCAGAGTTGGAGTTTTATTTTTATTTTTTAATTCTGGAGTTGTGGCAACTTACAAATCATTCGGTTCAATGGCTGAACCACTACTGGTCGTGGGATGGGTTTTCGTGGCCAAGATCACCTTTAAAGCTCTGCTTTAGAAATGCATGGAGGGAGATGACATTACATGTGGGGTAACGATTGCTCTAAAATTTACTTTTTCCCAGAAAAATTGGTGCAAGGCAAACACAACAAACTATTTGTCTTCTCACTGGAACCCAAGGATCAGAAGGATCCCTCCGTAGATTTTGCAGCTGAAAAAGTGGAAGAGCTGTTTGAATGGTACAAAAATATCCACACTATAATACACCAGAAAGGGGCAGAGGTAAGTGAGCGTGGAGGGGAGCCGGAGAACATGAATGTGAGATTATAATATATTATAGAATACAGGATGTAACTGAGGATCAGTACAGGATAAATAATGTATGTACACAGTGACTGCACCAGAGAATAGTGAGTGCAGCTCTGGAGTATAATACAGGATATAACTCAGGATCAGTACAGGATAAATAATGTATGTACACAGTGACTGCACCAGAGAATAGTGAGTGCAGCTCTGGAGTATAATACAGGATATAACTCAGGATCAGTACAGGATAAGTAATGTATGTACACAGTGACTGCACCAGCAGAATAGTGAGTGCAGCTCTGGAGTATAATACAGGATGTAACTCAGGATCAGTACAGGATAAGTAATGTATGTACACAGTGACTGCACCAGCAGAATAGTGAGTGCAGCTCTGGAGTATAATGCAGGATATAACTCAGGATCAGTACAGGATAAGTAATGTATGTACACAGTGACTGCACCAGCAGAATAGTGAGTGCAGCTCTGGAGTATAATACAGGATGTAACTCAGGATCAGTACAGGATAAATAATGTATGTACACAGTGACTGCACCAGAGAATAGTGAGTGCAGCTCTGGAGTATAATACAGGATATAACTCAGGATCAGTACAGGATAAGTAATGTATGTACACAGTGACTGCACCAGCAGAATAGTGAGTGCAGCTCTGGAGTATAATACAGGATGTAACTCAGGATCAGTACAGGATAAGTAATGTATGTACACAGTGACTGCACCAGCAGAATAGTGAGTGCAGCTCTGGAGTATAATACACTATGTAACTCAGGATCAGTACAGGATAAATAATGTATGTACACAGTGACTGCACCAGAGAATAGTGAGTGCAGCTCTGGAGTATAATACAGGATGTAACTGAGGATCAGTACAGGATAAGTAATGTATGTACACAGTGACTGCACCAGCAGAATAGTGAGTGCAGCTCTGGAGTATAATACAGGATGTAACTCAGGATCAGTACAGGATAAGTAATGTATGTACACAGTGACTGCACCAGCAGAATAGTGAGTGCAGCTCTGGAGTATAATACAGGATATAACTCAGGATCAGTACAGGATAAGTAACGTAATGTACACAGTGACTGCACCAGCAGAATAATGAGTACAGCTCTGGAGTATAATACAGGATGTAACTCAGGATCAGTACAGGATAAGTAATGTATGTACACAGTGACTGCACCAGCAGAATAGTGAGTGCAGCTCTGGAGTATAATACAGGATGTAACTCAGGATCAGTACAGGATAAGTAATGTATGTACACAGTGATTGCACCAGCAGAATAGTGAGTGCAGCTCTGGAGTATAATACAGGATGTAACTCAGGATCAGTACAGGATAAGTAATGTATGTACACAGTGACTGCACCAGCAGAATAGTGAGTGCAGCTCTGGAGTATAATACAGGATGTAACTCAGGATCAGTACAGGATAAGTAATGTATGTACACAGTGACTGCACCAGCAGAATAGTGAGTGCAGCTCTGGAGTATAATACAGGATGTAACTTAGGATCAGTACAGGAGAAGTAATGTATGTACACAGTGACTGCACCAGCAGAATAGTGAGTGCAGCTCTGGAGTATAATACAGGATGTAACTCAGGATCAGTACAGGATAAGTAATGTATGTACACAGTGACTGCACCAGCAGAATAGTGAGTGCAGCTCTGGAGTATAATACAGGATGTAACTCAGGATCAGTACAGGATAAGTAATGTATGTACACAGTGACTGCACCAGCAGAATAGTGAGTGCAGCTCTGGAGTATAATACAGGATATAACTCAGGATCAGTACAGGATAAGTAATGTATGTACACAGTGACTGCACCAGAGAATAGTGAGTGCAGCTCTGGAGTATAATACAGGATATAACTCAGGATCAGTACAGGATAAGTAATGTATGTACACAGTGACTGCACCAGCAGAATAGTGAGTGCAGCTCTGGAGTATAATACAGGATATAACTCAGGATCAGTACAGGATAAGTCATGTATGTACACAGTGACTGTACCAGCAGAATAGTGAGTGCAGCTCTGGAGTATAATACAGGATGTAATGTGTGTACACAGTAGCTAAACTGTTTGAATATATCTATTTAGAAAATGTAAAATGGCTTAGAAAGGAGGCCATGCGGTTTAACATTACACAACCCCTGTTCTTATTGGGCGCTCTCTCTTTTATAATCCTCCCTGGTGCTGACACAGCGGGTGATTGGACGGGGCTCACTAATATGTGGTGTAACTGACTGTCCGTATAACATTCACACGGAGCACTGATGTGATTATGTCGGTGCATCATTTCCTCGCCAGCGTCTAATCAGCATAATGCATATCTGCAGAGCAAATTAGCAGCTCATTTACGGCACAATTCATTGCCGGACCTTTGCGGTAAAGGGTTAAGGGCTATGAGATGATGTTTTTTTATTATAATAAGCAAAATTAGGTTTCAATCAGCTTCTAACGCAAACATCTGGAGTTAAGTGACTCTGACATCAGCCACTTTTCTTGATTGCCAGCGACATGAATATGTTTAATCGCAAATGGCATATTATACATTTTAAATTGCTTCTCCCATTGACTCTAACAACCCCCATACATATTAATGCTCGTTCCGCACACGGGTGCAAGAAGCTCCTTATTCAATGTTTCATTTATCAATTTGTTAGTTAATATTTTTTCCAGTGGAATTAAAATCGGGCAAACATCTATCTTAAGCCAGTTTCACACCAGCAGCAGCACGGATCAGGAGGGTGAAGGGGCCCGCCGGATCCGTGCTGCCGCAGGTGCACGTGTGGGGCCGAAACCGCGCTCCAGCCCCATTCACTGTAACATGTTGTATTTTCGTTCCGTCCGCCTCTCAGCAGGGATTAACGTGCTACAGTGAATGGGGCCGGAGCCACACGTGCACCTGCGGCAACAATAATGAAAAAGAAAAAAAAAAAAAAAATATTCGAACATACTGTATATGTTTGGGTTGTCTGATGACTTTTGAATTTGGTTCCATCCAATTCCGCACCCCTACAATCTGACATCAGATGTGGAGGGAAGCAGGGTGCGCCCAGTGCCGCCCGGCCTACACGCTGGGTCTCTTCACTCTTGACGTCAGATCGGCAGGAGAGTGGATTCGGAGGGGAACTTTTAAAGGGATGAATATGATGGAGATCTAGTACCAAGCATAGCCGTCATGTCTGGATGAAGAAGGAAAGGGGTTGTGTGACTCCAGCGAGCACCACACCCTCTGCATTCTGATGATCGGTGGTCCAAACCCTGATGACCTATCCTAAGAACCCTTAAATTAGCGCAGAAACGTAGGGGATTAGTAAGAATTCTTGGCATTGGCAGCCATGAGGTACCTTACCGGGATTTTACTACTGATGAACTATCCTCAGGATAAGTCATCAGTATCTGACCAACACCTGGGACCTCACCGATCAGCTGTTTGAGAAGGGACCGGCGCTCCTGTGAGCACCACGGCCTTCTCTCAGATTTTCCTAGGCCAGTGACATCACATTCATCGGTCACGTGGCCTAGGAGCGGCTCAGCCCCATTCAAGTATATGGGGCTGAGCGTGATACCAAGCACAACCACTATACAACGTATGGCGCTGTGCTTCGTAAGCTGCGAGAAGATAGCGGCACTCACAGGAGCGCCGGTCCCTTCTCAAACAGCTGATCGGCCGGGGGTCCTGGACTGATCAGATACTGATGACCTATCCTGAGGAGTAGTACAATCCTGGAAAACCCCTTTAAAGGTGTTTTCAGAGAGTTTGATACTGATAAACTCTCCTCAGGATAGGTCATCAGTATCTGATTGGTGGGGGTCCGACCCCCGGGACCCTCGTCGATCAGCTGTTTGAGAAGGCAGCTTTCCAAGCACAGCATTGCACATTCTGTAGCAGCACAGCTCAGGTCCATTCACTTCTACGGGGCTGAACGTGATACCAAGCGCAGCCATTATACAATGGATGGCACTCACAGGAGCACCGGTGCTTTCTTAAACAGTTGACCGGTGGGATTCTCGGGCGTCAGACCTCCACCAATCAGATGATACATGATCATCAGTATCAAAATCTCTGAAAACCCCTTTAACATTGGTAGCACCATGTAATATGTGACACATGCATCTGGTGGATCTAAGTGTTGGGTTACCCTTCTCTGTCCAAAAGACCTGGGGGAATCAGACCTAAATCCCTATATCCATTCATAAAAATAGAAACTAAGCCTCCATTAGCTTTGGGATAGTTTATTACTTGCCTTCCAAAGAATGAATTAAAGAGGCAATGATAAATGTCATGCTGCTCTACCATTTGGCTCCTCATTCGTCACGCTAACCTCATTATCTCACGTGAACTTATCTACAGGATTTCTTCATCAAGACCTGTGAGAAGAACCAGGTTATCGCAAAAGAGATGTCTGACATGGTCATTTACTGCAAACCAAGGAGCGAGGCCAAGGACAATTTAGGTAATGTTGGGGGGGTTTACACTCCGTGCCCCTGTTCCTTTTAGTTTGATGGTTTCGTTTTGGCTGAATTTTGACTTGAATCCATCATCTAACCCATCATGGTCTCGATACAGTTGAGTTGGAAGTCATTGCCTTCGAGCAGCATTTATCTCTTGGGTTTTCATTCTTTTTGCAAAAACCACCAAAATGTTGTGATTTCTAATAGTTCAAAAATGTGCCCTTATCCTGAAGAAACATGGCGACAGTCCATCTCTGCGTCCTAAACTTTCCTCCAACGAGATTTTGGTTTTTTATGCCTGTACTGACCTGGAGTGCACTAGAGAAGAAGCTGGCCAACTCAAGTTTTTCCGGCAGAGCCAGTCCAGTGCTAATGTATTCAAAACTGCATTAGGAAATGAATATATGTGGAACAACTGGCGATCACCTAGGGTGCTGGTCATGGGCTATAATGATGGTAAAGCTGAATGGCTTCTCGGCAGTCACGAGTCGTAGAGAAGTAAGGGCCCCATAGCAAAGATCAGACCGGGCCCCCCACACAGGACAGAAGGGTTTTCACCTAAACCCCTTTCGATGATCCTTGGACCTTTTCTCCACTGCCTCATTTGCTAAAAGTTGTTCCTTTAGAGGGAAGAGTCCTGACCAAGTTTTCACCTCCAGTAGAAGTGGAGATGACTCGAACTAAGACTGGGCCCCCTCTTGTCCTGGGCCCCATATCAGTCACATCGTCTGCCGCTATGGTGATACGGTTAGAAATATTGCACTGGATCTGTTCTTGACACAGAAAAAATACAGGACTTTGCAGTAGTGTTTTTAAAAATCTCACGTTTTTTTTTAAAGTAAAACTCCACTCAGACCCCTATAAAATTCTGCTCTGGTCCTGTTGTAAAGATTGACTGGGATATCTTCCACCTCCAGAGCTTAGAGAGAGTTCTTCGAGCTCGGATCTACTGTTTGGCGCTTTTAATCTATATAGTCCTGCACTCTGGAAGATCTGGTTTAGCCTGTAATTTTTAAAAAAGGACACAGTATTGAGAGTTGTCCATTAAATGGTTCAGGACCAGGCAATGTTTAGTCATTTTTTCCGCACCTCCACACAATAATTTAACCCCTTGGTGACATTTGATGTAATTATCACATTCAGGCGTGTGTGTGGGGGGAACCATACCGAGCGTAGGAGGGAAAGGAGATTAGGCCTGGAAACTAAGGAAGGGAGATGGACACCTCCTAAAGGAAACCCTGACTCAATTCCTGACTAACTACCAGTATGAACAGGCCTCAAAGGTAGGCGAGTTCATACACAGGAACCTAATAACCAAACTGACCCTATAGGACCCTGGAACTAATGACAGGAATGAGTCCACCTGTTCCTCCAACAGGAAGGACGAACAGGAGTCTCCCTCAGGCCTAAACACACACAGAAGGGAATGAGGACTCTTATCTTCAGTGAAGTAATGGAGGCTCCAGGATCTCAGCTGAGAACCAAACTCTAGCTCACCACAATAACCACTGAAGCTATAAACCACAAGGACTTGTGGGAGAAGCAGCAATAAATAGGGGAGGGACAATTACCACACCAGCAACACCTGAGGGAAAAGGGTGTGGTAAATACCAGCAACAAAAAAGGAAAACATGTCAGATTATACCACGTGTTGCCAATCTGACAGACCTCCTGCTACCTGTCACAGGAACGTCCGTGACAGTAATGGTACCTAACAGCGGGAAGTGAGTTTGTGCAAAGTGACGTACTATTACGTCATGGAGATCAGGCGGACACGGGAGCCTGTGACTGACAGCCGGGCCCCTGCTGTATCTGCCGGCCTCGCGGTAAACGTTGATGCTGGCGGATTAACCCCTTATGTGCCACGATCAACGCTGACCACGGCATATGAGAGGATAGCAGAGGGAGGGGACTCCCTGTGCCGTTCCATCGGCCCCCAGCGCTGCAGTGACAGGGGGCCGATGAGCACCATGGGGTCTGCCATGAACGGAAGCCTGTGAGACTCAGCCTGAAATTACACCGACAGTCAATGTAGTAAAATACTGCATGAAACTGAGATCAGACCCGGAAATGTTGAATTCCCTGTACTGGGACAAAAATAAAAAGTGGAAAAAAAAAATGTTTTACAAAAATAAAAAAAAAATTAATTTACAGTAAAAAAAAGTGCCCCTTTCTCTTCATCAAGCGATTTTTAATAAAAAAAAAAACTTAAAAAAAATGAACATATAGATATCGCCAAATCCATAACAAGAGGATCTATAAAATATCACCTTATCACATGACCCTCCCAGGTGAACGCTGTAAAAAAATAAAATAAAAACAGCCATTTTTTTGGTCACCTTGCAATCAAAAAAATCATATGTACCCAAAAATGGTACCAATAAAAACATCAACTCTTCCCGCATTGGTGGCATATCCTAGCAATATGGCGATATGCCGCCAATGTCTGAGATGACACAACCCTTTAAAGGGTTATTCCCATCTTGGACAATGGGGGCATATCGCTAGGATATGCCCCCATTGTCTTATAGGCGCGGGTCCCACCGCTGGGATCCACCTACATCAAGAACGGGGCCCCAAAAGAGTAGGAGGGTGCACTGCGCAATGGGAAATGAATGGGAGCCAGGCCGCGCTTGCGCAGTGCGCTCCCATTCATTTCTATGAGCGAAGCGGAGGAGCTGCTCCTGTTGGTGGTCGGACCCTGGGAAACCCAGGATCCTCCAGGCTCAGAGCTCCCCCGCTTTGTTCTCGATATAGGTGCAGGTCCCAGCGGTGGGACCCGCACCTATAAGACAATGGGGGCATATCCTAGCGATATGCCCCCATTGTCCAAGATGGGACAACCCCTTTAAGTGGCACTTTCTGAGGACATTGTTTATCATTGCTGCACAAAAAAGTACTCAGAAGCGGTCCAGAACTTTGTACAGGAGACATTGCCTAATTTATGGCTCGGTGACAGTTTCCCAGGCGTAATAACTTGTTTCCACCTCGACACAAATATATTCCATTCTCCCGCCTCGAGCAGGTCCAATTAAAATAACTCATTTAATTATGCAATTATTTTAACTGTTGGTTAATGAGTAATCTGGGGGCTGGCAATTATGAAAGTTCACCTAAACGCATGTGAAGGTTGCAGACATATATTTTCCATCAATGACAGCGGAAGGTGCGGGTGACATTAGTCTGCGCTGCCCCTCAAACGCCACAAAATGAATATTCAAATTAAAATATTTGCATATTTCTGTGTTAGCGTCCAGCCGTAGTCGTCAGTTACATTGCTGGGTATTTTTATTCTTCATTAGACATGTAAGAGGTGGAAAATAAATCAAAAATACGAGTGTAATTAGTAACTGAGGAGACTTACAGGAAAATGTATGGGCCCCTCTGAACCCCCCGGGTAAGTGAGCACAGAGGTCACACAGTACTAAGCATTAAAGGGGTTTTCCGGGATTTTACTACTGATGACCGATCCTCCAGATAGGTCATCAGTATCTGATCGGTGGGGTCTGACACCCGGGACCCCCACTGATCAGCTGCTTGAGAAGGTACTGGCGTTCCCGTGAGCGCCGCGGCCTTCTCTTAGCTTCTCCTAGGCCAGTGACGTTACGTTCATCGGTCACGTGGCCTAGGAGCGGCTCAGCCGCATTCAGGTGAATGGAGCTGAGCGTGATACCAAACACAACCACTATACAATGTACGGCGCTGTGCTTGGTGAGCGGGGAGAAGGTAGCGGCGCTCACAGGAGCGCCGGTCCCTTCTCAAACAGCTGATCGTCGGGGGTCCCGGGTGTCGGACCCCCACCGATCAGATACTGATGATCTAGCACAACAGCTATACAATGTACGGCACTGTGCTTGGTGAGCGGGGAGAAGGTAGCAGCACTCACAGGAGCGCCGGTCCCTTCTCAAACAGCTAATCGGCGGGGGACCCCCACCGATCAGATACTGATGACCTATCCTGAGGAGTAGTACAATCCTGGAAAACCCCTTTAAAGTGAAGAGTACAAAACCCTAACAAATGGAGATACATAGATCTGCACAGGTGCTGTATACACAAAAAGGAAGTTGTTTAATTCAGTCTGCATAGCTTCTTTATTTTTTATGTCAAAAGTGAACATATCCTTAAAGGGTTGTGCAAGAATGGGGGTGGGCTTGGCAAATGCCCCCACTTGGAAACTTCCTCACCTGCTTCCCTGCTCCTTTTTCTCCGGGCATGGATCCTCTGCTGTCTACCTCACTGGAAACATCCAGTTTGCTGCCGACTGCAGCCAATCACTGGCAGCGATGGTGACCGGTTCCCCTTGTGTCATGTGATCGGAGCTGGTCACCACCGCAGCCAACTGTTTGTTATCAGAGAGGGAGACAGCAGAGCATCACAGGCTGGGAGGAGAAAGAGTGGGAAGCAGGTAAGCACAACCCCTTTAAGTCATCTTCCTAAATTTACTAAATGATAGAGTCCACGAGTGGCCAAGTTCTTCTCCTTTGCATGTCGATAAAGTTGTAAATTCTGCCGTGCGTTATAAACGTCTTGATTTTCTCACATACAGAGAGACCCGATTTCCGAGAAATCCGGTCGTTTGTCGAGAATAAAGCAGAAAGCATCTCAAGGCAGAAACCCCTGGAGCTTCTGAGATATAACCGCAGAGCTTTAACTCGGGTCTACCCGAAAGGACCGCGCGTGGACTCCTCCAACTATGACCCTCTGCACCTGTGGTTATGTGGATCCCAGATGGTGGCTCTCAACTACCAGACACCAGGTATGTTATAATTTACCGTATATTTCAGGTTGTCTGTCACACTGCAATCCTCCACACTTTATTGGATAATTGGTGAAGATGTTCTTACAAGGATGTCTACTTTTCGTGCCACTGGCCAGACACCCAACAACTCCAAAAACTCAAAATGTCTTCATTTACAGACATGTTGTAATTTACATTGGGAAAAAGACAAAAAAAAGCTCTAAGCTTTCCTTCTATTTTCTTAGAATACTTTACCAGCCATAAGAATTAAAGGCTATGTACACCTTTGGAGTCATTTTTTTTAATGATTGCATTTAACTTATCATATTTTCAATTGGTCTTTATCAAAAATATTAAACCGTTCAGTCACAAAGGGTTAACTGTTTGTCTAGCTGGGTGACTGGTACTTTCACTTTCACTTTGTGACGGTCTTCCATTTACCCTCATCTGTAAACTACTGATAGGTCATAAACACTTATTTAAGCCACATTCTTATCAGTAAGGTAAGGATTGAGCTTTAATGAATGTTTATAATGTCAGAGAGAAGAGATAAGGAGTCCGTCTGCTCCTCAGATGACGGAATTGAGAAAAAAATCCACAGGCAGCTAGTAGAGCGTGTCAGCTCTGTACACAGAAAAGGATTCCTTATTGTTAATAAAGACCAAATGAAAAAGTGATTTTTAGGTCAAAATAAGTATAATGCAATAATAATAAAAAAAATGAGAATGATAAGTCCATGGAGGTTGGTAGAGAAAGGTTGAAACAGTGGTGTACATAAAAGGGACCAAATGAGCACCCTGTCAGGTCAGAACTAAGGGCCTGGCTTCCATCTAAGGCACTTTCCATGGCCGTTTGGCCAATTCTCCACCCTGTTAGACTATGCAGTCCTATACAGGTTGTGGGATTCCGTAGCACAGGGTATGGAACCAACTGGAGTTGGTAGCTTCTTTCTCCTAGGGCATCACTTACGGTTTGTCGGCCCTTGGGTCATACTGGATATTGGATACAGTCCAATTCTTGGCAGCCACTTATCTCACTCAAGTCATGTCTGTTCATTTGAGTCAAGTGGCCTCTGGTAATAGGAGAAGAAGGCTCTCGTCCAAACCAACATTCGATTGACAGCAACTTTACATCTGTGCCCAGAAGGTTCCTCAGATTTTTTTTCAGAATTTCTTGCCTTTTCCTCTCTTTCCAGATCGATACATGCAGATAAATGACGCCATGTTCTCCCACAATGGCCGATGTGGATATATTTTACAACCAGAGTGTATGAGACAAGACTCCTATGACCCGAGTGTTTCTAAGAGACGGGGACAAATGGTTTTGACCATTAAGGTAAATTTTGGTTTTTAAAGGGTTTCTCCGGGAATTAAGAAAATTAAAATACCTAAATATTACTTTATTATAAATATATTCCCAGATATCTTTCATTAGTTATAATGGCTCGTTTTGTCTGGGGAAATAAAATGGCCGCCGTCCTATTAGTACACACAGAACCTGTCCTAATCACACAGGAGGACAAGTTACTTCACAACACTGAGGTAAAGAGCTGCCTCATCCTCCTCTGCTCTGCTTGTCAGGGATTCTGGTCCTGAATACAGATGATAAGATCTTCAGCTGAATCTCTGTAGGAATGGAGTTCATGAGGAGACATTAAGTACAGGGAGGACGGACAGGACAGACTGTGGTAATGGAGACTGTATACAAGAGCTGCTGCTCATCAGTCACATCTGCTCATGAACTCCATTCCAACAGAGATTCAGCTGAAGATCTTATCATCTGTATTCAGGACCATAATCCCTGACAAGCAGAGCAGAGAGGAGGATGAGGCAGCTCTTTACCTCCTGAAGTGTCCCGAAGTAACTTGTCCTCCTGTGTGAGTAGGACAGGTTCTGTGTCCACCAATAGGACGGCGGCCATTTTGTTTCTCCTAAATAATTGCTCCCCAGACAAAACGAGCCATTATAACTAATGAAAGGTATTTGGGAATATATTTATCATGAAGTAATATTTAACTATTTTAATTTTCTTAATTCCCGGAGAACCCCTTTAAGGCTCCTCATGGTGTAAAACCTTACTATTTCGCCACTGCTCCCGTTCCCATGCTTTTTGGTCTTCCGCTGGTCTCTATTTCCTGATCCTTCCTCATGACTGCTTGTAACGTAAAGTGAATTTGATAGATTTGAGAATGAATAAGCTTACGCAGGCTAAGTGAATAATGATATATACCATGTGATTAAATATACAATAAAACTAAGAAATCACGTACAGAATAATAAAGAGTAAATAAACATCACTAGCCTACATGGGGTGGAGACTCCGTCGATCATGCTATTACCCATGGCTGTCTACCCCTGTTATAACACATGGCCGACACCGCAGAGTGTACAAAAGAAATAGGGCAATCATACTCACATCCTACCTAGAATGGAGGCCTGGTGGAGTATCCTGAGACAAGGTGGGTAAGCAGAGTTTTAACCTGTCAGCCCCTCCTCCTGTATGCAGCACGCATGTCTCTGAGATCAGTCAGGAATGTGGTCTTATCAGCACAATGGGGGATGGGTACTATCTCTAACCCACTTCATTACAAGGGAAACTTATAAACTATTACACAGAGTATTAAACAGAATTAAAGGGGAGAACTAATCAGTCACTTAAAAATACCCTTACAATACACTGCTCAACCATCCATTGGAGGAGCCCGGCAAGAGACTAGGAAACACCAGAACTGGAGCGGTGGGGGATTGATAAGGTATGATTTATTCTGTTATTTCACGCCTCTCTTTTTAAAAGTAATTGGCAGGAAAACCCTTTTACAATTTGTATATTACTTAAAACTGATGGTTTCCGCTCTTAGGTCATCGGAGCTCGTCACCTGCCGAAGCCTGGACGTGGTATTGCCTGTCCATTTGTAGAGATAGAGATATGTGGAGGAGAATATGACAACAACAAGTTCCGAACCAGTGTCGTCAGTGAGTATGGGACCGTTACCAGTAACCGCACCAGTATTGTTATGCTCCTTTAAATTTCCATGCTTGTGTTGGAGAGCGCTGAGATTTTTAAATATTTTTGAATGATTAATTTTGTCAGTGATGAATGAGGTTTTCATCCCTCCTCGCTTTGCTTATTTACGCCGGTCTTTTTCTCTAGCGAGGTCTGGTGGTGATTGAATAATAATTGCTTCATGCCTTCGAGCCTATATTCACATTCCTGAACAGAATTAGACGTTGTACAATGCCAAAAAAATCAAAGTAGTGTCGAGTTCTAAAATGTATTGGTTTTTTTTTAGATGACAATGGCTTAAACCCTGTGTGGACCACTATCCAGCAGCAGGCCTTGTTTGAGATCCATGAACCAGACCTGGCGTTCCTGAGGTTTGTGGTATACGAAGAAGACATGTTCAGTGACCCCAACTTCTTGGCGCAAAGTACATTTCCTTTAAAGGGAGTGAAAACAGGTACATGCATAGGATACATATACCATATAGAATATGTACATTAAGTGGAAGCTAAGTCACTACTAAACATAATGTGTAGTCAAAAAATGTTATTCCATGTCCTGCTAGAAATGTACATGATGTAATCTGTAGTGAATGTCATTTTCTTACCAGTGTCTGTATTTATGAGTTATATCTCCCTGATGTTTCTCATCTGTGTCATGTGACCAGCAATCAGACCCACCAACTCACACAGAGACTTATGTGTGGACAGGAAGTCTAATTCTCTATGTATTCCTATGAGACTGAAAGTGAGGCGCCCATAGGAATGAATAGAGCAGTTACTGGCTTCCTGTCCTGGGTCAGTTGGAGGTCAGGGAGTTGGTCACATGACCCAGCTACAATAAGAAGAGAGGTTTTTACTCACAGAAACAGTCACTGATAAGAAAATGACAATCACTACAGATTATATCATGGACCTTTCTAACAGGTCAGAGAATAAACTCCCGCAAAAATTTTTATTCCATGTCCTGCTAGAAATGTACATGATGTAATCTGTAGCGAATGTCATTTTCTTACCAGTGTCTGTATTTGTGAGTTATATCACTCTGATGCTTCTCACCTTTGTCATTTGACCAGCAATCAGACTCACCAGATAACACAGCATCTTATGTGTGGACAGGAAGTCTATTTCTCTATGTATTCCTATGGGAGCCTCACTCTGAGTCTCATAGGAATGAATAGAGAAGTAACTGGCTTCCTGTCCAGGGTCAGTTGGAGGTCAGGGAGTTGGTCACATGACACAGCTACAATAAGAAGAGAGGGGATAACTCACAAATACAGACTCTGATAAGAAGATTACATTCACTATAGATTATATCATGCACCGTTCTAACAGGTCAGAGAATAAAAAATTTTGCGGGAGTTCTTCTTTAAACATACTTATGAGAATGATTTTACTTATATACAAGTGTCCAAATCCCCTGCTTCCCTTCACACAGCCATAAAGTTAAATGATAAAATTCGGGCTCCCTGTAGCCACTGCATGTGACATTTTACATCAACCATTAAAGGGAACGCGTCATCAGAAAATGACCTATTGTCTAAATCACATTTTGTTAAACATATTTTATTTTTAGCATTTTTGTTTCAATTTTCCATGTCACTATCTGTAATTTAAAAAACACCTAAAAATTTGGAGACTTCCTGTTCTCTACAGGTGACTTTTTCAGTAGCCATCATATTATCATCACAGATGCGATTACAATGATTGACATTACCGCTGCATAGCTATAATAGGACCCTCCATTCATAATAGATGATGGTAACAGCCAGGGACAAACTGGGATCAAGTGGCCCTAGAAAAAAATCCTAAAAGTGGCCCCGGGTCCAAATTGATGGAAGGCAGGGCCAAGAAATACCATATTGTGGCACATTATACCGCCCCAACAGAGTCAAATACCACAGTCCATCACAAAATACTGCCATCAGCATGGAATACATCTCCAAAAACTTCCACTGGCCGGCCACAAGGAGGGCCCCCTGGGGATCGGCCCACTGGGAAATTTCCCAGTAAGGTCTATGGCCAGGCCGCCTGGCCAATGGTAACATCTTATCTGCTCCCTCCTGAACTCTGTATGGGTCACAGAGCATGCCTAGATAAACCTCCCATAGAAGTCAATTAGGTCATCTCCTGTCCATTGTGTCTGTGACCCAGGTGGCTGCTCTTAAAGAACAGAAACTCTTTACATATTTTAGGCCTAGTGGTCAGTGAGAAAACTGCATGATTTTATTTGTATTTTTTTAAATATAGATATTGATGTGGAGAATTAAAAATAAAAGCAACTAAAATTCTAAAACAATATTTAACATAAAAATGTGATTTAAACAATAGGTCATTTTCTGATGACACATTCCCGTTAAAGGGGTGGAGCCATGATAAATATGTATTCCCTATTGGTGGAGTGGCAGGGCTCATGCTTGACCTGCACCATTCGTACAGCGGCACGGGACCCCTGTTCTTAGGATTGGTGTGGGTCCGACTGCTGGGACCCAATCAGAAAGAAAATGATCCCCTATCTTAATAAAACCCCTTTAAACTCCTTAATATATCAGTCATCAGTAAGCTCCTCCCAGTGGCGGCAGAAGTGGGAGGAGCTGAAAAAAGGACCAGAAGTATTTGAATTTGATACCTAAGAAGTAGAACATATTGGGAAATGTTAAAGCCGTGTTCAGACCCCTCTAATGCCTGGGCCCCTCACACAGGTTGTATTTATCTTGCTCCCTGGCACCCGCGTCTCTTCTAATGTCCATACGGCCGCCACTGCAACTCCCCATTGCGTGGATCAAAACATATGGGAGGGAGCAGCCAATAGCAGGCCGTGATAGGGACAAGCCTCCCTACCGTCACCCACGATGCTACGGAGGCTCATTACCATCGTTGCCTGCTGTTGGCTGCCCCCGTATGTTTTGATCCGTGCAACGGGGAGATGCAGTGGCGGCCAACAAAAGCCAGGGCATTAGAGGGGGCATTAAAGGGGTCGGATAACCCCTTAACCCCCTATTACTGAGTCCAGCTGCAGCAGTGGGAAAAGTAGCTAACTGGAGGGGGAGAGCTGCTTTAGATTGCTGCTACCTCCTGAATGGTAGCAAACATGCAATTGGTCTTGTTTGAAAGCAGACATTCCGTGCTTTCAGACAATACAAAAAGACAGCAATATGTTCAGGACAGAGGAAGATATCACTGATAGAAAATGGGATGCTGTGAATACAGGTGAAAGTAAAAACAGATTTTACCCGCGATTATCCCCGACCTGATTTTGGTCTTGTATGAAAGCCTGGACTGTCAGCTTTCAAACAAGACCATTTGCGTGTTTTTAGCTGCTACCGTTCAGGAGATGGCATCATCCCTCCCCCCTCCAGTTAGCTACTTGTCACACTGCCCAAGCTGAACTCTGGCAAAACAGTTAGGGGGTCGAGGGGACAGTTTCAGTCACAAGTCTGAAAGAATATTAACCAATTTGCGCAATTCATAAAAGTAGCCGTCATGTACTTTTTTTTTCAGGTTACAGATCGGTGCCACTCAAAAATGGTTATGGTGAAAGTATAGAACTGGCTTCCCTCCTGGTCTACTGCCATATACAAAAATACCTGGTAAGATGATCAGTTCCTGTATTTTACATGCATGGTTTGATCTGAACTGAAGCGGCGTCATCATGCCACTTTGTTTCCTAATCCCAGCACGCTCCTTTTTGTAATCATCTTTTCATACTTTACATTTTTTATGCGTTACACCGATAAAAAATACATGGTGACGGCTTTCATGTATTTTGCATACAGACAAGAGGTAGCGGAGGTCGGAAAAAAAAAGAGAGAGAAAGGAGGCGGCCAATAGGGCCAAGTAGATCGTTGTGGGCCAGCTATCGGGGGTCTCCTAGAATACACCATCTAATTGGTGAAAGATCCTCAGTCAGTCTCGAGAACAGAATGAAGCCAATTTATTCCATCGTCGCCGCGCTGAATCCCGTACTCTCTCCATACATCGTCGGGGCAGCCGTTGGGAAGGGCCATCCATCATCCTCAATGGCTTTTTGAACTATCCTGAATAGGAGGTTTTATTCACCGGGAGGAGGGTCTGAAAATATTTTGATGAATCTACGGTGAACCGTGAATCTTTACGACCGTTACAGAGTCAAAGACTCTGCCAATGTAATCTGAATGCGGAATTAAAACATGAGCGGCGCGGCCCGATCCATCTGTTCTGTGACTTGAAAACTCCTCGATAAACTGTTATAATTTAATAGTAGGCCTGCTTTGATAAAAGGCACATCTGCAGACACTTAGACGGGAAATGTGAGATCATAAAGGCCTACAGATGGCTCCTGGAACAGACATTTCTGCGCCTCCATAGCACAAATCTGTTCAAGACACTAACAAAGTCTAAATTACTCTTCTGATTACGTTGTCAATTTAGGAAAATTGGGTAATTTTTAAAGAATATCAACTCAAATTTTTCTTTTATTTTTTTTATTTTGCCATTCCAAAGCGAATAGGAAGCTTTTCTTTACATGTCCTTACGTTTCAGTAACTCACGAGGTGTTATCCAAACTCATGCGTCGGCAGTTTTACCAGAGACAGAAAAAAACTTTCTTCTTTACCCGGTCTTCAGGCGCTTAACCCTTTCATGGCTAAGGACGTATGCAATACGACATTGCTTCAAAGCAAAAGTTTAGTTCTTGGTATGGCATTGAACCCAGAACCTTCGATTTCAAGGGATATTCCAAGAGTGCGACTCGGGATGTAGCACTTTTTTGAAATCGGGGAGGAGCAGCATGGAAATTTTTTACTTCTTGGTTCTAGGTCTCTAAGGGAGGGACGGAGCTGCAAGTAACGTCAGGAAGAAAGATCGCTGCTTGCGTATATCATCTCTCCCATGCCCACCCTCCACTGATCCCAGGGAGAGGAGAGGCGGGAACTTTTTTCATGTTATCACCTCTCATACCAATCATAGCCCATTACTGTCATCTCTTCCCCTGTACGGCCTCCAGAGGGAAGGATACAGGAACTTTTCTTCATGATATCGCCCCTCATACCAATTAGAAAGAATCGAGTCAGGGATAGAGCAGGGCTGACGCTATCGATTATTTTAGTAATCAAGTATTCTATCAATTAATCCAACGATTAATCAAGTACTCTGATAAGAAAAAAATAATTAAAAGAACGTTTTCCTTTATAAAAACTCATCAGCCCCCCCCCCCACTGCCATAATCAGACCCCCCTGCCATTGCCCCCCCCCCCCGTGACATCAGGCTCCCCCCCCCAGTGCCATCAGGCTCCCCCCCAGTGCCATCAGGCTCCCCCCCCGTGACATCAGGCTCCCCCCCAGTGCCATCAGGCTCCCCCCCCCAGTGCCATCAGGCTCCCCCCCAGTGCATCAGGCTCCCCCCCCAGTGCCATCAGGCTCCCTACTATTGCCACCAGCTGCTCACCCCAGAGCCATCAGCCATCATCTGCTCCCCCCAGTGCCATCATCTGCTCCCCCAGTGCCATCAGCCATCAACTGCCCCCTCAGTGCCATCACAGCTGACCCTCAGTGCCATCATCTGCTCCCCCAGTGCCATCAGCCATCAGCTGACCCCTCAGTGCCATCATCTGCTCCCCCCAGTGCCATCAGCTGACCCTCAGTGCATCATCTGCCCCCCAGTGCCATCAGCCATCAACTGACCCCCTCAGTGCCATCATCTGCTCCCCCCCAGTGCCATCAGCCATCAGCTGACCCCTCAGTGCCATCATCTGCTCCCCCCATGCCATCAGCTGACCCCTCAGTGCCATCATCTGCTCCCCCAGTGCCATCAGCTGACCCCTCAGTGCCATCATCTGCTCCCCCCAGTGCATCAAGGATTTTTTTATGTCGAGTTACTCGATTTAATCGAGTAATCGTTTCAGCCCTAAGATAGAGAAGCATTTTTTTCTACTAAAGTAGTGATAAGATGAACATCCAATCATCCCTTGCCCTCAAACAAGACATTTGATGACTTCATTAGTGCCATCAGGATTGCGATGATCTCTTCGGTAGCATGTATGAGCTCCGCATAACCCAAACTTTTATTTTTAGGAGCTTTTGTGTGTCTAAGGCTTCATTCACACGACCGTATGTGTTTTGCGGTCCGCAAATTGCGGATCCGCAAAAAAAACGGATGACGTTCCGTATGGCATCCGTGTTTCCGTTTTTTTTGCGGATCCATTTTAACAATGCCTGTCCTTGTCCGCAAAACGGACAAGAATAGGACATGTTCTATCTTTTTTGCGGAACGGACATACGGACATACGGAAACGGAATGCACACAGAGTACCTTCCGTTTTTTTTGCGGACCCATTGAAATGAATGGTTCCGCATACGGTCCGCAAAAAAAACGGAACGGACACGGAAACAAAATACGGTCGTGTGAATGAAGCCTTAGACTCTGCTTGGGTCAGATTTTTAGCCACAAACATGGAGTTTTATGCATTTTTCATTCATTTATTTATTTATTTACAAAACATTGCACTTTGAAACAAAATTGCACAAAGGTGTCCAATAATATAAAACGCTGAGTTGTATTTTCACAATGTGATTTTTTTTTTTATGTGTAATTCAAGTTTTTGAGAAAATTGTCCTGGCAGCAAAAAGGTTTAATGAGATTACCAACTAAATATTTTTTTTTTTTATCCACCACTGATTTACAACATTCAGGAATCAGCCAAACCCAGGTCTATTCCAGCCATTGTGTCATGAGTAGCATCAAGAAAAAACTCAACCATATAGGAGATTTAGATGGACATTCAGTGTTTCTATGTGGACGCGCTAAGCAATCTCAAAGAAATGCAGAATTATAAGGATTGACCCTCTTTTTTCATGGAAAGGTGCAGGTTTTAGAAATCTTCCATCTTGGAAATGTTTTTACTTAGGGGCCCGTTCAGACGGCCGTGGTATTACCGATCCGCAAAAATGATGCTGACCGGTGTGTGTTCTGCAATTTGCGGAACACACGGACCCTCACCCTATTCTAAATCCCTATTCTTGTCAGCTATTGAGGACAAGAATAGGACATTTTTTTTTTGTGGAGCCGCAGCTACCCGCGATCATTGAAGTGAACGGGACCGCGAACGGGATTTTGCGGAATAGATTTTGCGTGTGAACAGGCCATTAGACTAAGACGTTTTACTTTCTAACTGCATTGGTGAAGGGAAGTGAGCTTCCAACATAAAGACTGTATGTGCACGCTAAGAACGTTACTGATAATCATGCGTTCTTTCTTAAAGGGACTAGGAGAAGAGCTGTATTCGTCATCCACTATGATGGGCCATAATAACGAGCTGGCATTATACGACACGCACAGGGCCGTGAGGGGGATACCTGGCAGAGAACCCATTAGGCAACATGCGCTGGACGGCAGAGGAACCGGAGTCCCGGATCCTGGTAGGAGGTAAGCATGGGGCAAAGATCTCAGTATCTTGGGTCAACCTGGACCAGGATGATCTACAAGCCTATATCACTCACGCATGCTGGGACTTGTAGGTTGCCCCAAGTCCAAAAGCTTTACACTGGTGGTGGCGGCTGACATTCTGTCCTTTTGCACTTGGCACTCAAAAATAGTGGCTGTACAGTATGTCCTGGATGTGGTGACTTCCTCTCGGGTTGTGTCTCTCCTGCAGAACTTGGTAGGTTTGTCGGAAGTTTCATTATCCGCTTGTCCGGTGATGGTTACACTTATATTAGTACAGTACTTGTGCCTGCTCTCTACTGGCGGAGGCAATTATTTCTGATACTGGTGGCGTTAAGAATGAAAAATTCAGATTTACTATTATTTTTAAAGGGTTTCTGTCACCAGTTTTTTCGGTATGAATCAGGCTAACAGAGATGTGCTAATGTCACCTGATTCCAAATATATATCTGTTTTATTTACTGGTGCCCCCATTTTTATATAAAATTAACTTTTATTTATGCTAATAAGGCCTCTACGTGCAAGGGGCGTTACCCCTGCTCCTAGAGGCTCTGTTGATTGACAGGACCAGGCAGAGAAGAAACACTGCATTCACCATAGCTTGCAAGGACCTTCAATGATGTCATGACCATGTGATCAGTCACATGGTTAGGATCACACAAACAGCCTGTCTCCTCCTAAACCATGTGACTGATCACATGGTCATGACATCATTGAAGGTCCTTGCAAGCTATGGTGAATGGAGTGTTTCTTCTCTGCCTGGCCTGTCAATCAAGCAGAGGCTCTAGGAGCAGAGGTAACGCCCCTTGCACCTAGGAGCCTTATTAGCATAAAATAAAAGTTCATTTTATATAAAAATGGGGGCACCAGTAAATAAAACAGATATATATTTGGAATCAGGTGACATTAGCACATCTCTTGTCAGCCTGATTCATACCGAAAAAACTGGTGACAGAAACCCTTTAAGACTGCACTACAGGTATGCAACAATATATTTTCCTGCTTCTAGCTTGAGTTTTCAGCCGGTGAGGGATTGTACAGACACTAAATGTTTGCTCCGAGCAGGGAAACCAACTAATGGTTAGAATTATTCCTTATCTCTCTCTTATTCCAGCGCAGGAATCGGAAAGCTCAATCCTCGGGTTCATCCTGATTTCTAAGGTAAAGGTTTGTGTTCTGGGAAAATCAACTAGAGCAGTCAAAAAGATTTCATTCTCTCAAAACAATGAAGAGGATAAAAAATGAAGTCAACACATCATGGTCTCCTGGGGTCCTCAGCCACAAATCTGCCAAGCAATAGGTTGTTGGATGTATCCCTGCAAACATAGCCAGATTTGCCATTTGGGGACTGGGAAAGCTGGGTGGCAGCACCTTCAGGGGCTGGTGACTATATTGGCTGTCATCCAGATGTCTGACATAACCAAGAAGCAACGGATTTGAATCCTTTTAATGTGACATAAGAGGACGGCTCAAAAATTCATAGAAAACTAGCAGGGTTTGTCTTTCTGATGTCATAATGCAGTCAGTGCTGCCAGTGTAGAGTGTAGGTACTGTGATGTCATAATGTGGCATGCTAGGAGTGTAGAAGTGTGATCATAATGTGGTCAGTGCTAGGAGTGTAGAAGTACTGTGATGTCATAAAGTGTGGTCTGTGATGTCCTACAGTGTAGAAGTACTAGGAGTGTAGAAGTACTGTGATGTCATAATGCAGTAGGAGTGTGTACTGTGATGTCATAATGTGGTCAAGTGCTAGAGTGTACAAGTATGTGAGTCATAATGTGGTCAGTGCTAGGAGTGTAAGAAGTAGCTGGGTGATTTCATAATGGCGGTCAGGCTATAAGGAAGTGTAGAAGTATCTGTGATGTCATAGAATGTAGTCAGTAACTAGGAGTGTAGAAGTACTGTGACTGTCCATACATGTGGTCAGTGCTAGGCTTGTAGAGGCACTGTGATGTCATATCATGTGGTCAGTGCTAGGATTGTAGGAGGCACTGTGATGTCATAATGCCGTTAGCTAGGATTGTAGGGCACTGGTCGATGTCATGAAAAAGCATTGGCAGTTAGTGCTAGATTGTAGAGCACTGTGATGTTATAATGCAGTTAGTGCTAGGATTGTAATGATCGCACTGTGATGTCAACTGAAATGTGGTCAGTGCTAGGAGTTGTATGAAGTAACTACGTGATGTCATAATGTGGTCAGTGCTGGAGTGTAGAAGTACCGTGATGTCATGAACATGCAGTTAGTGCTAATCGTGTAGATCAAACTGTCATAATGTATTCAGTGGTAGAGAATAGAAGTACTGTGATGTCATAATTGGTAATCACAGTGCTGAGTATAGAACATACTGTACTGTGATGTCAATCATGTATCAACAGTGCTTGGAGAATAGAGCCATACTGTACTGTGATGTCATAATGTAATCACAGTGCTGGGAGTATATGACATACTGTATCTGTGACTGTCATAAGATAGCTGGCCAGTGTAAAGTACAAATATGGAGAATCAACAATACAGTTAGTCAGTGCCTTGTATTCACTTTCTCTACATGATAAATGGTATTTGCTGAATTGAGAGGACCCCTTTAAAGCTAGTGAAGAGACCTGTCGGCACCCCGGGTAGGAATACTCTGTCAAAAATACCACGGCAGTCTCCTATATGCGAGTAATGTTTCTTGGTTTATTTAAAGGTGCTCCAAAATTATGAAACTAGTGTTTCAGTCCCAATACATGAACCTTGTCCTTGTAATATATACGGAAGTAAAACTCATAAGGGAGGAATACAGAAGAGACGTCCCTGTACGGGGACTGGGATCACTAGCGTCACCCATTACTGTGTAAGTTCTGGAGCACCTTTACCATCACCTGCGCACCCGAGCGTGCCGTGGTATTTCTTCTCATTACTGCAGGTTAATGCTACAACTTTTCTGATAAAACCATTTGTTCTTCGAGAATTCTGCCCAAGGTAAAAATACGTGTAAGAAACCCATCACGCTGCGAGTGCCAAGTGCAAATACCCGGAGGTAACAAGAAGTGCGTGCAGCCCGATGTCAAGTGGGGGGGAGGGGACAGCTCGTTCAGTGACACCTGTAACAATCTATGTACATATTGTGAATGATACTGAAAATACACAGTCACATCGTGTATTAAAAATTATCCGTTACCTTCCAAACTTCATAAGACTCAAGGGACAAAGGCCCGGCTACCGAGATCTCCCGCTGTACAGCCTGCGGATCAACACTATGGAGGGGGCAACATGCCTGGCATACAGCTAAACAGGACATCAGAACGGCCTAATCAGCACAGCTGAGAACATTCCCGGGGATCTGATTGGTTTGTGGACAGACAGCAAGTCACATGTCACAATGTTCCTCCCAAATGTCCTTTTCAGCTGAATGCCAGACACAGTGGGGGTCATTTATCAATCTGAAATACGCCCAATCAGGCCCAGATTGCGGCCCAACAGCTATGTGTGACTTCTCCATGCTCACGCCACGCCGGCGCCTCTTCATAACTTCGGGGGAACCGCCGCCAGGTTATAGCGCTTTATTAAGACCGGCGTCTAAAACACTGGTCCCTCAGAGGATGAAGGATCTGGTGTGCTGGATTTCAACATGTCCGATCCTTTTGCTCAGGGTTCTGGCAGTGGCTTATCCCCTCTTGATATTAGAGGACACATGGATCCTTGACCACGAGCGCGTGTCGGGGGCAGCAGACATAATCTTACTGGACATCAGGTTCATTTACTGTAAATTAAATTTTTGCTTCTCCCTCTCTTTTAGGTTAGGAACGAAACAGATCAGTAACAGCAAGTTTTACATTGGTCTACAATAAGTGGACAAGTTCCACCGAATTTGAAGAAAAAGTCAAGAAGGGAGGTCTTCAGAGGAAGCCTCTACAGATAATGCACTGTAACTGGACTTGGTGCCACCAAAGATGGTGACCACACACTTACTGTAGCACGACCAGCGCCATCCTCAGGAACGTTGTCATATTACTAAATATCAGTGTGAAAAGCCGAAAGAAGTGTTTCAGGTTACGTTAGATGATTGACATGTGGTCCTGCCCCCGAGGGGCTTTGTGCTTTGCTTTGAATTACAGCTATGTCAGGACACTGCTCCCCAAACATCACCCATGGTGTAGACCTCATCTTCTGTGTGTGCTGACTACTGGCCTGGGGGGGGGCTGAAGAAACACGACCTGGACACAAATGGAAGAACGGAGCGGCCGGCTCTGAAATAACGTTTTTTTCATCAATATCAGATCACACCAGACACCTCCACCGATCAGCTGTTCGAGGAGGCCTCAGCGCTCCGATGTGCACCACAGCTTACCACCCACAGCGCCATCCATTGGATAGTGGCTGTGCTTGGTATTGCAGCTTAGCCCCATTCATTTGAATTGGACGGAGACCGATGAACGCCGTCATCAATGGCCTAAGGCTAATTTCACACTTGCGTTTAACTTTTCCGTTATTGAGATCCGTCATAGGATCTCAATACCGGAGAAAAACCCTTCCATTTTGTCTCCATTCATTGTCAATGGGGACAAAACTGAGGTGAACCTAATGCTCCACATTCCGTTCCGTTTGGTTGCATCCCTATACCGGAGAGCAAATCATAGCAAGCAGCGGTTTTCTTTCTGTCATGGGATGCGGAGCAAAATGGATCCAGCATGACAATGCAAGTCAATGCAACACAACGCAAGTCAATGGGAAGGATCAGTTTTCTCGGAGACAATAGAAAACTGATCCGTCCCCCATCGACTGTCAAAGGAGTTTATGATGGATCCGTCATTGTTATGTCAAAGATAATACAACCGGATCTGTTCATAACGGATGCAGATGGTTGTATTATAAGGAATGGAAGCGTTTTTGCTAATCCCTGCCGGATCCAGCAAAAACGTGATTTTGAAAGTAGCCTAAGAAGAGGCTGCAGCACTCACCAAAACACCATGACCCCTTCAAACAGCTGATCTGATATTGGTGACCTATCCTGTGAACAGGCCATCAACATCAAAATCGTGGACAACCCCTTTAAAGAAATACCATAAACAGCATTATTATCTTTCAATGTGTTTTATTATTTAGTTTTGTCGGGTTCTTATTTTTGACATGTGAGCTTTGTAACCTACGTGATGAACTCACACTGGACTGTCCGGTATCAATATGGTGTCTGTGTCCTGTTGCCCATAGCAACCACAAACCTTGCCACTCACTCATTGCTATGGGCAACAGATCACTCTTATCTGATAAGTCCCTCGAAGCGAGTGACCTGAGAAAATATAAAGGAAGCCATGTGCACAAACTAGCGGAGACCAAAACAGTGAACTGAACACACACTTGAATAGTTAGAGCTGAAGTCCAATTCTGCACTATGGGCCTCACGGCGAGAGCAAGGGGCCATGTTGTCATAGCAACACCTACGAGTTCAGCTTTCAGATCCTACACTGGATTTATCACGGATTCTGATTGGTTTGACTTTTTTTTTTAAATAGTTTTTATACAATATAAAACCCGAGCAAAATAAACGCGATACATGAGAGTATAATTTATTTCATTGTATGTTACATGTATTAGATCATTGACATTTCAAAAAATAAATTGCTTGCTGATATTGTAGTTCACCTCTTCTCCAGGAAGCTGAGATAGGAGGTCCTCACTGCACATAAGCCGTGGTCCCCCTTAAAGAGGTTTTCCAAGGTTTTTATATTGATGGCCTATTCTCACCCCGCGGATCAGATGTTCCCCGGCATCTCTCGCTCTCCACAGCTCCATCCATTGTGTAGTGGCCACATCTGGTTACTGCAGCGCTGCTCCCATTCACTGCAATACGAGTAGAGCTGCAGTAACCAGCTCCGTCCACTACACAATTGGGTGGAGCTGTGGAGTTCTGGTGCCAACATTCCGCCCCGGAGCTACCAGCTGATGGGCGGGGGATGTGCGGTATGATGGAAAACCCTTTTAATTTTCTCTCACCGATAAAGGCTCCACTTACACGGGTAGATTATCTTCTTGAAAACCCTACAATATACTATGGTTGTCAGCACTTGTTTAGTACACTTAAAGGGCATCTGTCAGCAGTTTTGTACCTATGACACCGGCTGACCTGTTACATGTGCACTTGGCAGCTGAAGGCTTCCGTGTTGGTCCCATGTTCATATGTGCCCGCATTGCTGAGAAATATGATGTTTTAATATATGCAAATGAGCCTCTAGGAGCAACGGGGGCGTTACCATTACACCTAGAGGCTCTGCTCTCTCTGCAACTGCCGCGCCCTCTCCACTTTCATTGGCAAGTCCAGGCAGGTATGATGAGGTTTTCACTCCTTGGTCCCGTCAAAGTGTAGAGGGTTCGGCAGTTGCAGAGAGAGCAGCGTCGTTAGGTGTAATGGTAACGCCCCCGTTGCTCCTAGAGGCTCATTTGCATATAATAAAACATCATTTTTCTCAGCAATGTGGACACATAGGAACATGGGACCAACACAGATGTCTTCAGCTGCCAAGAGCACATGTAACAGGTCAGCCAGTGTCATAGGGACAAAACTGCTGACAGATGCCCTTTAAGTGGAACAATCACCATATTGTATCAATAGGAATGATCGTACCTCATACAGTTCACTCACATCCCGTTTACATGGGACGATGAGCTGCATAAAAGATGTCGCCAACGATATATAGCTCCTCCGATCTCGGCTTTCTGGACCCACAGTACAACATGGCGGTTAGTGATATTGGGGGTCTACAGTCACACGTGAAGGTTTCAGGGTTCAGTATCATTTCCACGCCCCCTATCGGCTTCTTCTTCAGAATGTACGCTGTGATCTCATAAGACCCCTGTGCCTTATACTGGAAAACGCAGTTTAATTTAATACTGTCAAATATGTCAACTTTTATAACGCAGAATGTGTATTTTTAATATTTTTAATAAAGGTTTGCAGTGATTGGACATGTCTACACAAACGTAGGCGCCTTGTAGTGTCTCCCGACTCCTCACAATCCATTATAGAAAGCGATCATCTTGTGTACGGAGGTCATGGCACCAATGCTGAGCGCGCACAAGTCCGGCGTAGTGACACCGTGGATGAAGAATAAAATCCATCTCCAGTGGATGAATTCAAAATCGGCAATGCTTTATTAGTGCAAGTACACACACACGTTGAGGTCAATCAATGTGCCTTGGTCCGATTTAAATTCAAGATGCCAGCGCTGCAAGGCAATAGTGCTACCCGCTGGGCTACCCTGCTGTCCACCTTGGCCCCCCACGGCATCTACAATGGCTCCCTTTGGTATATACCGGACATTAACCCCATAACTGTTTTGCCAGAGTCCAGCTCCAGCAGTGGGAAAAGTAGCTAACTGGAGGGGGGAGGGCTGCTTTAGATGCTGCTACCTCCTGAATGGTATCAGCTAGAAACGTAACTGGTCTTGTTTGAAAGCTGACATTCCAAGCTTTCAGACAACACCAGAATGACAAAAATATGATCAGGACAGAAAAAGATATCACTGATAGAAATCAGGATGCTGTGAATGCAGCTGAAAGTGAAAGCAGGTTTTACTCGTGATTATTCCCGACTTGATTTCTCCTCTGTTTCTTGGACTTTAGTTGTAATGGTCTTGTCTAAAAGCCTGGACTGTCAGCTTTCAAACAAGACCAATTGCATGTTTCTAGCTGCTACCATTCAAGAGATAGCAGCATCTAAAGCAGCCCTCCCTCCTCCAGTTAGCTACTTTTCACACTGCCCGAGCTGGACTCGGGCAAAACAGTTAGATGGTTAAAGGGGTTCTCCAACTAGAAGTATTTATCACTCCGTCCACTGGATAGGGGATAAATGCTTGATCAGGTGCGATCTCACTGGTGTCCAAAATGAGGTACCCCCGTTCCCAGTTCCCCCTAAGACCACAGCTCGGAGGAGTCTGTGTCCGCCAGAGGAGCGCTGCCCCCGTCCCGTTCTGTTACTGATTCTGAATGGAGCGGCGTCTTCTACCACTCCGACTGCGCAGCTGGGGTATGCGGACCAGAGTCCCACACTGATGACACCTTGGGGTCCCCCACTGATTTGGCATTATTCAGGGGAGGTGATAAATGCTGTCTGGAATACCCCATTAGGTTGACGTATATATGATAGAGATGCTCATGCTGATAGTGTCACAGATGTGGTGTGAATTAAACCTTAGGGCTCATGCACAGTGCCGCGTGACGCCTTATTTTTGTCCGTTTTGTGGACAAGGACAGGCACTGTTACAATGGATCCGCAAAAAAAAAAAAAAAAAACGGATGCAACATGGCCGTCATCCGTTTTTTTTTTTTTGTGGTTTTGCGTTTTGCAGACTGCAAAACACATCCGGTCGTGTGCATGAGCCCAAACTGTGATGCCTACAGCAATGCCCATTTCAGGTATTTTCTGTTTTTGCCCAATAGTGGATTTCAGCCAGTCCCACTGTGAAAAACCCGCAGTGGACTCTCCATGTGTGGCCATAGCCAAAATGAATATAAAAAAATAAAATATATAAAAAAAATAAATAAAATAAATATTATTAATATTAATATATAATATTATTCCTAAATATTAGTGAGTGTAACATTTATTGTGGTAAAAACAAACGCCACAAGTTGTAATTAACAAGATATTAACTTTATTATACACATCCTGTAAACACTGTGTTTCGAGCAGTCACATACGGTACAGACAGTTATGCTGCGGGTTTACTTGTTCGATCGAAGGTCAAAATCATTTTATGAAAAACGACACAAAAAGCATAAAGGAAGGCAGGGAACGCAGAAGGAATGTGTATCAGGAATCCAGGCGCTAAACCAGACAGTAACCGTACTGCGATACGTGAAAAAATATAGAAACATCTGAGGTATTCGAGACATAGAAACCAGAAAATAGACAAGGACAGGTCAACATAAAAGACTTATTAAAGGGGTTGTAGGAGGTGAATAAAAACCGCGAGCGGCAGCTGAAAATGTGATAAAATAACCGCGATAGAGTCATACTCCCATTATTCTCCTCTGCTGCCGCCAGCGTCGTGCTCCAGTCCTCCCCGCTCATATTCCTGGCTGCAGCGGCTAACATCCCATATACTGCTGAGGCTGCACGGTGACCTGGCGTGTACAGGGGGGGGGGGGGGGCTACCGTCCTGCAGGACAGAAGTGCTGGGGAGAAAAGGAGCGAGTGGGATGATGAGTTATTTTTTTTTGTTATTTTAATCACATTTACAGCTGCTGCCGGGCGTTTTTTATTTAAAGAGGACCTCTCCCCGCTCCTGACATGACTGTTTTAATAGCTTCATGTAATAACAATTCTGGAGCATCTATTCTTATGTCTCTATGTTGTGCCGTTCCTTTATTATTCCTACTAGAAGTTATGAATGAATTACTAGCAGTCTGCAGTAAGGGTACAGAGGGGAGGTAACCAGTTGGGGGTGTGTCCCTGCACACATGAAAATGGCAGCACTGATTGGATAGAGTCAGTCTGTGCAGGGACACACCCCTAACTGGTCACCTCCCCTCTGTACCCTTACTGCAGACTGCTAGTAATTCATTCATAACTTCTAGTAGGAATAATAAAGGAATGGCACAACTTAGAGACATAAGAATAGATGCTCTAGAATAGTTATTACATGAAGCTATTAAAACAGTCATGTCAGGAGCGGTGAGAGGTCCTCTTTAACTTGGATGACCCCTTAAGACTAGCGTTTCATACCCCGGTCTTAAAGGGGCCCTCTCACTTCAGAAAATACCATTTATTATGTAGAGAACGTTACTACAATACACTAATGTATTGTGATTCTCCATATTGCCTCCTTTACTGGCTGCGTTTATTTTTCCATCGCATTATACATTGCTCGTTTCCATGGTTACGGCCACCCTGCAATCCATCATCTGTGGTCGTGCTTGTGCACTATGGGAAAAGGCGCCAGCCTATGTTCGCTGCCACGGTCCTGGCCACCAGAGAGGCTGGTGCTTTTTCCTATACTGTGCAAGCACGACCGCCACTGATGGATTGCAGGGTGGTCGTAACCATGGAAACCAGCAGCGTATAATGTAATGGAAAAATGAATCCAGCCAGCAAAGGAAGCAATATGGAGAATCACAATACATTAGTAGGTGGCTTGTAGCCAACACAAGCCCTCTAGATGCTATTGGAAAGTTGGGTGGAGGTATTCGGCAGCATTTACACCCTCCCGCATCTCAATATTACAACATATCATAAAAGTTACATACATAGAAGGATGACCGGCCCAGGATCATCTGTTTATTATTACGAATATTTCTAAACAGGATGAAAATCTTGCAGTTTATACAGGAAAATCCTTGTGGAGCAGCAAATCAGCCCAAAATATTATTGTGTTATTTTACAAACAGGTCAGGAATGATTCATGTGCAGCAACGGCCTCCGCCAGAAAATATATGAATATTTGAAGGGAAGAGATGAATTATTAATATTCCTGTGTGAAAATCTCCCAACTTGTTCCATAGACATTAGAGAGAAGTACCTGGGCCTTTATCCCCGTCAATCACATCTGTACAGTCAATTAAAGGGGCAGTAAACCTATAGCGCTCCTAAATGCAATCTGTCAGCGGCTGGGGAAAAACCGTAACCTTCTTTAATGCACGTCCAGAATAATCCCTGCCGGATCCTTAACCCCCTAACTGTTCTGCAGCAGCGTGAAAAGTAGCTAACTGGCTTTAGATGGTGATATCTCCATAGAAACGTGCAACTGGTCTTGTATGAAAACCTGGACTGTCAGCTTTCAGACAATACCAGAATGGCAGCTAAAGTCCAAGCAGCAGAGGAGAAATCAATTCGGGAATAATCGCGAGCAAAACCTGCTTTTACTTTCATTTTCAGCTGCATTTGCAGCATCCCGATTTCTAATCAGTGATATCTTCCTCTGTCCTGAACATATTGGTATTTTCTGAAAGCTTGGAATGTCTGCTTTCAAACAAGATCAGCTGCATGTTTGTAGCTGCTACTATTCAGGAGGTATCAGCATCTAAATCTAAAGCCCTCCCCCCTCCAGTTAGCTACTTTTCCCACTGCTGGAGCTGGACTCGGGCAAAACAGTGAGGGGGTTAAAGGCGTTTCCCAGGAATTAAGAAAATGAAAATACTTAAATATTACTTTATTATAAATATATTCCAAAATACCTTCATTAGTTATAATGGCTCGTTTTGTCTGGGGAGCAATGATTAGGAGAAATAAAATGGCCGCCGTCCTATTAGTACACACAGCACCTGTCCTAATCACACAGGAGGACAAGTTACTTCACAACACTGAGGTAAAGAGCTGCCTCATCCTCCTCTCTGTGCAGCCGGCAACCTCAGGGAGGGAAACATGTATGTGGATGCAGAAGCCCACGGAAGAAACAGAGGCGCAGTGGGACTTCTGTGTTCCCAATGAGACCCCCTCTTTAATATAACAAGGAGTAAAACAAGGAGGTGGAGATAGCCGAACGTATGAGCTGTGCCTGCTGGTGGGGGGAGGCTGGATGGGAAGAGCATGGTTTCATCGGGATGTGGAATATAAAGGAGACATATCCCACTATATGCCTATGTGGCGGTATATAAAGGAGACGTATCCCACTATATGGCGGTATATAAAGGAGACGTATCCCACTATGTGGCGGTATATAAAGGAGACGTATCCCACTATGTGGCGGTATATAAAGGAGACGTATCCCACTATGTGGCGGTATATAAAGGAGACGTATCCCACTATGTGGCGGTATATAAAGGAGACGTATCCCACTATGTGGCGGTATATTAAAGGAGACGTATCCCACTATGTGGCGGTATTATAAAGCGAGACGTATCCCACTATGTGGCGGTATATAAAGGAGACGTATCCCACTATGTGGCGGTATATAAAGGAGACGTTATGCCCACTATGTGGCGGTATATAAAAGGAAGACGTTATCTCACTATGTGGCGGTATATAAAGGAGACGTATCCCCACTATATGGCGGTATATAAAGGCGACGTATCTCACTATGTGGCGGTATATAAAGGCGACGTATTCCACTATATGGCGGTATATAAAGGCGACGTATTCCACTAGTATGGCGTTATATAAAGGAGACGTATCCCACTATATGGCGGTATATAAAGGCGACGTATCCCACTATATGGCGGTATATAAAGGCGACGTATCCCACTATATGGCGTTATATAAAGGAGACGTATCTCACTATGTGGCGGTATATAAAGGAGACGTATCTCACTATGTGGCGGTATATAAAGGAGACGTATCCCACTATGTGGCGGTATATAAAGGCGACGTATCCCACTATATGCCTATATGGCTGGATATTTACTTCCCGCCTTTCGCTGGAGGTAGAGAGAACCTTTGAGGGAAGGTTTACAGTGTGATGTGAATACAGCCCCAGGTCAAGGTACACACTGGAAGGCACAGACTATCGATGGCTATCTCTGTATTGCAATTAATTATTAGCCCAGGTAATGTCTCAGGGTTGCCGCTGGTATGAAGGATATCACTTAAGGTCCTTTTACACGGAAAGATAAATCGTATTAGCGATCGTAGATGAACGATCGAACGATGCAATGTAAATACCGTTTACACTGAAAGAGAAGTCGTTCACAATCTTCGTACTTTCGGTCGTTTTATAATCGTTATTACGATCGTTCCTTGCTCCTTGCCATAAGCATTACCATTACCATCTGCCAACGACTAAACGATTTTCGTTTAAACTGGAAGATTTTTCGAACGATGAACGATTAATTTATTGGCGGGACAAAAGATGCGATCAACGAGAAGTGAACGAAATCTCGTTCGTCGTTAAATCGTTACCCGTGTTTATACGCAACAATAATCGTGCAAATCCGAACGTTTGAACGATTATTTGAACGATAATCGGCTCGTGTAAAAGGGCCTTTACTAACATAAAGAGGAACCCTATGAGGAGGAATAGCATTGTGGGTGTCAATCCGAGCGGAGTCTGACAGTCTGTACGGATACACTGCCCACAAACCAATGCCTTGTACTGTATGTACGGCCATCAGATGGTCATCAGTATCTGATCGGTGGGGGTCCGACACCCGGGACCTCCGCCCATCAGCTGTTTGAGAAGCACCGACACTCCTGTGAGTGCCGCTTACCTTCCCCCCGCTCACCAAGCACAGCGCCGCACATTGTATAGTGGTTGTGCTTGGTATTGCGCTCAGCCCCATTCACTTCTATGGGGCTGAGCCGCTCCTAGGTCATGTGACCGATGAACGTGACGTCACTGACCTAGGAAAAGCTAAGAGGAGGCCGCGGTGCTCACAGGAGAACCTGTGCCTTCTCAAACAACTGATCGGCGGGGGTTCCGGGTGTCAGACCCCCACCGATCAGATACTGACGACCGATCCTGAAGATCAGTAGTAAAATCCCGGAAAACTCCTTAAACTAAAAATCCTAGAAATCACAGCTCCGCTCCACTACATTTGGCAGTAACGCGGACCCACCACCCCTCAACATGTTTTTTTTTTACTGAATACTTGTATTCCCCATAAAATAATTTCTGAGCATTTTTTTTTTTTTAGAACCCGGCATTATGCAGTTCTTCTGTTATACCTCCTAGAAACGTATGGACTGGGAGTTACTATTCCCCCTGTCAAAGGGCTGTATCCGTGCTGACAATCCTTACTGACTTAGGTCAGACTGCACAGGGGGATACAATACTGACAAGGGGAATATTAACAACCAGTTGTCAATTTATTCTTATATTTTCAGGAGGAGTTATAGAGGAACAGTACGACGCAATGACTTCTAAGAAGCGATGCTTCAGTGCTGTCATTTCATGAGGAATTCAAGTATCTGCTGCATAGATCTGTCAGGGAAGACGATATCTACAACGCTCAGTAGTTATGCAATTTCTTATCTTTTAATGCTATTTATCCATGCTCCAGTTACCTCCGGAGCTGCAATCAAACCTGGGGTCCTCTCATGAGGTGGGTCACTGTGGAAAAATTAGGGGGGGGGAGGGGCATTTCTATGGATACACCTAAATACAATGGGAACGGTTGGTGATATTAACTTCCTGTTTGTGGCACATTAGTATATGGGAGGGGCGAAACTTTTCAAGATGGGTGGTGACCATGGCGGCCATTTTGAAGTCGGCCATTTTGGATCCAACTTTAGTTTTTTCATCGGGAAGAGGGTCATGTGACACATCAAACTGATTGAGAATTCCACAAGAACAACAATGGTGTGCTTGGTTTTAATGTAACTTTATTTTTTCATGAGTTATTATATAAAATGTGTTCAGAGTGCTGCCCATTGTGTTGGATTGTCAATGCCGCCCTCTTCTCCCACTCTTCACACACTGAGAGCAACACCGCAGAAGAAATGCTAGCACAGGCTTCCAGTATCTGCACATCTCGTATCTTCACAGCATAGACAATTGCCTTCAGATGACCCCAAAGATAAAAGTCTAAGGGGGTCAGATCGGGAGACCTTGGGGGTCATTCAACTGCTACATGATGATGTGTTTCCCTCTTTAGGCTACTTTCACACTAGCGGCAGCCCGGATCCGGCAGGTGAAGGGTGCTGCCAGATCCGGACTGCGGCAGGGACGTGTGTGGAGCCGGAACCGCGCTCCCTCCCCACACGTCACACAGTACATACATACACACAAAGTACATACATACACACAGGTGGAATCGTCCTATGTGCGCGCCGTCCTGTTCCTCCTGCTCTGTGGAGACCTGCCGGGAGCATGTAAGTATGTCTGTATGTGTGCAGGTGACGGATCCGTCATGAACTCCATTGAAAGTCAACGGAGGACGGATCCGTTCACCATTGTGTCACACCAAACAGATCCGTCCCCATTGACTTGCATTGGGGGTCATTCTGGATCCGTCTTGGTGCGGATGTCTGGACCGGAGAGAAAACCGCAGCATGTTGCGGTTTGTTCTCTGGTCTGAAGACGGAACGGAATGCTTTCAGGAGCCTTGACAATGAATGGGGACAAAACTGAAGCGTTTTATTCCGGTATTGAGCCCCTATGACGGAACTCTATACCGGAATTACAAAACGCAAGTGTGAAAGTAGCCCTATGCACTGAAGCTGGCACGTTCCCTGAGTTTTTCCAGCAGGATGGTGACCACCACATTATGGGTGTCAGGTCCGAGCATTCCTAGATGAACAGTTTCCTGGAAAGTAGATCGGTCGTCGTGGGCCAGTTGAATGGCCCCCAAGGTCTCCCGATCTGACCCCCTTAGACTTTTATCTTTGGGGTCATCTGAAGGCGATTGTCTATGCTGTGAAGATACGAGATGTGCAGATACTGGAAGCCTGTGCTAGCATTTCTTCTGCGGTGTTGCTATCAGTGTGTGAAGAGTGGGAGAAGAGGGCGGCATTGACAATCCAACACAATGGGCAGCACTTTGAATAAATTTTATATAATAACTCATGAAAGAATAAAGTTACGTTAAAACCAAGCTCACCATTGTTGTTCTTGTGAAATTCTCAATCAGTTTGATGTGTCACATGACCCTCTTCCCGATGAAAAAAACTAAAGTTGGATCCAAAATGGCCGACTTCAAAATGGCCACCATGGTCACCACCATCTTGAAAAGTTTCCCCCCTCCCGTATACTAATGTGCCACAAACAGGAAGTCAATATCACCAACCGTTCCCATTGTATTTCGGTGTATCCATATAAATGGCCCCCACCCTGTAGAACATATACCAGTACAAGATAAGTAAAGCAAGATTGGCAAATTTATGGCACATCATATGCAGATTTACACAGTAAAGCCATTACTTTGGGGGACTATAGGGTTAACCCCACCACCGTAGGGACCCAAGCGAGCACGGCCAGGACCAGCACTACAAATACCACCACGTTCCAGAGGACACTGGGACGTTTGATCTTTTTGACTTTCTTCCCGTAGCCCCTGGTTCGGTACCATTCCACCACCTCCCGCATGGTGTACGGTTTGGGCTCGTACCCCAGCTCTTTCTTGGCTTTGTCAAGGCTGAAGTAGTGAGTGACCCCCGTTTTGTACACTTCGGCGCGGGTCAGCAAGGGCTGGAAGTTATAGACGGGCCTGATGAGGAAGTGCAACCACTCGGTGAGGTAGGACATGAAGTACACGAAAAACAGCGGCACCCGGAAGGAGGGGAACTTGTACCCGAGACCTTCGATAAAGGGGCGGAAGAACTGGAAGTTATCGATTGGTGCGGCATCCGCTACGAAGTAGGCCTGGCCGGCGGCCACGTGCTTCATCTCATCCGTAAGACCTTTAGCGGCTAAAATATGGGCGGACGCCAGATTGTCGATGTGGACGAACTGTACCAGATTATTCCGATCCCCGTAGGAAAATATGAACAACCCTGCGGCGACGTTCTTGATGATCCTGGGAAGGTGTCTTTGCTCCCCGGGACCGTAGATTCCGGCGGACCGGAGGGCGCAGGTCCGTAAACATCCCCTTCTATTCGCCAGCGGCTGCCCGTTACTACTCAGCACTTTCTTCTCAGCAATGGCTTTGGTGCGAGAGTAGTTGTCGGCATGGCGGTCCAGAGGTAGGTACGGCATGGACTCGTCTCCGTTTTTAATAGATTGCCCCCCAAAGACCACGTTAAAGGTGCTGGTGTAGACTAACCGCGGCACGCTCTGATGGACGCAGGCCAGGATGACGTTCTCCGTCCCCTTCACGTTGACTTCTTCGGTCAGCTGCGTCTGGAGCTGCTCCCGGCCCGACATTCCATAAGACGCCGTGTGGATTACGCAGGAGGCGTTGGTTAAAGCTTCCTCCACGGCAGACAGGGAGCGAATGTCGCCCTGTACGAAGCGGATTCCGTCAGGAACGTCTTGGGCCGGTTTCCGTACGTCAAAAAGAACCACACTGACCCCCATCCGGTGCAGCGTACAGCCTAACCTAGAAATCGGAAATAGGCACCGTGATTTTGTAGGCAATATGTAACGTTATGCTCTTTAAGGCTCGTTTCGCCGTTTTTGCCCGGTTCCGCAGCTTCTAGATGTTAGATGGGAATTAGGAAACTCATTTCTCTGCCGGAACCGTTAAACGCAAACTAGAACCTACCTTTAACGACATCTGTTTCCAGGAAAGCTGGATAATCGCCTATAGAGCCACCATTACAGCTCATCGATATCAGATTGGCGACATCTGGCACCCCCGCCCATCAGCTGCACGAGGAGACGGTACGTGCAGTGCGCCCATGTCGTCTCCCTTCTCTCCCATAGACATACAGCAGCGTACAGGAGAGAGAAGGGAGACGGCACGGGCACAGCGCGTGTACCGTCTCCTCGTGCAGCTGATCGGCAGGGGTGCCAGGGGTCGCTGATCGGATATCGATGACCTATCCTGAGGATAGGTCATCAATATTAAGAAGCCAGGAAAATCCCTTTAAAGTGATAAATGAGGGGGTCTGGGTGATAATTGCTAGGATATGCCCCCATTGTCCTATAGGTGCGGGACCCACACCTATATCGAGAACGGGGCCCCGAAAGTGAAGGAGGGCACACCGCGCATGCGCGGCTGCCCTCCATTCATTTGTATGAGGCCGCCGAAAATAGCCGAGCGCTGGCGCGGTGCGCTCCCATTCATTTCTATGGAGCCAAGGGAAATAGCCGAGCAATCGCTCGGCTATTTTCAGTGGACCCATACAAATGAATGGGAGCTGGGCCGCGCATGCGCAGTGCGTCCTCCCTCACTTTCGGGGGCCCCGTTGTCGATATAGGTGTGGGACCCGCACCTATAGGACAATGGGGGCGTATCCTAGCGATATGTCCCCATTGTCAAAGATGGGAATACCCCTTTAAAGGCCCCATTCATACGACCGTGGGAATTGGGCCGTATCTATTCCGCAATATTGTGGAATAGACGCGGCCCCATTCACCTCTATGGAGCGGGGAGCTAGCTCCGTGCCGCGGCTCATATGAAGCATGTCCTATACTTGTCCGCACGGCCCCCGTATTATTGCACGTCCGCTATAATTGAATGGGGCCTAAGACTGGAGTTTTAATAAATGCGCCCCCAAATTTGCAACAACCTGACAAGTCAATGAGAAATCAGATCAGGACTTTTATTTGGGGGATTTTTGGGGGAGGAGGAGGGTAGAATACACTGTTTAAAGCCTAAATGAAGAAGGCTACCCCCTGCGTTCATGTCGTAGGGAATGTGTTTGCCTTTGTACGTAGAGCAGAGTTCATGGCCCCGATCAGTAGATAACCCTGTGTATGTATACTGTACGCTCCTGCCCCGCACACACACACATCCTTCTGTATATACAATGATATAGTTCTAGTCACTTTTCGGGCGCCGTCCCTTTAAATGACTCTTCGACACAAGCCCATATATAAAGAAGGGACGGGAGCAATGGCAGAATATTTATTAGGCCCAGAACGGCAAAACCCATTAACGTAATCTAATTAATAATGGAATTTGGCTTCTCCGGAAGATGCAATTAGTCCTCATTAGTCAACGTTATCCCCATCGGAATTGAATAATTAAATAGATTATTAATAGACTTTCCATAATTATGCAACGTTATTAATTATACCGCCGCACCAACCTGTGTCCAAAGTAACCGCCACCTCCGGTGATGACAACCGTTTCCTTGGGAGACGGCGGAACGGCCATCTTTTCTTAAGGCACAAAAATCAAAAGGGAAAGGACTCTGTAAGACAAGGAGAATGAGTGAATGGAGGATCCTGGGGGAAGACGCGCCGCCGGAGCAATGCCTTCCCATAGGAAGTAATCCGTGGATGATCTTCCACGTGGCATCACGCGCTAGAAAAACACATTTTCATAGACCCTATGGGAGACCCTTCTAATAAGCTGGGGCTGTTCAATGCGGAGGCCCTCCATATTGATAACGGACTGTTAGGCTACATTCACACATCCGTGGAGCACGGTCCGGGACGGTCCATGAAAACCCGGACCGTGCTCCTTCTGAGGGCAGGAGCGCACGGCGTCATTGGTTGCTATGACACCGTGCACTTCCTGAGGATATACTGTACACGCTCATATAGAGTGTATCACTGTACAGCAGCAGCCTAGCATAGCAACCTATGACGCCGTGCGCTCCTGCCCTCAGAAGGAGCACGGTCCGGGTTTTCACGGACCGTCCTCCACGGATGTGTGAATGTAGCCTTAAAGGGGTTGTCTGGTTTCAGGACAAGTGTCTGAAATACAGAACTTCGGCTACTTTCACACTTGTGTTTCTATTTTCCAGTATTGAGTTCCGTCATAAGATCTCAATAACGGAGAAAAACGCTTCCGTTTTGTCCCCATTCATTGCCAATGGGGACAAAACGGAACTGAACAGAATGGAACGGAGCGCTCCAAAATGCAAACTGCAGTAAGCGGCGATTTTCTTTCCATCATGGGATTTGGAGCAAAACGGATCGGGCATGACCCACAATGCAAGTCAATGGGACGGATCAGTTTTCTCTGACACAATAGAAAACGGATCCCTCCTCCATTGACTTTCAGTGGAGTTCATGACGGATCCGTCTTGGTGATGTTAAAGATAATACAATCGGATCCGTTCGTAACAGATGCAGACGGTTGTATTATCCGGAACGGAAGCCATGCCGGATCAGGCAAAAACGCAACTGACAACCCCTTTGTAGGCAAACCCTGGCACATTAAAGTACGACCCCATCAGCCAATGGCCACAGGATTTTACCACTGGTTGCGGAGGGTGGGCAGGCCCGTACCATTGCTGTAACAACTTGCGTGGCAATAACATTTTTTCTTTCTTAGGAACCAAAAATGACAGCTTTCAAGTGGAAGGAAAGGAGGGGGGGGGGGGTAACCTAAAACTTTCTTCTGGTCAGTGAGGGGCAGAAAGGGTTAACTAAGTCCATGACTGGAGAACGACAGCCTGTGGAGGGAAGAGCGCCGCCTGCGGCTGCACCCGGATATGAGACGTCACGCTGACCTCCCTCCATAACACCGAGACGGTAGGTAGGTTGAGGGCACATACCTTTTCCCCGGTCACCGCGCACCTTCCCCACTCGTCGCCCGCCCGGACACTGACTGACTTCTCTGACAGTTCTCCACATACCGGCGTCTCTCACCGTTGCCTGGGGCGACGCACGGAATCGTCTGTACGTCTTGACGTCGGAACACGTGACCGCGGCGCTGTCCCCCATGGCGCGGAAACTGAAAGCGGGGGAAGTGGATTCCGTGCTGCAGGCACTGACAGAAGTCAATAGGAGCCTCGGTACTGGTATAACGTGTGACAGGGGGGACAGGGAGTCAGGTGTAAGAGCTAGTGCCGGAAAATGAGGAGTTGCCCGTAGCAACCAATCAGCTTCCAGCTTTCATATTTCTGGGGCAGGTTGGAAGATAAAAGGCGTGAGCTGATTGGTTGCAGTGGGCTCTGTTTTCATTTTTTTTTTTTTGCATTGGGTCTGTGGCACTACACATCCCAGCATGTTCAGAGGGAGAAAAGGAAACTGTTGCCAGTGCAGTATTTGACAGCTAGTTATTAGTTTTTTCGATCTGTGATCTGTGTTTAAGGATCCAGGTGTACTGCTGTGGCGGGAAGCAATATCCTGTCTGCAAGTGTCGCAAGATGCACATACTCCTTCATTAACCCTGTTCAGCCGGCAGCTGGTTTCCCTGTCCCTCCCATATACATACATACATACATACATACATGCATGCACGTTACAGCCAAGTGTGCATGTGTTTTCAGCGGAGAGAAGGAATAATAAGTGGAGGCTGAAGACATCTGGAAGCAACTCCTCTCCTGTGGGAACAAAAAAGCATTGGACATGTTGAAATCGATTGTCCAGCAAGGGGAGATTCAGGACAGTGCCATTCAGATAGTCATGTGAATCATGATGCATGAGCATCTTAAAGGGGGTGTCCACTTTGGGGGGGGGGGGAGACCTACCTCTCTCTGCCTGACTTGTCAACATCCAATTTGCCAGGGGGTCATGTGCGCTGCTGCAGGCAATGACTTGGCTGCAGCGGTGATGTGGCCCGTCAAAGGAGATGTGGACAGGCGAGGCAGGACATGGGGGTCTGGTTGAAAGGCCTTCTGAGGTGGATAACCCCTTTAAGAGGCTTAGTTACTTCATTCAAGAAACAAAAGCTTTTCCTACCGTTCTGAGCTGCCTGTAAACGTTACATGACCTATACTTGGTTTCTGGTGTTCGCCCCTCTGATGGATCGTGTGTGTGGTTTATTTTGCAGCCTCTTGTCTGGAGTCGCTCGCAGAGAATCAGAAACAGCTCGAAAAATCCATGAAGTGTCAAACCTACCTGAGCTACGTAAGTGTCTCCCGTCACCGCATCGCTGCTGCTGTGCCGGTACCTGTGTTTCAGATGATGCTGGAAGGTGTCATTACTCCCTATGAGGTCCGCACTAACGTATTTCATGCCCATGTGCCAACCATTTTAGCAACGAACAGCACATGGAACCACACAAGCCAGTTGCGAGCTGTTACAGTCTGTTTTCTTTGAATCCCGTCATCTGACAGCTCGTGTGTAACTCTTCTCTCTGATCTACTGACCTTATAAACATACATTGTAGCTCAATTCCTATCAAACCGATAAGAATAAGGCTTAAAAAAGTGTTTGAGATCCGAGATAAGAGCGGCACATGAGCCGTCAGATGATGGGATTCAAAGAAAACAGACTGTGACCACTTGCAAACAGTGATTTTTAACCCTTGTAGCTGAGAAACAGCTGTAAACTAAGACAGATGTAGAATGAAACGCAGAAACTGCTTGGATGTAAAACGGGTCAAGATCTTTGCTTGCTTCCATTGAATTAAGAGAGTGTAGAAACACATCCTGATCATATCCCACTAACATAGTTTGAGCCAGATCGGCAGAGATCTGAACTCTGGGACCCCGAAGATCACGAGAACGGGGGTCCTGCTCCTTCCCATATGAATGGACCGGTGGTGGAGCACGCCCGCTGCCGCTCCATGTACTTCTATGCCGTTAGAGAATTCCAAATGCTTCTCTACAGCAGTGGCCCAAAAACTGGGGTCGGATTGTGTCCGATTCTTTTGATTTCCCTGTTAATGAGTAGCATTGGATGCGTCTGGCAGCCATTTATCTCCTCTCTTCCAGTGTCCAGTATAAAAACACGGCTGCGGTCATAAAACAGCACTCCACTTGCCTGTGGTTGTGTGTGGTATTGCAGCTTGGTCAGTGCTGCTGAGCTGTAATACCGGACACAACCTGTGGACATGTGGGGCGCTGTTGGTGGGGGGGAAAAAGAAGCTGTCGGCTTTTTCTAATCCTCTGCAACCCTTGTGAAATAAGAAGGCAAATCTGTACATTACACTCCCCTAATGTATGGAACGTCATCAGTGACGGGCTGTGGAGGGGTCTGGGCCGTCTGGTGGCCGCTACAAGCATGCACAATTACACACACAAGTGAGGGGGTTATAACAACCCCTCCTATTACGTGGGCCCCTCATATAGGTTATACTTACCCTCGGCACCCGTGTCGCTATTGATCCTGGGACTTCTGACAGGGTGGGGGTCTTGGTGTTCAGCCAGTAGCAGGCTGCGATGGGGACGAACCTCCATAACATGAAGTGATGCAAGTGCAGGGGTGCGGGGTAAGTATAACCTGTAAGTGGTGCCCGGGCATGGGGGGGGGGGGTCATTACAAGAGTTGGAGAACCCCTTTAAAATGTATGGCTCCTGGAATGCAAGACTGAAAAAAACCTTAGAAAATGCAGGGTCCCTACGGCCCAGGTCAGGCCATACCCTAAGGGCTCGTGCACACGGACGTTGCCTGGCTGTGCCCATACAAAGGGTCCCTGCACATATTTATTCGTGCACTCCGCATCACGGATGCAGACTTGAACGGGTCCGCCATCCGGAAGGTCGGTGCAGAACGGAAGCACCGTGGGGTTTCTGTCTGTGCCTCCGCACCAGTCGAATGGGTCTGGATCTGGATCCGTCTGCGGAATCCGTACGGATGTTGCCTGTGCATTGGGGACCGCAAATGCTCTAGAGGTGGATTAGACGCAAACCCTGTTGATCCAGAGAAAGGCGAAAAAACTATTATTTAAAGAAGAACTCCCGCAAAAAATGTTTTTCATGTCCTGCTAGAAATGTACATGATGTAATCTGTAGTGAATGTCATTTTCTTACCAGTGTCTGTATTTGTGAGTTATATCTCCCTGATGTTTCTCATCTGTGTCATGTGACCAGCAATCAGACTCACCAACTGACACAGCATCTTATGTGTGGACAGGAAGTCTATTTCTCTATGCATTCCTATGGGAGCCTCACTTTCAGTCTCATAGGAATAAATAGAGCAGTTACTGGCTTCCTGTCCTGGGTCAGTTGGAGGTCAGGGAGTTGGTCACATGACCCAGCTACAATTAGAAGAGAGGGGATAACTCACAAATACAGTCTCTGATAAGAAGATTACATTCACTACAGATTACATCATGCACCTTTCTAACAGGTCAGAGAATAATCATTTTTGCGGGAGTTCTTCTTTAAAGTTGCCCCATGTGACGCGAAGACTGATGGCGTCTGCGTGTTTAAGTAAAAGGTCATTTATGGCTGCGGTCGGCCATTAATCCCTAATTCATTAGATTTCCGTGTATACAAAATAACAGCGTCTTCTCCCTTCCGAAGATTTGTGACTTGTGTGACAATTACTCCGGTGACAGCTGCTGCAGCGTTATCTCCTTATTACGTCCACCCCCTAAAGCTATAGCGGGTCAGTTTGCCGCACAAGAATCAATAGATATCAGCGGCCGACACCTTGGTATAGTATTTAGCCAAAGGCAGAATCCCGTGCGGTTAATCTGAGAGGAGGGGACGCCGAGGAGGCAGACAATGCTGATCGCAACACCTGATTTTCTCGCTATCTGAGGCAGAAGCTTCTCACATCTAGCGGCTTCCGCATCTGCCATGCATTATTTTGCATAAATAATCGTCTTACTCTTCATTGTTGAGGTGTTTTGTTTTTTTTTGCCGCGCCCGAGCCTCCGCTCAGATCTGTTTTACCTTCAGAATTCAGTGGCGAAGCACGGCATAAAAAGCCTCAGGTAAGTATCTCACGGTTCTCCATGTGGCGTCTTAATTTTTCCGCTTTTTTGGTGCGCCATAAAATTTCTCCCCTCTTAAACAACACCTCATATAGCCACATTGATAAAAAAAATAAAATAAAATTATGCAAATGAAAATGAAATTATGCAAAAATGAAAAAAAATGAAGTTTTAAAGGGGTTGTCCCTCCGTAATAAGTTAAAGCGGTTTTCCAAGACTTTACAGCCGATGACCTATCTCAGGATAGGTAATCGGTGGAGGTCTGACACCCGCGATCCCCGCCAGTTTTCTGTTTGAGAAGGCAGCAGTGCTTCTGTGAGCGTTGCGGACTTCTCGCTGCTTTTCCTAGGCCAGTGACGTCACGCTCATCGGTCACATGATCTAAGCGCAGCTCAGCCCCATTGAAATGAATGGATCTGAGCTGCAATACCAAACACGGCCACTATGCAATGTGCGGCGCTGTGCTTGGTGAACAGGGAGAAGGCCGCTGCGCTCAAGGGAGCGCTGGTGCCTTCTCAAACAGCTGATTGGTGGGGGCCCCGGGTGTGGCGGACCCCCAACGATGTTGTAATGAGTTGGAAAACCCTTTTAAAAGCTACTTACAGAATCGGTGATAAGCATCATGAGCACCGATCATGAGAAATCTCCGGAGTCCCCTTTTTCAATGGAACCAGGGTCACCTATAAATGCATGCCTCCACTGACTGCAGTCTTGGGGGACGGCTGTCAGAGATGGTGTTGAGATAGAGTTTGGGTGTATCAGGTTTTTATTGTCATGATTGTGTGGTCATTCCTTTATTATTCCTGCTATAAGTTATGAATGAATTGCTAGCAGTCTGCAGTAAGGGTACAGAGGGGAGGTAACCAGTTGGGGGTGTGTCCCTGCACAGACTGAACATGGCAGCACTGATTGGCTAGGGTCAGTCTGTGCGGTACACACCCCCAACTGGTCACCTCCCCTCTGTACCCTTACTGCAGACTGCTAGCAATTCATTCATAACTTCTAGTAGAAGTAATAAAGGAATGGCACAACATAGAGACATAAGAATAGATGTTCCAGAATTGTTATTACATGGGGGATGCATGAAGATATTAAAACAGGCAAAATTTGAGGAGCGGAGAGGGGTCCTCTATAAATTGGCATTCCACTTTTTGTTTTTAAATGTATTTGTTTAAAAAATAGGAAATCATACAATTTTCAAATATACATGTTTTTAGGAACGTCACTGTGTGTATTCACATGGCTACCTGTCTCTTGGTGATGTTGTAAATAAAGTTTAGTGTAAAAAAAAAAAAAAAAGCACACAGTTCTCTTTTCTACACTGACAGACATGATGTTGAGATGTTGCTGCAGGCGGTAGTATTGTATGTACTGTACACGTTATTGTATGTACTGCTCCTCTGTATATTATTTACCTGTTGGATAACTGAGCTGATACCCGGTCACATGACTGTCGCCATGTTTAATCCTACCCAGATCTCCTAGGAATAAATTTTTTATGTTATTTTTTTTAATTATTTTTAGGGAGAGGCTATATTATGGATATTATAAAGTTCTGCGAGCAAAATTTTAAATAGATGTGTATTAGAAAATTGCAACCCTAGCCCTATTCTCTAAATAAGTGAATGTAATCATTAACACCTCTTTAAGTCGTTATTCCGGCCTTCCCTCCAGTAGTTAATTACACAGTCATGTTGATTAGACGTCCGTGAGCATCCCCGCGCTGCTGCCGTTTTATGGCGGCAGTCACATCAATTTGGGTTGTAATAACCACGACTTAACAAGGGTGTGCGAGCGGAGGTCCCCCGAAGGCCGTGCAGCCACCGTAAATCATGCCACCTTCTGTCTGCTATTATAGTCATCCCGGCTCTCTTAAATTGTATCAGCTCAGAAAAAGATTGATGACCTCGGAGAAACCCTGACGCCAAGATTGATAGCAGGAGCAATAAAGGCCAGTGTAAGAAGTACGTAAGAGCCGACAGGAGCAGCCCTGTCCGGTAAAATGGCGAAAATCAATCATTTCCCCTGTAATGGAAGATATATATATATTATATATATATATATATATATATATATAGCAGTGTGAACACAGGGCATTCAGCAGGGGAATGGGAGTAGAGGACCTCCGAAATCAGCCATCATTAGGCATTCAGCCTGAGGAATGGGAATAGAGGGCCTCCGAAATCAGTGTGTCATGATGGTAATAGACAATCAGTTCTCACCTCTCCTGTGTTCTCTCCTGTCCTTATACTATATACAGTGATAAGCAGGGTGTTCTAGTGATGATAGATAATCAGTTCTCACCTCTTCTGTGTTTCTCTCCCTGTTCCTTATACTATACCCAGTGATAAGCAGGGTGTTCTAGTGAATGATAGTATATCAGTTCCTCACCTCTCCTGTCCTTATACCTATACACAAGTGATAACAGGGTGTTCTACGTGATGACTAGATAATGCAGTTCTCCACCTCTCCTGTGTTCTCATGCCCTGTCCTTATACTATACCCAAGTGATAAGCAGGGGTGTTCTTAAGTGATGATAATATAATCATGTGTCCTCACCTCTCCTGTCCTTTATACCTATCACAGTGCCTAAGCAAGGGGTGTTCTAGGTGATGAATAAGATTAATCAGTTCTCACCTGCTTCCTGTGTTCCTCCCCTGTCCTTAATACTACTACACACGTGATAAGCAGGGTGTTTAGTGATGATAGATAATCAGTTCTCACCTCTCCTGTGTTCTCTCCTGTCCTATACTATCCCAAGTGATTAAGCAGGGTGTTCTAGTGATGATATATAATCAGTTCTCACCTCTCCTGTGTTCTCTCCTGTCCTTATACTATCACACAGTGATAAGCAGGGTGTTCTAAGTGATGATAGATAATCAGTTCTCACCTCTCCTGTGTTCTCTCCTGTCCTTATACTATACACAGTGATAGCAGGGTGTTCTAGTGATGATAGATAATCAGTTCTCACCTCTCCTGTGTTCTCTCCTGTCCTTATACTATACACAGTGATAAGCAGGGTGTTCTAGTGATGAAATAATCAGTTCTCACCTCTCCTGTGTTCTCTCCTGTCCTTATACTATACACAGTGATAAGCAGGGTGTACTAGAGATGATAGATAATCAGTTCTCACCTCTCCTTGTTTCTCTCCTCTCCTTATACTATATACAGTGATAAGCAGGGGTGTTCTAGTGATGATAGATAATCAGTTCTCACCCTCCCTGTGTTCTTCTGTCCTTATACTATACACAGTGATAAGCAGGATGTTCTAGTGATGATAGATAATCAGTTCTCACCTCTCCTGTGTTCTCTCCTGTCCTTATACTATACACAGTGATAAGCAGGGTGTTCTAGTGATGATAGATAATCAGTTCTCACCTCTCCTGTGTTCTCTCCTGTCTTTATACTATACACAGTGATAAGCAGGATGTTCTAGTGATGATAGATAATCAGTTCTCACCTCTCCTGTGTTCTCTTCCTGTCCTTATACTATATACAGTGATAAGCAGGGTGTTCTAGTGATGATAGATAATCAGTTCTCACCTCTCCTGTGTTCTCTCCTGTCCTTATACTATACACAGTGATAAGCAGGGTGTTCTAGTGATGATAGATAATCAGTTCTCACCTCTCCTGTGTTCTCTCCTGTCCTTATACTATACACAGTGATAAGCAGGGTGTTCTAGTGATGATAGATAACCAGTTCTCACTAGAGTTGAGCGAATGTGCTCGTAACGAGCACTGTACTGCTCGGATCCCCTGCGCTTGAATGGCCGCAGGCATCCGGATTGTCGGGTGAGGAGGACGGATCTGGATGGCTGCGGCCATTCAAGCGCAGGGGATCCGAGCCAGTACAGTGCTCGTTACGAGCACGTTCGCTCAACTCTAGTTCTCACCTCTCCTGTGTTCTCTCCTGTCTTACTACCTGTCACAGTGATAATACAGTTCTCATCATATACAGTGATAAGCAGGGCTGTGATATAGATACAGTATAGTGATAAGCAGGGCGTTCTCAGTTCTCACTCTCTCCTGTGTGATACATAAGTGATGATTTCAGTGATGATCTCTCACCTCTCCTGTGTTCTCTTCTGTCCTTATACTATACAGTGATAAGCAGGGTCCTCTCTCCTCTGATCTATACTAGTAGTCTCCATCTCCTGCTCCATGCTGCTCCAAGGCCCTTAGTTACAATGCCTGAAACTGGGGGTGCCAGGAGTCGGACTCCCACCGACCAAATATTGATGACCTGTTCTGATGATAGGTCTTCAGTATTAAACACCTCAATAACCCCTTTAAATGAATGCACATGCCCAGTTACACTACATTCTGCTCCACTGTATTAGTTCCTGGGCCTGCTTGGCTGCACCCATCCAACCCGTTCATCATTCGGAGGCCACTCATTCACGATACATCAAGGACATATGTTTTGCTGTACAGTTGCCTGCAGTATATTGGCTTTTAATAATTTTCATCCATAAAGAACATCATGTCGAGCCGTTGTCTGGAGGAAACAAATGGGAATTTAATTGTGCATCATAGCCGTGGAAACACGGCCGCTTCCGCAGTAAACACTCGCTGTATTTATAGTCAAGGGTGTCCAAACGGGGCCATCTGGCTGCCGAATTACAGGGGATGTGTGCCCTCTACCAGTACAGTACCCAGAGAGAAGCAAGGTTAATGGACAGAACAGGTCAGATGGGTTCTGGTGTAACCTGGCCGGTGGACACCGCCTGCAGAGGGCGCTATTGCACTTCACACCTCACTGCTGTAATTCCTGCCTGCTGCGGAGGATTTAATAGGGAAGGCTTCAGCCATCGGAGGGGACGGGGGACCTCTGAGTCCCACCTGTCAGTTTGGTTCATTTGCAGAAACTCGTAGCCACGGGATAGACTTAATTCGTGCCAGTACATTTTTAGGCTGATTGCTCGTTACTCTGGTGAGTTCGTCTGGCTCATTAAAGCAGAAGGAGAAATTAATAAATGTGAGTACCCGGCAGACGACGTTAAAGCTCCTGGAGGTACAGGCCTGCGGAACAGAACCAAGGGTCCGACTTTGGGGGAACATTGTAGAATAGGATCAACTGAAGTACTAGGATACTTCTAGGGGAGAATCGCCCGCTTAGGGTATGTTCACACGGCCTGGGAATCCACTGCAGAAGTTCCAGGCCGACCCTCACATTTTTGCAACGGGTTTTGCAGTTGTAAAGATTGCGGATCTGCATCTTTTAATCCAATTCCCACAGGGCTCGTTGACGTTTTGCACCTGCCGCTGTTTCCATGGCAAGAATTGACCTGTACGATCTCTTATTTTTCTGTAATGAGGATTTCAAATCCACTGCACATGAACTACAGGTTCCCGAGGGGAGGCGGAATACACTCTGGTTTCCTGTAGCTTACACACCATATTCTGCTGTGTTAGCATAGCCGTGCTGTGGAACTGGCCTAAAAATCTGCAGTCTGTGTCATCAGGGATCGATGAGGCTGTGGTCGGGGTCATGAAAAACCCACCCGACACATGGACTTGTGAATCCTGTCTTACACGCTGATTTGTGTTGATTTTTTTTTTTTAGCAGAATTAAAGGGGTTGCCTCACCTGAGACACTGGTGGCATATTGGTAGGGTATGCCACCAATATCGGATAGGTGGGATCCGCACCTCTCTCTACAGCAGACCCACCCAAAGTGAACGAGAGAGCACCGCACATGCACAGCCACCTTGTGGGAGCACAGAAAATTGCCGAGCAGAGGCTTGGCTGTTTCCGGCGGTTCCATAGAAGTGAGTAGAGCGGTGGCCACACATCAGCGGTGCGCTCCCCATTTCTATTGGACTTCTTAAGATAGCCAAGACCGCCATTATCAGAATGGATAGAAGGAAATAGAGCAGAGGCCGCAGATGTGTTGTGTTCTGCCCTTTACTTTGGAACTTCCAGCGGTGGGACCTGCACCTATCTGACATTGGTGGCATATCCTAGCAGTATGCCACCAATGTCTCAGGTGAGACAACCCCTCTAAGCCGCGGATTATCCTTATTCCATTGCAGTGAGTGAAATTTGTGGTGAATATCTGTCGCATGTCTCAAACTGGGCATGCCGCGCAGTTGAAAGTTACTAGCCGGCTTAAAGGGGTTATCCCACGAATAATGTAAAAAAATGTCTCAGCAATACTCCCTATCACAAGCTAAGGGAGCGTGTCTCCGCTCTCCCTATCACAGCTCAGGAGCGTGTCTCAGCTCTCTCCTATCACAGCTCAGGAGGCGTGTCTCAGCTTCTCCTATCACAGCTCAGGGGGCGTGTCTCAGCTCTCCCTATTACAGCTCAGGGGGCGTGTCTCAGCTCTCCCTATTACAGCTCAGGGGGCGTGTCCAGCTCTCCCTATCACAGCTCAGGGGGCGTGTCTCAGCTCTCCCTATTACAGCTCAGGGGGCGTGTCCAGCTCTCCCTATCACAGCTCAGGAGCGTGTCTCAGCTCTCCCTATCACAGCTCAGGAGGCGTGTCTCAGCTCTCCCTATCACAGCTCAGGAGGCGTGTCTCAGCTTTCCCTATCACAGCTCAGGAGGCGTGTCTCAGCTTTCCCTATCACAGCTCAGGAGGCGTGTCTCTCAGCTCTCCCTATCACAGCTCAGGGGGCGTGTCTCAGCTCTCCCTATCACAGCTCAGGGGGCGTGTCTCAGCTCTCCCTATCACAGTCCAGGAGGCGTGTCCATGCTCTCCCTATCATAGCTCAGGAGGCGTGTCTCAGCTTTCCCTATCACAGTCCAGGAGGCGTGTCCATGCTCTCCCTATCACAGCTCAGGAGGCGTGTCTCAGCTCTCCCTATCACAGCTCAGGAGGCAGGTGAAGGATGAAACTGAGCATGTGCAGCCTTCTCAGTGAGCAGGTCAAGTAAATAAGAAAATAAGTGGTCCTATACAGATACATTTTATTGAATAACTCAGTAGCTATACAAAATATTTATTTATATCCAATTACAAAAATATTCAGATCCAGGTGCTGGTTTGAAAACTGTAGAATATTTTTCGTGGGACAACCCCTTTAAAGATAATACAACCGGATCCGTTCATAACAGATGCGGACGGTTGTATTGTCAGTAACAGAAGCGTTTTTGCTGAACAGCAAAAATTCTGGTGTGAAAGTAGCCTAAGAAATAACCTTAATTAGTTTAATGCAAAAATCCCAATCGGATTCCCCCTGTATAAGAACGTCTTCTGCAGCCCTGCGTCTTCTTCACCGGCTTCAAACTTTTTCAGTAAGTTTGACTTCGGCATCCTAGAGGGGTTAAAGAAGAAGGTGATTTCAATGATGAGAACCGGCCGGCCGCGGTTAATGATAAATAGCTAAAAATTCCCTTTGTGGTTTGATGTATATCCTGCTGAACCGAGACATCAAAGAGCTGTCAAAGGAAGCTGCCCGGGTGCTGTTAATTTATAAGGACTCCAGAAGGCAATCCATAATCCCCATCACTCCTCCTGCTTTATGATAACCTGAACCTCCACCCCCAGCCCAGCCAAATCCATAGAGAGATCTGCATCAAACTGGCCTGTCACAGGCGCCGCGCTCCTATCTGCTTTGATCACACGGAAGGCTATATTAAAGGGACATCTTTTTCCATACTGTGGGTTAAGTTGTCTTAGTAGAATTTCAAATGAAGATAAACTGTAACAAGATTCAAAAAGCAAAAGAAAAAATACAGAGATACGTTGTGTTAGAGCACCGCATGCCATCTGTCTGCGCCAGGCTACAGGAGCCATAGGGACTGCAGAGGAATCTCCATTAGACACATGAAATCATTCCTGCCGCCTCCTGACCTAGCTGATAATAATAATCAAACCGTATTACGCCCCCCCCCCCCCCCATACCACCTCTAGTTTGCCATCTGCCTGCCAAATTATAGGAGCTGCGGAAACTACATATCCTAGGACACCTTCCATAGTGAGGTGTAGACATATCTCATCCACAAGAATTAATATTCGTTTGGTCATTGTAAAATGTGAGGCTTTTGCTGAAAAATTCCAGATATGGGTCCGAAGCACAGGAGAGACGACAGACTGCACTGTGTGCAGCAGCATGCATGTCGCAGGCAGTTTAATCTCTGCTCCATCTGACAGTTCACTGCAGAATGGGGTAGAAATGATTAGTCGGCAAATGGCTTAAAAGATTCAGCGACAACAGCAGGATACACAGATATGGGTCCGAAGCACAGGAGAGACGACAGACTGCACTGTGCGCAGCAGCATGCATGTCGCAGGCAGTTTAATCCCTGCTCCATCTGAAAGTTCACTGAAGAATTGGGTAGAAATGAAAATGATTAGTCTGCAAATTTTCTTAAAACAGGCATGCTCAACCTGCAGCCCTCCAGCTGTTGCAAAACTACAACTCCCATCATTCCCGGAAAGCCTACAGCTATCAGCCTACAGAAGGGCATGGTGGTAGTTGTAGTTTTACAACAGCTCGACGGCCGCAGGTTGAGCATCCCTGGCTTAAAAGATTCAGCAACAACAGCAGAATACACAGATATGGGGTCTGAGGCACAGGAGAGACGTCAGACTGCGCTGTGCGCAGCAGCATGCATGTCGCGGGCAGTTTAATCTCTGTTCCATCTGACAGCAGAATGGGGTAGAAATGATTCAGTGACAAGGTTTGTGGTTATCACCCAGTGCCTTTCTGGATGGTTGCTATGAAACAGACCGATAATTTACTATTCAGGAAACGTACAAGAGACACCAGTGACAACATGATTACAGGTAAGGATTTACCTGGGAAACTTTATATTTAATAAAAAAAAATTTAGCTACACTAGAGTTTCCCTATAAACCCGGTTTCTATGTTGGCTTATAGACCCCCTGCTACATAACAAAACAGCGCTGCAATATTCCGGTGCCATCACTGCACGTTGATCTTATCACACTAGATGGCGCTAAAGGAATCCTGTGCTAAAGGCGACACTGCAGTGTTTCCCACAGTATATATCCATTAGTCCTCAATCCCTTCTTAAAGGGGACCTGTCACCCAGAAGCGTCCAGAGGATGTCGAGTAATGCTCGTTTCTTCTCCCTACCGCAGAGTTTGAAGCCGGTCCAGACGGGGTTTGTGCAGAGAGAAAACGTGCCCAGCGGTTCAGAGTCCGGCGAGAGAGTTTAGGAAAGAAGAAGAAGAAAATCCAGAGCTTCCTGTTTGTAGATATGATGTAGCCACACAGGACTACGGCTCGCTGACACGGGCCGGCGCTAATGGAATTATATGTGACATGTTCATTAAAGGGCTGTCTGTATGTATCCCTGTATGTGCTGGGATTTGTATTTGTCTGAATTAGAAAACATGGCTGCCTTCTTATAGAAACAGCGCCACACCTGCCCGTGGGTTGTGCCTGGTATTGCAGGTACTGAGCTGCAGTACCACTGACAACCTCTGGTCAGGTGTGATGCTGTTTGCTGTTTTTGGAAGCATGCACAAATGTTTTTTTACAAGGGTCAGGTCTGTCTCCAGAACCCGCCGCCGCTCCTGGTGATCCGCTGTCCATTTCTAACCATAGGCTTCTCCTACAGCGGCCTCTACAGGAGAAAGGTACTATTGCATGCAGTCCATTTAAATGAATAGCTGTGTCGTGGGTATTTGACCAGGGCTTGGGTAGTCCTTTCTGTAAGGGCTCATGCACACGACCGGATGTATTTTGTAGTCCGCCATAAATACGGATGACATCCGTGTGCATTACGTATTTTGCGGAACTGAACAGCCGGCCCCTAATAGAACAGTCCTATCCTTATCCGTAATGCAGACAATAATAGGACATGTTCTATTTTTTTACGGAACGGAAATACGGACATACGGAAACTAAATGAACATGAGTAACTTCCGTTGTTTTTTTGGTGACCCATTGAAATGAACGGTTCCACATATGGTCCGCAAAAAAGAAGGAACGGACACGGAAAGAAAATACGTTCGAGCCCTAGCCCGGAGAGAAGAGGCGCTGTAGTTGGCTGCAGCAGTGACTTCCAAACCCCGGGGGTTGATGCTGGATTAGGAGTTGCGAACAGCTGGAGATCTGTGATGGGAGCATGGCTTTTTTAAATTTTTTTATTTTAAACAGTATTTTTTTCTAGTGGAAAATCCCTTTAAACTACAGCAACTGTGTCCCATGATAGATGCATGCTGTATAAAACGTGATATAAGGTAGAGAATACAGGGGCTCCGCACGAGTAACCCCGAAATGGCTGATAACGAGGAACAATAGACTCCCTTTAACTGTACATTAAAGAAGAACTCCCGCAAACATTTTTATTCTCTGACCTGTTAGAAAGGTGCATGATATAATCTGTAGTGAATGTAATCTTCTTATCAGAGACTGTATTTATGAGTTATCCCCTCTCTTCTAATTGTAGCTGGGTCATGTGACTAACTCCCTGACCTCCAACTGACCCAGGACAGGAAGCCAGTTACTGCTCTATTCATTCCTATGAGACTGAAAGTGAGGCTCCCATAGGAATACATAGAGAAATAGACTTCCTGTCCACACATAAGATGTTATCTGGTGAGTCTGATTGCTGGTCACATGACACAGATGAGAAACATCAGGGAGATATAACTCACAAATACAGACACTGGTAAGAAAATGACATTCACTACAGATTACATCATGTACATTTCTAGCAGGACATGGAATAAAAATTTTTGCGGGAGTTCTTCTTTAACTATAAGAAAGCATCCGTCATCCCTGCACCCTTTCCTCTCGATTCGTCCTCCATACAAGTCACCCCCTCGGTCTCATGGAAAGTCTTGTGCTTCCTTACAAGCAGAGATCTTATCAGTCTATGGAGACGGCTCAGCAATTTAGAAATGCAAACGTTAAAACATTTTTATTTTTTTGTTTTTTTTGATTAGTCATCTCTTACATGTCATCCGATCAGCAGGCACGGGATGTTTGCTCAGGATTTTGGATTAACAGCTGATAGGTAAAAGTTCAATAAGGTCATATGTGCTTCTTTGGCTAATGTGGTAATTAGTAAGGGCCAGACGTTCCATTGTGGCCCATTTTTTGTTGTGCTGTCAAAACGGCTCCGACCCATCAAGATATGGTCTCCACTAGACCTGTGAAGGTGACCTGTAGGATCTGACTCCAAGACGTCGGCAGCAGATAAGTAGTGAGGCTTCCATGGAGCGGTCTTGTTTTTCAGTACTTTCCTCAGATGACAGTCTGGTTAAGATCTGGAGGATTTAGAAGCAAGACACATCCTAGAACATTTGGTCAGGGCATTGTCCTGCCGTTAGGGATACCCCTACCATGAAGAGGAGTACAATATTTAAGCAGATGGTATGTATATGTCACGTCCACACGACGCCGGGACCCAAGGTTGCCCAGAACATCACACTGCCTGGCTTCTACCCATAGTGCTGCCATTTCTTTACCGCCCACTTGATGTAAAACGTGATTCATCAGACCAGTTCATCTCTTCCATTGCTCCATGGTCCAATTCTGATGTAGACCCTATCGCCAGTGGGTACTGGTCATCATGGACACTCGGCCCTCTCTGCGGCTATGCAGCCCCATACACAATTGTCACACTCCGGTGTGGGAGGAAGATACCACACCAAGCGCAGGAGGGAAAGGGGGAAAAGGAAATGGAGATTAGGCGTGGAAACTAGGGAAGGCAGATGGACACCTCCTAGAATAACCCTAACTCCAGTCCTGACTAACAACCAGTATGAACAGGCGAGTTCATAAGCAGGATACCTAGTAGGATCCTAACTGTCCCTGAAGGACCATGAAGCTAATGTCAGGAATGAGTCACACTGTTCCTCCACCAACATGGGGGAACAGGAGTCTCTCCTCATGCCCAATCGCCAAAAACAGGGAAGGGATACACACAAATAATACAAAAGGGAAAGAGGACACTTAACTTTTCAGTAGAAAATGTCAGCCCCAAGATCTCCACTGAGAATCCACACACCAGCAGGCCACAGATACAACAGAAAGTATAAACCGCACAGCATGGTGGGAGAAGCAACACTAAATAGGCAAGGATAATTGAAAAGACACCTACACCTGAAGGGGGGAGGGTGTGGTGAATGCCAGCAACAACAAAACAACCAAAGGAGATCCTGTCAGATTAATTCACGTGTTGCCAACCTCACTGACCTCCTGCCACCTGTTGCAGGAATGTCAGTATGTCCCGGCACGTTCGTGACAACAATATACTGTGTCTTCTGACACCTTTCTATTATAGCCAGCAGGAGCTTTTTGGATCAGTTGGGCTAGCCTTCACCATCTTCCCCCCCGTCCATACGCCCTGTTGCCGTTCCACTGGTTGTCATTCCTTGACCCCCTTATGGTAGGTACTAAATGCTTTAGGTACGAGAAATACCAACAAGACCTGCCATTTTGGAGATACTCAGACCCAACCTTTTGCAAAAAATTAGGCCAGACCCTCAAATGGACAACTGGTGGGCGCAATGGAAGCATTAAAAATTTGTGGCCAGGACCCGTACAATTATTTTGCACCTTTTTGCCTCAACTTGTATCCCATGATCTGTGACAGAATAGCTATCCCTTCGTTAGCTCCCATCCGGATCCTCGCCGTCCTCCGCCTATAAGCATTCATTAGTACGTTGCGTTACATTGGAGTAAAAAAAAAAAATAAAAAATTACACTTATACAAATATGACACTTATACAACAACATATACAAAAGTCCTGTAAAGAGATGCGCCTTTCGGCAGATGCACCAGACAAAAATTCCCAACAAATCTGCATGAAGGAAGCGTTCCTGACTTTAATTATGGAAAATATGCATCTGTGCTGAAAGCTGTTAATATCCAAAGAAAGTAAAACTGTCGTCTAGGTGTAATTAACTACTTCTCCGCGCCCCACACAACCAGATGGCGGCTCGTTACTTTTTTAAAATTATTATTTTGTTGTCAACGCTTCTTTTTTGGGTCTGTATTAGGAATCTGTAGGTATGGAGACGGCAGAGCAGATTGGCATTTCAAAGTTTGTAAAGGAAACGCGAGGTCGTAAATCATACAGCCGGCGCTATAAAGGAAGAAATTTGGCGATTTACGTTTAACCTCCATATGCGCAGCCGCCGTCCTTATTGAAACTTGTCAGCGCGCAAATGAAGAGGAGGAGAAGAAGGTGATTAATTGCGTGGAGTCTACAAACAAAAACATAGACTCTGTGGAGTATGGAGAATTATTTTTTGTTTTTGGCAACTTATAGGGAGTTTTAAAGGGATCCTGAAAGCAAAATGTGGTTTGTTGCACCCATTAAAAGGGTTATGCCAGAATGGGGAGGTTTTTGGCAAACCTCCCCCGCTCGGCTGGACCTGTGAAGGAAAGAAGACACCTGCTTCCTGTTGGAGATACAATAACTACAGCTTAGTCTATTGCTATATTGACTCCTGCTGAATAGACTGCAGTTTATTGTTGTGACGCTAGATGTCGCTGTTACTAATGCTCACTTGTAGTCTCTCTGTACATTTCTATGATGCGTTGTATTTCCTGTACATTGAGGTGAACTCACTGATTTCTTTTTCCTGTCTGTGTGCCATCCACCATATAAGGTGACCTTCAGTTATTGAATGCATGTCCCAATAAACCCAGTTCCTGTTACTCCACAATGTCTGATCTAAACTGACTCTGCTGCACCCAGCAACCATACTCTGCAACACTTCCTGCCTCCTTGCCTTTTCTCCTCCTCCTTCCTCCTTTTTCCTGTGTACTGACCCCTGCCTGTTAACTGGATTTGACACTTTTCCTGCCTGACCTTTGCCTGTTCCTCTTATTTACCCTGTGCTGCCCACCCTGACCTTTGACTTGTTTACTGGATTCCACAAACTCTTCCTGCCCTGACCTCGGTTTGTTCCCTGACTACCGTTTTGCCTGATCCCTCGGTGATCTGCACCAGCATCTCTTGACCCCATGGGTCAGCAGCCACTGAACAGAGACTACTACTCCAAGAGGAAGCAGCCTAGTGGTTTCGCTGCAGATGAGTCTAGATCCCAGTATAGGGGTTAAAGGTTGAAGGGGGATCAGGGGCCACTCAATAGCATAACGGCATAGAAACTAATAGCAACGAACGGGTGGAGTCTAGAAAAAGAGTAAAGAGCTGCAGTTGATGAAGGTTGTAACATCTTAACAGTATATACCATCACCTCCTCATTGGTGGATGTATAAATATTGGCATCACACCGATCCTCAGCACGAAGAAGCTGCAGCGCTAGTTGAGCTCCACCATCCACCGGCCGCGCAGGGTGACAACCGAACGGTCTTTGTTTTTGGGATTGGAGAGATCTCGGAGGTCAGACCCTCATAGCGACATATCATAGCGATACGATATGACTTTTTGCCATGTGTTTACCCCTTTGATAGCCTTTTTGGCCACTTTATGATGTCATGCAAGAGTAGCCTATCCTGCTACCACTGCGAAAGCCTGTGATTGCCCACTGTCCTTTTATGACCTGACATCAAGCAAGGAGTCGGATGCTGGTGGAACTAGAACGGTGAGTCTGTTTTTTGTTTTTTTCGTACCAGTTGTGTCCCTTTAAATAATAATTTTTGCAATTTTTCTATCAGGAGGTAGAAGAGAAGTTATCTGTCTGGGGGAAAAAAAATACTAAAAAGGGCAGAATGTTCGCTCCACCTTTCCTTTCAAGTAGAGGTGAGGAACTCGCTCTGAAATCAGTTATTTTTCCATCCGCCCCACGTTGTGTTTTCGGCACGCTCGGCCTCCATAGCATCGCCTGTTTCCATGCTTGGAATGTGATCTTTACACAGTGGAAATCTCCCACCGCGCTGAACTAGGACAGAATTTCATGGTGTATTTACCTTTTTATAGTTCACTAAAATTAAAGGAAAGCGCCCCGCCGAGAGGAGAGGAAAGGGGCAGGAAAGCGCAGTGACACGCCGGCCAGGAGTGCGGGGTCCAGAGGATGAAGACAAACAGTTATTGCTGGAAATGGCAGTGTTATTTACAAGGAACGCACGCTTATCTCAGCCCGAAAATGTGTCCTGTTTATCAGCCGTGCTTCTGAAATATCATTTCACGCACACATAACCTCGCACCGAAGGAGAGTCATTTACTACATGTTAAAACTTACACATAACTTCACACTTATACATAGGAGGCAGTATTATAGTAGTTATATTCTTGTACATAGGAGCAGTATTATAGTAGTTATATTCTTGTACATAGGAGCAGTATTATAGCAGTTATATTCTTGTATATAGAAGGCAGTATTATAGTAGTTATATTCTTGTACATAGGAGAAGTATTATAGTAGTTATATTCTTGTACATAGGAGCGGTATTATAGTAATTATATTCTTGTACATAGGAGCAGTATTATAGTAGTTATATTCTTGTATATAGGAGGCAGTATTATAGTAGTTATATTCTTGTACATAGGAGCAGTATTAAGTAGTTATATTCTGCATAGGGCGTATATAGTGTTATATTCTTGTACATAGGAGCAGTATTATAGTAGTTTATATTCTTGTACATAGGAGCAGTTATTATAGTAGTTATATTCTTGTACATAGGAGCAGTATTATAGTAGTTATATTCTTGTATAGTAGCATAGGAGCAGTATTATAGTAGTTATATTCTTGTACATAGGAGGCAGTATTATAGTAGTTATATTCTTTGTACATAGGAGCAGTATTATAGTAGTTTATATTTTGTTCATAGGAGCAGTATTATAGTAGTTATATTTTTGTACATAGGAGCAGTATTATAGTAGTTATATTCTTATACATAGGAACAGTATATAGTAGTTATATTCTTGTACATAGGAGGCAGTATTATAGTAGTTATATTCTTTATAGGAGCAGTATTATAGTAGTTATATTCTTATACAAGGACAGTATTAGTAGTTATATTTTGTACATAGGAGGCAGTATTATAGTAGTTATATTCTTGTACATAGGAGGCAGTATTATAGTAGTTATATTCTTGTACATAGGAGGCGTATTATAGTAGTTATATTCTTGTACATAGGAGCAGTATTATAGTAGTTATATTCTTGTACATAGGAGGCAGTATTATAGTAGTTATATTCTTATACATAGAGGCAGTATTATAGTAGTTATATTCTTGTACATAGGAGCAGTATTATAGTAGTTATATTCTTGTACATAGGAGCAATGTAGTTATAGTAGTTATATTCTTGTACATAGGAGCAGTATTATAGTAGTTATATTCTTGTACATAGGAGCAGTATATATAGTAGTTATATTCTTGTACATAGGAGCAGTATTATAGTAGTTATATTCTTGTACAATAGGAGCAGTATTATAGTAGTTTATTTCTTGTACATAGGAGCAGTATTATAGTAGTTATATTCTTGTACATAGAGGCAGTATTATAGTAGTTATATTCTTGTACATAGGAGGCAGTATTATAGTAGTTATATATTTTGTACATAGGAGCAGTATTATAGTAGTTATATTTTTGTACATAGGAGCAGTATTATAGTAGTTATATTTTTGTACATAGGAGCAGTATTATAGTAGTTATATTCTTGTACATAGGAGGCATATTATAGTAGTTATATTCTTGTACATAGGAGGCAGTATTATAGTAGTTTATTCTTATAATACATAGGAGGCAGTATTATAGTAATTATATTCTTACATAGGAGCATTTATAGTAGTTATTTCACATAGGAGGTAGTATTATATAGTAATTATATTCTTGTATCATAGGAGCAGTATTATAGTAGTTATATTCTTGTACATAGGAGCAGTATTATAGTAGCAGTATATATTCTTGTACATAGGAGCAGTATTATAGTAGTTATATTCTTGTACATAGGAGCAGTATTATAGTAGTTATATTGTACATAGGAGCAGTATTATAGTAGTCATATTCTTGTACATAGGAGCAGTATTATAGTAGTTATATTCTTGTACATAGGAGCAGTATTATAGTAGTTATATTCTTGTACATAGAGAGCAGTATTATAGTAGTTATATTCTTGTACATAGGAGCAGTATATAGTAGTTATATTCTTGTACATAGGAGGCAGTAGTTATAGTAGTTATATTCTTGTACATAGGAGCAGTATTATAGTAGTTATATTCTTGTACATAGGAGCAGTATATAGTAGTTATATTCTTGTACATAGGAGGCAGTATTATAGTAGTTATATTCTTGTACTAGGAGGCAGTATTACAGTAGTTATATTCTTGTACATAGGAGCAGTATTATAGTAGTTATATTCTTGTACATAGGAGCAGTATTATAGTATTTATATTCTTGTACATAGGAGCAGTATTATAGTAGTTATATTCTTGTACATAGGAGGCAGGTATTATTAGTAGTTATATTCTTGTACATAGGAGCAGTATTATAGTGTTATATTCTTGTACATAGGGCAGTATTTATAGCAGTTATATTCTTGTACATAGGAGCAGTATTAATAGCCAGTTATAATTCTTGTACATAGGAAGGCAGTATTATAGTAGTTTATATTTTGTGACATAGGAGCAGTATTATAGTAGTTATATTTCATTGGTACATTAGGGAGCAGTATTATAGTAGTTATATTCTTGTACATAGGAGGCAGTATTATAGTAGTTATATTCTTGTACATAGGAGCAGTATTATAGTAGTTATATTCTGTACATAGGAGCAGTATTATTATAGTAGTTATATTCTTGTACATAGGAGCAGTATTATAGTAGTTATATTCTTTGTACATAGGAGCAGTATTATAGTAGTTATATTCTTGTACATAGGAGCAGTATTATAGTAGTTATATTCTTGTACATAGGAGGCAGTATTATAGTAGTTATATTCTTGTACATAGGAGGCAGTATTATAGTAGTTTATATTCTTGTACATAGGAGGAGTTAGGAGCAGTATTATAGTAGTAGTATATATTCTTGTTACATAGGAGCAGTATTATAGTAGTTATATTCTTGTACATAGGAAGCAGTATTATAGTAGTTATATTCTTGTACATAGGAGCAGTATTATAGTAGTTATATCTTGTACATAGGAGGCAGTATTATAGTAGTTATATTCTTGTACATAGGAGCAGTATTATAGTAGTTATATTCTTGTACATAGGAGCAGTATTATTTTAAGTAGTTATATTCTTGTACATAGGAGCAGTATTATAGTAGTTATATTCTTGTACATAGGAGCAGTATTATAGTAGTTATATTCTTGTACATAGGAGCAGTATTATAGTAGTTATATCCTTGTACATAGGAGGCAGTATTATAGTAGTTATATTCTTGTACATAGGAAGCAGTATTATAGTAGTTATATTCTTGTACATAGGAGCAGTATTATAGTAGTTATATTTTTGTACATAGGAAGCAGTATTATAGTAGTTATATTCTTGTACATAGGCGTATTATAGTGTTATATCTTGTACTAGGAGCAGTATTATAGTAGTTATATTCTTGTACATAGGAGCAGTATTATAGTAGTTATATTCTTGTACATAGGAGGCAGTATTATAGTAGTTATATTCTTGTACATAGGAGCAGTATTATAGTAGTTATATTCTTGTACATAGGAAGCAGTATTATAGTAGTTATATTCCTGTACATAGGAGCCAGTATTGTACATAGAGGATCGTATTATAGTAGGTCTAATGTACATTGAGGGTAGTATAAAATGAGTCGACCACATTTTTGAGGCAGGTCTCTTTTCCTTTTTTCACCACATGTACCAAGTTCCTCTTGTATTACTCATCAAAAAGTAACAAGGTAAAAAGCTCCTCTCCGAGTTAATTTAATGTAATGTTTGCAGTCTCGGTGTACATTGTCTAGTGCCAGTAATACCAAATAGTCTGTAAACTCATCAAAGTAAATATCGAAATGGGCCTTATGTTATGAAGAATGCCTCAATATTTGCATGCCCTTTGTTCAGTACCATGGACAGTGTCCACAGAGTGGGGGGATAGTAGGACCCAGGTCCACCACGTTTGTACTTGACACGTCACATGTCAGTATTTTGCTGACTCCATACAATCCAGACGTACTATACTGAGAGGTATGCATATCATTTGGTGGCATAGTACCTAATGATGCAGTTTAACAGTCCCTCTACCAGTATTATAAACGGTAGTATGATTATAGGGCTGTGATGGCTAACCTCCGGCACTCATGCTGTGGTAAAATTACAACTCCCAAGATATATACTTGCTTGGCTGTTCTCAGAACTACATAGAAATGAATGGAGCATGTTGGGAGTTGTAGCTTCACCACAGCTGGAGTGCCGGAGGTTAGTCATCGCTGATATAGGGGATCTCCAAGACTTGTATAATGATGGTCTACACTCAGGATAGATCATCCAGATCAGATTGGCAGAGGTTTCATCCCTGGTACCCCGCGCTACAGTGCAGGAACTATACTGTACATCTTCATCCGTTGTGTAGTGGACGGAGCCGATTACTGCAGTGTTGATCCCGTTCACTTCAGTGGATGAAGCTGTGTGGTCCTGGCGTCAATCTGATATTGATGACCTCTCATCAGTATGAAAATCCCCGATAACCGTTTTTAAGGGTCCTGGTAGCTTAGGCAGAGTATTAGTTCTCCTAAGAGACCAGCTATGAACGGAGACTTATAGGAAATACTTAATGGAAAAATAAAAGCAAAGAAGTATCTCCCAAGGAATGAGACCCATCTCTCTAGCGCCACCTTGTGGAAGCGGTCTGAAAAGTCTGAATATTTAACAGGCCTTGGGACATGACAAAGGACAATAGCCAACTATCCATCCACAGACACATGTCCTGGTAGAAATTTTGCATTGGGCCCAGTGATTGCAGAACTAGATATGTCTGTGATTCGGGACCATGTGAAAGCGGGTTGCTTCCCCATAGTGATATACAGTGGAGAAAAAAAGTATTTAGTCAGCCACCAATTGTGCAATTTCTCCCACTTAAAAAGATGAGGTCGGCCTGTAATTGACATCATAGGTAGACCTCAACTATGAGAGACAAAATGAGAAAACAAATCCAGAAAATCACATTGTCTGATTTTTAAAGAATTTATTTGCAAATTATAGTGGAAAATAAGTATTTGGTCACCGGCAAACAAGCAAGATTTCTGGCTCTCACAGACCTGGAACTTCTTCTGTAAGAGGCTCCTCTGTCTTACACTCATTACCTGTAGTAATGGCTCCTCAAACAGTCACACTCCAAACTCCACTATGGTGAAGACCAAAGAGCTGTGGAAGGACACCAGAAACAACATTGTAGACCTGCACCAGGCTGGGAAGACTGAATCTGCAATAGGCAAGCAGCTTGGTGTGAAGAAATCAACTGTGGGAGCAATAATTAGAAAATGGAAGACATACAAGACCAGTGATAATCTCCCTCCATCAGGGGCTCCACGCAAGATCTCACTCCGTGGGGTCAAAATGATCACAAGAACTGTAAGCAAAAATCCCAGAACCACACGGGGGACCTAGTGAATGACCTGCAGAAAGCTGGGACCAATGTAACAAAGGCTACCGTCAGTAACACACTACACCGCCAGGGACTCAGATCCTGCAGTGCCAGACGTGTCCCCCTGCTTAAGCCAGTACATATCTGGGCCCGTCTGAAGTTTGCTAGAGAGCATTTGGATGTTCCAGAAGAGTATTGGGAGAATGTCATATGGTCAGATGAAACCAAAGTAGAACTGTTTGGTAGAAACACAGTTGTGTATCATATCACTACTGCCAAAATATTGCCGTTAAGTTGGCAGTGGAAGTTTAATTTTGGAGGTGGTCATATCTGCTATTCACGAGCTCGTGAAAGCTGAGCCGTAGTGGAGGCTGTATTGGTTGTCACCAGTCTTCCCTGGGAACCCATCTAACTTGGCCAAATAGGATTTATAATGAAAAGGACAATTCAAGGACTAATATTTACTGTGGATGTTGTGATTTAAGGTGGAAATGCTTGTTCCATATGTCACCTGAAGGCACCATATGTAAACTTCACGGACTACTCCACCATCGTTCTCCGTCTGCCCTCCAGACAGTCATGAGTCAATTCTCTCAAACTCTTTCCATCCTTAAACCTCATTACATGTGGATTTCTTGCCAATGTCAAATGCCTTATTAACTGCTTTGCAAACAGAAATGATTACACAACTTCACCCTTAAGCGATCAGCGCCGAGCGTAATGAATGGGAGCCCTTTGTCACAGATTGTTGCCCATTTATCAACACTAGTACAGATGTAGCAGAGCTAAATTTGAACGCTTACTTCTGAGCTCAGAATGTACAGTAGACTTGCTTGATAGACAGCTCTGCTACATCTATGTTTTTGCTAGCAATAGTGTGCATTCAAATACATATTTCGTGTCCTGACAACAGGGGTGCACCACCAATGAGGCCAGGGGTGCACCACCAATGAGGCGAGGTGAGGCCAGGAGTGCACCACCAATGAGGCGAGGTGAGGAGAGGGGTGCACCACCAATGAGGCGAGGTGAGGCCAGAGGTGCACCACCAATGAGGTGAGGTGAGGCCAGGGGAGTACCACCAATGAGGTGAGGTGAGGCCAGGGGTGTACCACCAATGAGGTGAGGTGAGGCCAGGGGAGTACCACCAATGAGGTGAGGTGAGGCCAGGGGAGTACCACCAATGAGGCCAGGTGATGCGATCGGCTCAGGCAGCACCAGGTAGGGGCAAGAGGGGGACAGCAGAAGGACCATGGGCAATGAGCGCTTTCATTGTGGTAAAGAGGGTAGGTTAAGAAATTGGCATGTTGGGGGGGAGGGGCGTCGTTTCAGCTTTCGCCCCAGGCAGCAGAAAGGCTAGGCACACCCCTGCCTGACAATGCATGTGGTGGTACTGCATTGATATTTTTGTTAAGGGGTTACCCAAACTCTTCTCCTGCAGCCATAAGACGCCAAAATCGATTAAGGCAGGGATTCTCAACCTGCGGCCTTCCAGCTGTTGGAAAACTACAACTCCCACCATGCTTTGGTTGCACCACCAATGAGGCCAGGTGAGGCGATCTCCTCAGGCAGCACCAGGTAGGGGCAAGAGGGGGGCAGCGGAAGGGCCATGGGCAATGAGCGCTATCATTGTGGCAAAGGGGTTAGGTTAAGAAATTGGCATGGGGGGGGGGGGCGCCGTTTCAGTTTTCGCCTCAGGCAGCAGAATGGCTAGGTGCACCCCTGCTGATAGCTGTAGACTGTCCGGGCATGCTGGGAGTTGTAGTTTTTCAACAGCTGGCGGGCCGCAGGTTGGGCATCCCTGGTTTAGAGCCCCTCTCCTGTAAAAGAAAAAATGGCAGCCATGTACAGAAATGGAATTTCTCGAGACGCCAGGATTTCTCAAAGGAAGATGGCACCGAACCTTAGCACTGGGGCATAGAAGGTAAGCATTGATTAGGGATTGACAGGTTTCGGTATCAGGAAAGTAGCCTCATTTTGAATTTAGCTTTGGATGTGACTGAAGAAGAAAATAATCCTGCACCGTGTGTACTTCTTGTCAATTTTAGCAGTGCATTATTTTGGAGTAGACAGAATCTTGTAGAACACTTTCTCTTGTCATTTTGGCAAATTTTTTAGATGAACAATATTTATACTGATACAGAAAACACACAAAAAAGAAAAGTTTATAAATAATAAAACCGGGCAAGAATAATCCGCTCGTCCATATGAGTGAGGATCCTGGCAGGCCCCAGTCATAAACCACACCACTCATTATATATGGGAAATATTCACTCACTTGCCTCGTTAATGACATAATCTTTGTCATTCCGCCTCGGCTTGTGAATATATGAATTATTAAAGCACCTTTCTGTCAACACAGGAACTTATTACAAATATTGCTTTATTATACAGAATCCAGTGGAGAAAGATACCCGACGCATTTCAGTCTCCATGAATTTCAACACAGGCAGATTTCAAAATTCAAACACAGTTTCCTTTATTTTAATATTTTACCGTCATTGGCAGAAGATAATAGGATTCATGACTTTCTAACTACTAAAAGGGTATTTTATTAAAAGAAAAGTTAACCTTATTTTGGAGATATAATGAAATAACTAAAGTTCTTTTTATAACAGAGATCTGGCTTCCTGGGCTTTAGTACTGCCCACTCTGCTATAATGCTTCCCATGGAATATGTAACTACTATAATACTGCTCCTATGTACAAGAATATAACTACTATAATACTGTTCCTATGTACAAGAATATAACTGCTATAATACTGCCTCCTATGTACAAGAATATAACTACTATAATACTGTTCCTATGTACAAGAATATAACTGCTATAATACTGCCTCCTATGTACAAGAATATAACTACTATAATACTGCTCCTATGTACAAGAATATAACTACTATAATTCTGCCTCCTATGTACAAGAATATAACTACTATAATACTGCTCCTATGTACAAGAATATAACTACTATAATACTGCTCCTATGTACAAGAATATAACTAACTTATAATTCTGCCTTCCTATGTACAAGAATATAACCTACTATAACTGCTCCTATGTACAAGAATATAACTACTATAATACTGTTCCTATGTACAAGAATATAACTGCTATAATACTGCCTCCTATGTACAAGAATATAACTACTATAATACTGCTCCTATGTACAAGAATATAACTACTATAATACTGCTCCTATGTACAAGAATATAACTACTATAATTCTGCCTCCTATGTACAAGAATATAACTACTATAACACTGCCTCCTATGTACAAGAATATAACTACTATAAATACTGCCTCCTATGTACAAGAATATAACTACTATAATACTGCCTCCTATGTACAAGAATATAACTACTATAATACTGCCTCCTATGTACAAGAATATAACTACTATAATACTGCTCCTATGTACAAGAATATAACTACTATAATACTGCTCCTATGTACAAATATAACTACTATAATACTGCTCCTATGTACAAGAATATAACTACTATAAATACTGCTCCTATGAACAGAATATAACTACTATAATACTGCCTCCTATGTACAAGAATATAACTACTATACTACTGCTCCTATGTACAAGAATATAACTACTATAATACTGCTCCTATGTACAAGAATATAACTACTATACTACTGCCTCCTATGTACAAGAATATAACTACTATACTACTGCTCCTATGTACAAGAATATAACTACTATAATACTGCTCCTATGTACAAGAATATAACTACTGTAATACTGCCTCCTATGTACAAGAATATAACTACTATAATACTGCTCCTATGTACAAGAATATAACTACTATAATACTGCTTCTATGTACAAGAATATAACTACTATAATACTGCCTTCTATGTACTACAATATAACTACTATAATACTGCTCCTATGTACAAGAATATAATTACTATAATACTGCTCCTATGTACAAGAATATAACTACTATAATACTGCTCCTATGTACAAGAGTATAACTACTATAATACTGCCTCCTATGTACAAGAATTACTACTTCCGGTCCTATCTACAAGAATATTACTACTATATCACTGCTCCTATCTACAAGAATATAACTACTATAATACTGCTCCTATGTACAAGAGTATAACTACTATAATACTGCCTCCAATGTACAAGAATATTACTACTATATCACTGCTCCTATCTACAAGAATATAACTACTATAATACTGCTTCTATGTACAAGAATATAACTACTATAATACTGCCAGTGCTGTGTAGCAGAGTGTTTATTTATGATAGTATATAGAAGAACAGTAGGAGAAGCGCTCCCTCCAATCTTGAGACTAGAATCGAGTGGTTTAAAGGTCTGGAGTTCCTCTGGAGTCAGTAATGTCAGTAGCCTGTTCTGTGTAGGGCAACATGTAGTGGGTAAAAGTATGTCCTTTGTCTGGCATCTGTAATCTACAGTATGCTTAACTGTAAAGCCTATAATGATTGATTGTTATAGTAAAAACCCTAACCCACACAGCAGCATTCAGGCTAAAGAAAGTACTTTCATGCTTTACCTATGTATCCTAGAGCCATGTGACCATCTGAGACGTGACCAGTGACATCACTCCTCCTTAACTTACTACATTCTAGTTTCTACCCTTCCTCTAACTTCAGCCTCACTGCTCCCGTCCTGCAAATCTCCAAGATAAGTAAAACATATGGTGACAATACTGCTGCCAGGGGGATGGATGGTCAGGAGACAATACTGCTGCCAGTTTGGAAGGGGTTGTTGGGGGACGATACTGCAGTGCCATGAAATCTATGTATCCCCTGTCCACAGGTAGCCCCTTAGAGGGTGTATGGAGCCACAGTGCCCCCCCATCCCCCCCCCCAAAAAAAAGTTGCATTCGTTGCAATTCCTGTAGCAATGAATGCAGACCACACCGTGCATTGTGCGCCTCCAGTTATGCTCCGGCTCCCCCGAGCGGTGATCAGAGGAGCCAGAGCTTGTGTGCAGTAGTCTATGACAGGAGGCTGCTGCACAGTCTTTCCTATGGAGCCCTCGCCTGTAATAGGGCTCCATAGGAAAGTGGTAAAATCCTCATAAAATCCAATGCTAATCCATTGGGGTCTATGAAACTAGCAATCGAATGATTGATTGTTATAGTAAAAAGTGTAAAAAAAAGAAAAATTATAAAGCTTTTACAAATAATAAAAATTAATAAAATATAAAAGTTCAAATCAAATCAAACCTTTCCCCAAAATGAGAATAAAAAAAGAAAAAAAAAATACAGATCATGGGTATCACCGCTATCAAAATATAAAAGTATTAATCCGTACGGAAAAAGGCCAAATGAAAAAAGGTTAAAATGGCCAATTTGCCATTTTTTGGTCGCTTCTCCTCCAACACCAAATTAAATGGGTTGTCCGGGTTCAGAGCTGAACCCGGACATATCCTTATATTCACCCAGGCAGCCCGCCTGATGTTAGCATCGGAGCATCTCATGCTGGCTCGCGCAGGACAAGGGCTCTTCTGTTTACATAATACACACTGCGGGGCGGAGGCTTCCGTCTGGCAGTGTGTTCGGTGATGTCACCGGCTGTAATGGGCCGGCTTTAGCGCTGCCCTAGCTGTTTTACTGGGTAGGGCAGCGCTAAAGCCCGCCCATCAGTGCCGATGACGTCACCGGGCTCACTGCTGGGCAGAAGCCTCCGCCTGGCAGAGCCCGGTACGTCACAGGAATCGGGCAAAATGCCTTTGCTCTGCGCAATTTAGCGCAAGGCAAAGAAGAGCATAGGAGCACGAGATGCTGAGATGCTCTTGTCAGGCGGGCTGCCTGGGTGAAATTAAGGGTCAGCTCTGAACCCGGACAACCCCTTTAAATAAAAAGTGATCAAAGAGTCGTACACTCCCCAGAATGGTATCAATGAAAAGTACAGATCACCCTGCAAAAATATGTGGCATTGCTGGATTCAGGACCGTTTGTGAGAGCCTGTGACGGATCTCACAGACGGATCCTGCAAACCCAAGTGTGAAAGTAGCCTTATGAGGAAAAATAAAAAAAAAGTTACGGCTCTGGGAATGTGGGGAGCGAAAAAACAAAAACGCAAAGTAAAAAAAAACCTCTGGGGTAGAAAGGGTTAAAGGGGTTTTGATCGAGCTGGGATCAGGTGGAAAATGTGTTATAACTGGCAGTATTTTCTGTGCAGGAGTCCAGAGAAGTTGAGCGACAACCCATGTGGTAGCCGTAACGGCAGCCATATTGGTTGTCACTCTTGAGATTGAGAACAAGTTGAGCAATGTTCGGAGCACAGCCGCGGCACGTTCTGCCTGTTCCTGGGCTCAGTCTGCTGCTGTTCACTGTGTTTTCTTCCGCTGTACACGGAAACTTATCTGAGAGACGCAGCTCCTTGAGAAACTGTGAAGAAGACAAGTTCTCCTGTGGGCGCGCTGCCCTCGTACATGATATTCACAGAGGCACGGACAGAAGCTTCCTGGCAGCACTCAGCGCTCCGAGTCTTACACCGCCAATTAGAAGGTGTATTTGTTGTACAGTGGAAGGACAAAAGTAATATTTATTTAATTGGAGACGCTTGTATCACACAGATGAGGATACTTGGAAGGAAGCCCGGAGCTCAGCGGTCGGCCCTCGCACATCTAAGCCGCGCTAAACGCTCCCGCAAGACGTTCCGAAGACTCGTACCACTCACCTTCCTGGGCCAAGATCTGGTCTTCACATGATTTGTTTCTTTGCAGATCATATATGCAGGATCTTTATTTATTTATTGTTTTAGACTTTTTTTTTTTTTGCAGATTCCTGTGATCTGGAATTTGATGATCCAGAATGTCGGATAATCCGGCCAGGAACAGAGAGAAATAATTAGTAAATCGCCAAAATGTCATCTCGACATCCAGAATATCTGATAGTCCAAACACTTTCAGGTCCATTCATTGCCTTAGGGCTCATACACATGAACTATGTATTTTACGGTCCGCAAAAAACGGATCCACAAAAAATACGGATGGCGTCCGTGTGCATTCCGTATTTTGCAGAACGGAACAGCCGGCCCCTAATAGAACAGTCCTATCCTTGTCCGTAATGCGGGCAATAATAGGACATACGGAAACAGAATGCACACGGAGTAACTTCCGTTTGGGCGACCCATTGAAAGGAACGGTTCCGTATACAGTCAGCAAAACCCCAACCCCCCCCCAAAACAAAAAAACAGAACGGACATGGAAAGAAAATATGTTCATGTGCATGAGCCCCTAAAGATATTTAATTTAACAAAGGATGTAAAGTGAATAGCTTCATTCATCTTAGGGCTCATGCACATGAACGTATTTTCTTTCCGTGTACGTTCCGTTTTTTTTTTTTGCAGAACCATTCATTTCCATGGGTCCGCAAAAAAAAAAAACGGAAGGTACTCCGTGTGCATTCCGTTTCTGTATGTCCTTATTTCCGTTCCACAAAAGAATAGAACATGTGCTATTATAAAGGATAGGACTGTTCTATTAGGGGCCAGCTGTTGTGTTCTGCAAAATACGGAATGCACACGGACGTCATCCGTATTTTTTGCGGACCGCAAAATACAAAAAAAACTCATTTTGGGCTAAAAAAAATAATTTATTTAGTTGTTGGTCATTAAAACTTCAGCAGTTTTTGTGATACAGGGGTTAAATTTCAGTCTGTTTTTAGTCACTGTCACTTTTTGTGTACTCTGAGTCCTGTCAGCTGACCGCTCATGTGTAGCTTTCATCTCTGATCTCCTGAGCTCATAAACACTCATTTAAGCCACATTCTTATCAGCTTGATAACAGTTTAGCTAGGAGTGTTTATGAGGTCAGGAGATCAGAGGTAAGAGCTATACATGAGCCATCAGCTGATGGGGACTCGGTACCCCTGTATCACAGAAACAGTCCTTTTATTAAAGAATATTTTCAAAAATGATTTTTAGCCCAAAAGGATAAAAAAAAATTGACCCTTTGATATGCCATAGCACTATATCAAAGGTTTTCATTGGTGGGGGTCTTAGCACTGAGACCCTCCCCCCACTGATCGCTTAAAGGAGGAGAGTGAAGCGCCCGCATAAAGCAGTCTCTCTCGCCTCGCTGCAGGAGACAGACTCAATAGAAAAACTATGGGCCTGTCTCACTTCCCTCTTCTGCAATGACGAGAGAGAGAGAGTGGTGTATGTAGTTCTAGCGATCGTGGGGGTCTCATCCGCCCACAGCCCCACCAATCAAAACTTTTGATATGTCAGCTTAGTGACCACTTAAAGGGGTTGTCCCGTTTCATCTGGATCAAGCTGCAATGTAGAACAGGTAAGTACGTACCTGCTAGATCCCATGCCTCCGCTCTGTTCTCCCAGCATGTCGACAACACGAGACCACTGCAACCAATCACTGGCCTCAGCGGTGCACTTGAAGAGGTCAGTGATTGGCTGCGGCAGTCACATGACGTCGATGTGATGTTACCACTGCAGCCAGGTAAATAGAGCCCTTCCGGGAGAACCTGAGAGGTGGCGCAGGACCTGGCAGGTAAGTACTTACCTGTTCTTCAGTGCAGCTTGATCCTAAACCCAGACAACCCCCTAGTTTAGGATGTCTTGCACTCCATTCACATCCAGAGCTGCATCCAATTGTGAACTTATTTCCTTGAATGAACTGCTTCTAGAACAGCAAGTCCATGGGCAAGTAATGTGCACACAGTCCCTATGGATGCACTTTATACAAGCAAACACAACAGTGCCCGTAGGCGCGGGGCCTGACACTACATCTCAGAGAGCAGTCAGTGACATATACCATATTACAACGCTTTACCACGTCCTGCGCGCTCCTCAATAAACTTTATTTACATCACCCGACAGAGGCTGCAGTTTGTATTGACAGAATCACTGTTACAAAATCACTAGTGTGTCGGCGGTCATAAAAGATTATATAAGCATCTACTGTAACTTGAAGCGGAGACAGATGGCGGTATTTCTATAAAATTACTGCTTGTCAAGATAAAGGAGATCCTATAGTAAAGGAAACCGTACAACATTGATGTGTGGCTTTATACCAGTGTATACACAGTACATATAATGGATTACATAGTTATATTCTTGTACATAGGAGCAGTATTATAGTAGTTATATTCTTGTACATAGGAGGCAGTATTATAGCAGTTATATTCTTGTACATAGGAGGCAGTATTATAGTAGTTATATTCTTGTACATAGGAGCAGTATTATAGTAGTTATATTCTTGTACATAGGAGGTAGTATTATAGTAGTTATATTCTTGTACATAGGAGCAGTATTATAGTAGTTATATTCTTGTACATAGGAGGTAGTATTATAGCAGTTATATTCTTGTACATAGGAGGCAGTATTATAGTAGTTATATTCTTGTACATAGGAGCAGTATTATAGTAGTTATATTCTTGTACATAGGAGCAGTATTATAATAGATATATTCTTGTACATAGGAGGCAGTATTATAGTAGTTATATTCTTGTACATAAGAGCAGTATTATAGCAGTTATATTCTTGTACATAGGAGGCAGTATTATAGCAGTTATATTCTTGTACATAGGAGCAGTATTATAGCAGTTATATTCTTGTACATAGGAGCAGTATTATAGTAGTTATATTCTTGTACATAGGAGCAGTATTATAGTAGTTATATTCTTGTACATAGGAGCAGTATTATAGTAGTTATATTCTTGTACATAGGGGCAGTATTATAGTAGTTATATTCTTGTACATAGGAGCAGTATTATTATAGTAGTTATATTCTTGTACATAGGAGGCAGTATTATAGTAGTTATATTCTTGTACATAGGAGCAGTATTATAGTAGTTATATTCTTGTACATAGGAGGCAGTATTATAGTAGTTATATTCTTGTACATAGGAGGCAGTATTATAGTAGTTATATTCTTGTACATAGGAGGCAGTATTATAGTAGTTTATATTCTTGTACATAGGAGCAGTATTATAGTAGTTATATTCTTGTACATAGGAGGCAGTATTATAGTAGTTATATTCTTGTACATAGGAGCAGTATTATAGTAGTTATATTCTTGTACATAGGAGGCAGTATTATAGTAGTTATATTCTTGTACATAGGGGCAGTATTAGTAACATAGTTTATAAGGCCGAAAAAAGACATCTGTCCATCCAGTTCGGCCTGTTTTCCTACAAGTTGATCCAGAGGAAGGCAAAAAAACCCTGTGAGGTGGAAGCCAGTTTTCCCCACTTTAGGGAAAAAAATTCCTTCCCGACTCCAATCAGGCAATCAGAATTACTCCCTGGATCAACGACCCCTCTCTAGTAACTATAACCTGTAATATTATTACTCTCCAAAAATACATCCAGGCCCCTCTTGAACTCTTTTAGTGAACTTACCATCACCACCTCCTCAGGCAGAGAGTTCCATAGTCTCACTGCTCTTACAGTAAAGAATCCTCTTCTATGTTTGTGTACAAACCTTCTTTCCTCCAGACGCAGAGGATGTCCCCTCGTCACAGTCACAGTCCTGGGGATAAATAGATGATGGGAGAGATCTCTGTACTGACCTCTGATATATTTATACATAGTTATTACATCTCCCCTCAGTCGTCTTTTTTCTAAAGTGAATAAGCCTAATTTTGATAATCTTTCTGGGTACTGTAGTCCACCCATTCCAGTTATTACTTTAGTTGCCCTCCTCTGAACCCTCTCCAGCTCTGCTATGTCTGCCTTGTTCACAGGAGCCCAGAACTGTACACAGTCCTCCATGTGTGGTCTGACTAGTGATTTGTAAAGTGGCAGGACTATGTTCTCATCACGGGCATCTATGCCTCTTTTGATGCAGCCCATTATCTTATTGGCCTTGGCAGCAGCTGTCTGACACTGGTTTCTGCAGCTTAGATTTCTGTTCACTAAAATTCCTAGGTCCTTTTCTATGTCAGAGTATGTGTGTATTATAGTAGTTATATTCTTCTACATAGGAGGCAGTATTATAGTAGTTATATTCTCGTACATAGGAGGCAGTATTATAGAAGTTATATTCTCGTACATAGGAGGCAGTATTATAGAAGTTATATTCTTGTACATAGGAGGCAGTATTATAGTAGTTATATTCTCGTACATAGGAGGCAGTATTATAGTAGTTATATTCTTGTATATAGGAGCAGTATTATAGTAGTTATATTCTTGTATATAGGAGCAGTATTATAGCAGTTATATTCTTGTATATAGGAGCAGTATTATAGTAGTTATATTCTCGTACATAGGAGGCAGTATTATAGTAGTTATATTCTTGTACATAGGAGCAGTATTATAGTAGTTATATTCTCGTATATAGGAGCAGTATTATAGTAGTTATATTCTCGTACATAGGAGGCAGTATTATAGTAGTTATATTCTTGTACATAGGAGGCAGTATTATAGTAGTTATATTCTTCTACATAGGAGGCAGTATTATAGTAGTTATATTCTTCTACATAGGAGCAGTATTATAGTAGTTATATTCTTGTACATAGGAGCAGTATTATAGTAGTTATATTCTTGTGCATAGGAGCAGTATTATAGTAGTTATATTCTTGTACATAGGAGGCAGTATTATAGTAGTTATATTCTTGTACATAGGAGGCAGTATTATAGTAGTTATATTCTTGTACATAGGAGGCAGTATTATAGTAGTTATATTCTTGTACATAGGAGCAGTATTATAGTAGTTATATTCTTGTACATAGGAGCAGTATTATAGTAGTTATATTCTTATACATAGGAGGCAGTATTATAGTAGTTATATTCTTGTACATAGGAGCAGTATTATAGTAGTTATATTCTTGTACATAGGAGCAGTATTATAATAGTTATATTCTTGTACATAGGAGCAGTATTATAGTAGTTATATTCTTGTACACAGGAGGCAGTATTATAGTAGTTATTATATATTATTAATATATTAGATTATTATTATATATTTTATTATTATTATAAGTTTTTTTTTATTTGATTTATATTTGTATTTAGATTTTTTTGTTAAGATGTTATTCAAACAAAAATTTTGGAAATGGGCCTGGTGTAAAAGACTACCATGATTGAGAGTTCAAATGTGTTCCAGGGTTTTAACTAGTAGGGGTTCAACCAATTATGACAAATATGCAAAAGAATATCTGGAAGGGGGTTAATACTTTATCATTTCGGGGGCATTTCAAATTCACAAAGGTGTGAGATGTGCAGTCACTGCACATATATGTAACATGTCTGCTCTTCTCACATCACGTATGCAGCATTCATACTTTCACATGTTAAATAAACTGAAGTTTGCAGAGTTAAAAGAAAATTTGATTTTTTTCCCCCCATAAATGACTCAATGACTAGTCTATTGCAATTGGAAAATAAGTGAGGAAAAAGGGAGCAGATCACGGTGTCCTAGCTTAGCTGGGTCATATTAGCAGAACGTAAAATATGTCATGAAGGTGCCAAATGGGCTACACATCACCAGCCGCGGACTGAATATGCATGAAAAATACTTGTTTTTCACAGCAATAATCACAGTAAGGGCTCATGCAAACAGTGCCCGTGCTGTGGACCGTAATTTGTGGTCCACAATGTACGGGCACTGACAGTGGGGCCGCCGGATTCATTTGAATGGGATCTGCGATCCGCATCAGACGGTCCGCACCGCAAAAAAAGTAGTTCTTGCGCTACTTTTTTGCAGTGCGGAGGCACGGCCAGAAACACCACGGAAGCACACCGTAGTGCTTCCGTGGTGTTCCGATCCGTGCCTCCGCTCCGCATTGAAGAGAATGGGTCTGTGATGCGGGCTGCACACAGCCGGTGCCGGTGTATTGCAGACCCAGCGTATGCGGGCTGCAATATGGCCACGGGCCGGCAACGGCCGTGTGTATGAACCCTGATGCCGCTAACCACAGGGTGGACTTACCTCCACAGACTGCAGTGCGGCACCTGTGCCAGCTCTTTTACCTTTACAGCTGCAGGATGTCAAGGCATGCTGGGAGTTGTAGTTTCACGAAAGCTGAGGAGCCAAATGTAGCAGTGCCCAGAAATACTGTATCCCAAACCTGTCAGTCATATGTTACAGTTCTTAACATTTGGAAACCTATTTTTATATATATATATATATTACTGTGGAAATTCAGAATTTGTGTGATGTGTGTAACGTGTTTGTGTTGTATGTGTGTAATAATGAATGTAATTGTGTATGTACTGTGTATGTTAGTGTATCGTGCTCATATTGTATGCGTGTAAATATTGTGTGTGTAACGTGTTTCTATTGTATGTGTGTACAGTATTACTGTATGTAAGTGTGTATGTACTGTGTGTAATGTGTATGTTTGTGTAACTTATTCATATTGTATGCATGTAATACTGTATGTAAGTGTGCAATGTGTGTGTATGATAAAACACATAGAGAAGTCCAGCATCTGAAGTTATCTATGTACTGTATGTGTAATGTGTATGTAATGTGTCTATGTACTGTGTGTTATGTGTGTTTTTATTGTGCAATGCGTATGTTCGTGTGTGTTTGATGTGTCTGTATGTGTATATGATAAAACACGTAAAGTCCAGCATCTGAAGTTGTGTGTATATATGTGTAATGTGTTTTTACTGTATGTGTTATATGTAAGTGTGTATGTACAGTATGTGTTTATTGTGTAAGTGTGTGTGCTGTGCATGTATATGTGTATCATATATCCATACATTACAGTGGAACATCTCCAGAAGACCACCACTGGTCATGTCCACTGTATACTATGCCCACTGCTCATCTGCTTTGAGAATGCTGCCCCCTAAAAGACCACTTTTTAGTGCAATTACAGAAAATAATGCACTAAAAATAGATGCAAACATAATGTCACGTATGGGGAGTAGTGAGCCCATCTTGAGCCCCAAACTCTGTCCCTGCCTACTTACACGGCCCGTCCTATGTAACGGCGCATAACTGGGCGACAATCCCTAGCCTGAGTAAGTGCTGGGGCGTAAAGGGAAGGGGAACAAGAGGAAAATATTGTGAGGCAAACACAATATCGGAGGGTCAGCAAACCAAAAGTCGTACCAGGAAGTCACGTCAAAACCAGGGGAGAGAGCAAAAGTAAGGTCAAAAATACACAGCCAAAGTCCAAAACACAGTAGTCACAATGAGGTATTAGCACGCACTAGCACTGGAGGTATAGACCAATCTCAGGCAACCTGTGGCTGGCAGGCTGCCTGTATAAATAGGGCTCCTAGTAGGTCATTTGACGAGGCGGCATCACATGACCTAACTCCAAAAGTGAAACAGGAAGTGCTGGCTTCCTTGTCAGTACTCAGAGGTAGGTCATGTGACGTGGCCAGCATCACATGATCTATAGCACACATATTCATAGCTGAAGCTCCTCCTGCCTGTTGGCAAGGGGATGGGGAGGATGCCAGCCGCGCAGAGACTGAACGCGCGCCGGGTTCTTCCCGCCCTGTTGTCATGGAGATGAGGTCGCACATCTCGTCCTCGCTCCTGAACAACAGTGGAAGTCTGCCGGCGCTGCACGGAGGAAGCATGCTGCCGGATCCCCGTTACACATAACATATGGACTAAGCCCTCACTTTATTGATAAAATCTGAGACTCTTAGCCAATATATTTTGATTAAAACACATCTATGCCCACCTACCTAGCGCCACGGTGGTCTCAGGTCGGGCAGGTCCTACGCTAAACCTACCTATGCGGTTGTGCATCTATGGTTAGGAGCGCAGACCCTGCACATATAGTGCACTGCTCCTAGTTACCTCTGTGTGCATCCAGAAACTGAAGAGAGGAGGAGCCGCACACCTATATGTACCACCTTAATCAAGGTCGCCTCTTAGATAGGTGGGGCAAAAGTGCACATGAATCCTACTCCCAGGATAGAAGCGCATTCACACCTGAAGGTGCCACTCCCTCATAGACATATCAAAAAAAGTCAAGGAAAAAAGATACAAAAACATCCTGCACAATATGATAGTGCCGTGCGATGTACAAGGCTACATTTATAAAGTCACAGAAAATAATGCATTATAACAATAGATGCAAACACCTAAGAGGCGACCTTGATTAAGGTGGTACATATAGGTGTGCGGCTCCTCCTCCTCTTATTGGTTGTGGATGCACACAGAGGTGACTAGGAGCAGCGCGCTATGGGGGGAATTTATCGTTAGGAGAATATTTGAAGTCAGTTTTACTTCAGTCTGTGTTGTTGTACTTAATGCCACATTTATCAAATGTCTCAGGTTGTTTGATAAATGTGGCTTGTCCTTAAACCTATCACTTTTATCTAGAGAAGCTCCACCATTTTTCCTACTCCACCCTCCTCCTGGAGTGAGATTGCGACTATTTTGCGACTTTTTAATAAAGTTGCAATGATAAATCTGGAGTGAAACTCATTAACATAGCTAACCACACCCACTTTTCCACCCATATTACAAAACTGGAGTGAGTGATATACACATGCAAAAATTTGCTAAATTTTGCGCTAAAAAGTTGCAAAATTTTGCGCAATCGCATAAATTTCGCGCACGGGAGTGCAAAAAAGTTGCAAAGGTCCTATTTTGCGACTTTTTGATGCCAGAATTCTGGAGTGATGGTATGATAGATCAGGGCCTATATGTGCAGGGTCTGCGCTTCTAACCATAGATGCACACCAATTGCATAGGTAGGTTTAGCGTAGGACTTGCCCAACCTGAGACCACCCTTGTGCGGTCAAAGTATATTGGCTCAGATTTTATCATCAGGCCTCTTTCACGCAACAGTATTGTTTGCGGGCTCCGATCCTCATATTTTGCGGATAGGATGCGGACCCATTCATTTTTATGGGTGCGCAAAAAATTCAACACACTGTGTGCATCCGTGTGTCCGTTCCGTAGCCCGCAAGATAAAATAGAACATGTCCTATTCTTGTCCGTTTTGAGGACAAGGATAGGCATTGTTACAATGGATCTGCAAAAAAAAATAAAATGGATGCCATACGGACGGCATCCGTTTTTTTGCGGAACGCAAAACACAATGGTCGTGTGAAACTAGCCTTAGAGTGAGGGCTTAGTCCGTATATTATGTTTGCATCTATTGTTATAGTGCATTATTTTCTGTGACTTTATAAATGTAGCCTTGTACATCCGCACGTTTTACTATCATATCGTGCAGGATGTTTTTGTATTTTTTTTCCATGACCAGTTTTGGATGGTCTTCCAGAGAGGTGTCACTGTTTCTAATGTGCAGTATAGCAGCAACATGTATATATGTTGTATAGCGGCACTAAATCTGTTTGCAGTACGGCTGTATAGTGTAACGGTATTATTTTAGTTTGTGATATTGCACCACTATGTATGGATTATTGGTAATCCACATATCAGCTGGCGCCCTGCCTTTGCGCAGTGATGCGAGGAGTGCTGTGCTTCGCTTGTTGCCTTTGAAGAGGAGTCTCAGACTCTTCTCCCACTAAGGGCTCATGCACACGAACCTAATCTTTTTCCGTGTCCATTCCATCTTTTTTTGCGGAACCATTTACTTTAACGGGCCTGCGAAACGGAAATGACTCTGTGTGCATTCAGTTTCCACAAAAATATAGAACATGTCCTATCATTGTCTCCGCATTACGGACAAGGTTATAACTGTTCTATTAGGGGCCGGCTGTTCCGTAAAATGCATAATGCACTCGTCCGGTATCCGTGTTTTGTGGATCTGCAATCTACGGTCGTGTGCACGAGCCCTAAGGCTTCATTCACACGTCCTGTTTTTCTTTCCTGATCCGATCCGCATCCGTTCCGCAAATCATGCGGATAGAGCTTGTCCTACTTTTGTGCGCATATGTGGTCCGTGGTCCCATTATAGTCAATGGGTCCGCAAAAAATGCGGATGATATGCGGAATGCATCGATATGTCATCCGCAATCCGCAATTGTGGATCCGTTTCCAGGAAATAGAAAGAAATACCCTACCAACATATATTCCTCCTTCCGTTTTTTTGCGGAAAAAACGGAACGGATGCGGATGTACAATTGGTAAAAACAGAAGGTTTTTGCGGAAACACAGATCCCCAAAAAACGGACCGAAAATCTGGAAAAGAAAAATACAGACGTGTGAATGGAGCCTAAGGCTTCATTCACACGTCCGTATTTGTGCACATCCTGGAAAACGGTCAGTTTTTTGCAGATCCGTTGTTCCGCAAAAAATTTTTCCAGGACATCCATTCCGTTTTTCCGTACCTTTTCTTTTTTTTCTCCCCTCCTGGAACGGAATCCGCAAATACGGATGACATGCGGATGCCTTTCCGCATGTCTTCTGCATTTTTTGCGGATCCATAGACTTTCATTGTGCTACGGACCGCAATTCGGGAGAAAAGTAGGACAGGAGGATTTCTTTATGTGGACAGTCGGAATGGACACACGGATACGGACACCACAATGAATGGAGCCGCATCCTGTCCGCATAATTGTCCGCAATTGCGGAAACGGATGCGGAAATGATGCGGACACATTATACGGACGTGTGAATGGACCCTAAGTCTGAGTTTCATTTACTTCCTTTTGCAGGGACGGATGGGTTTTTAAGGTCATGTTTGTGACCCCAAACCCCAGGTGGTTTAGTGACAGGTTCCCTTTAAATTAAAGGGGGATGCTACAGCTTTACCTGGAATTGGGTGTTGTTTTTTTCTTTTTAGTATGATTATGAACTACTTTCACACTTGTGTTTCTATTTTCCGGTATTGAGATCCGTCATAGGGTCTCAATACCGGAGAAAAACACTTCCTTTTTGTCCTCATTCATTGTCAACAGGGAAAAAAACGTAACGGAACAGAACGGAGCACTCCAAAATGCATTTCGTTCCGTTTGGTTGCTTTCCCATACCGGAGAGCAAACTACCGCTGCGAGCTGTAGTTTTCTTTCCGTCATGGGATGCGGAGCAAGACGGATCCGGCATGACCCACAATGCAAGTCAATGGGAAGGATCCGTTTTCTCAGACACAATAGAAAACGAATCCGTCCTCCATTAACTTTTGTTGGAGTTCATGAGAGATCCGTCTTGGCGATGTTAAAGATAAACTGATCCGTCAAGGAAGCACGTTGTATTCAATGGAGGTTTTTGCTGAACCCTGCCGGATCCAGTGTAAAAGTATCCTTAGCCATGTCTTATCTGTAAGTGCAGTCTATGGGACCTCCCTATGTAACTCCAGTCCAGCGTCTTCTACTTTCTCAGTAACTTCTTGCTCGTGATCACTCCCTCGCCTCGTACATATCTCAGATCTTTTTGCTGATTCTAGTAATGAATGGGTTATCTGAACTTCTTGTACAAGTGAGTGAAGGGAGGAGTCCGCACGTCCGAGACAAGAGGGGGGGGGGGGTTTAAAAAACACAAGACACATAAAACGAGGTGGGAAGACAATTAATATTTATAGCAGCAACTTATTAACGGCTCCTGCAAATTATCTCATTGATTGAAGTGAAAACTACAGCGTTACTCTGGAGTATGGAAACGGTCCAGTGCGACTCCGCGCTCTCCTACGTCGTCCTCAGCGCTCTCTTCAGCGGACTCGTCATTCACAAATTAATTAAGAACAAGGTGAAGATAGAGAACGCTGCCGTGTCTTGTCTGCTGTCCCTGCTCTTGCTGGAGATCATCTGCAGCTGCGTCCTCTGCAGCCGCCTGGGTCTCCCCCTCTTCATCGTGGCGTGCGTCCTCTATTACGTCTCCATACCTGTCCGAAGAATGCTGACGGCCGAGGACAAGGCGGTGCTCATCACAGGTAAGAAAACTTATCCTTACTTAGTCTTCTGTCCTTCACAAATGTATACAGGAATTGCATGACTAGCAATTACTGGGACTGCCTCGATATCAAATCCTCACGGATACATTAAGGATTCGCATAAATAGCAATTGCTTTTATTAAGGATTCACGTAAATCTGAAATTGTTTTAATGAGAGATAAATTGGGGAACTTCACAGATAGCATATACTTTTTTAAGGTGTCTTAAAGCGGTATTCCCATCTTAAACAATGGGGGCGTATCGCTAGGACCCGCACCTATAACGAGAACGGAGCGGGGAACTGAACTGCTGCTCGCACTGCTGGCTCGGCTATTTCCTTCGGTTACATAGAAATGATTGGGAGCGGTAGCCGCGCATGCGCAGTGTGCTCCCATACATTTCTATAGGAGCACTGGGAGCTGCGCCTGGTGGTGGCCGGGGGTCCTCCAGGCACAGTGTTCTCGATATAGGTGCAGGTCCCAGCGGTGGGACCCGCACCTATCAGACAATGGGGACATATCCTACCGATATGCCCCCATTGTCTAAGGAATACTGGGAATACCCCTTTAAGGAATCGCATACGTCTGAAATCCTTTAATGAGCTATCGAGCAGGGAACCGCAGAAATTGCAATGTTTTTTTGGGAAGATATATTAGGGAATCACGTAATTATCAAATCCTTGTGGATATAGTAAGACACTGCATACATAGCAATTGCTTTTATGAAAGATTAAGTAATTGTATCAATCTGAAATCCTTTTATGACACCTACACTGGTAAGGGCTCATGCACACGATGGTCCGCAAAAAATACGGATGACGTCTGTGTGCATTCCGTATTTTGCGGAACAGAACAGCCAGCCCCTAATAAAACAGTCCTATCTATCTATCTATCTATCTCATATCTATCTGTCTATCTATCATGTATTTATCATGTATTTATCTATCTATCTATCTACCTCATATCTATCTATCTCATATCTATCTATCTATCTCATATCTATCTATCTCTATCTATCTATCTCATATCTATCTATCTGTCTGTCTATCTATCTATCTCATATCTATCTATCTATCTATCTATCTATCTATCTATCTATCTATCTATCTCATCTATCTATCTATCTATCTATCTATCTATCTATCTGTCTATCTATCTGTCTATCTATCTATCTCATATCTATCTATCTCCTATCTATCTATCTCCTATCTATCTATCTATCTATCTATCTATCTATCTATCTATCTATCTATCTATCTATCTATCTATCTATCTATCTATCTATCTATCTATCTATCTATCTATCTATCTATCTATCTCATATCTATCTATCTGTCTGTCTGTCTATCTATCTATCTATCTATATCTATCTATCTATCTCCTATCTATCTCCTATCTATCTATCTATCTATCTATCTATCTATCTATCTATCTATCTAATATCTATCATGTATCTATATATTATAGCACATGATATTTCATGGAATCTCTGGTCTCTTCTGTTCACAGTCATTTTCAGCTTCACTTTTGTCTAAAGATAATTATGTAAATCGGGTCAGAATAACCTCGGTTCTGCGCTCGTATTTTTAGATGAAGCTTCTGAGACTTTAGGTATTTTCTATACAATCTCTCCGTGACTGACTCGAGGCCAATGGAGATTTCTGACCCAGGATTAACAAACAGAGATTACGGCAGAGAGAACACTGTGTGCTCTACGTAGGGACTGAGAAGACATGCATTCTCGCCTGAACAGAGCGTTCGCGTACATAAGGTGACTGGGAAGAAGATTGTAGCAGTTATACAAACAAGCTTTTTGTCGACAGTTATTAGAGACGTCTACTGGTTGCCGAGCAGCAGCTTCTTTGCCTCTGCGGACTGGGAGCACGTGCACACTTGGCCAGTCTAAGCATGCAGGTGTATAGAGAGATTGGGAAGAACAGCTGTAACCAAAGCAGCATTATGGCAACAGCTATTAAAGGGTTATTCCCATCTTGGACAATGGGGGCATATCTCTAGGATACGCCCCCATTGTCTTATAGGTGCGGTTCCCACCGCTGGGACCTGAACCTATATCGAGAACGGAGCCCCCAAAGTGAATGAGGGCGCACTGCGCATGCGCAGCCGCCCTCCATTCATTTCTATGGGGCCGCGAAAATAGCCAAGCCAGCGCTCGGCTATTTCAGTCGGCTACATAGAAATGAATGGGAGCGGTGGCCGCGCATGCGCAGTGTACTCCCATTCATTTCTATGGGAGCAGTGGGGCAGCTGCGCCTGGTGGTGGCCGGACCCTGGCAACCCTGGGCCCGTACCTATAAGACAATGGACCTGGACCCTGGCAACCTGGACCCGTACCTATAAGACAATGGGGGCATATCCTAGCTTCAAAAGCTGGAGCTTGTTTGACCGACAGCTGTCTTCCCCGACTCACCCATACACACACAACCTGGGCTCCGTATGTGTTTCTAATGGGGAGACAGGGACAGATCTGCTGCCGGACACCTCAGGTGGGGGCTTATCTCCCAGGAGAACAAAAGGATTGGGCGCTGAAATTCCTTGTGTCCGATCCTTCTCTCCCCCAACATATGTTGCTTGCTCTCCATACACATTAGACACTGAGGGCTTGGCCAACAGCAACCTCATGTGTACGGGCCCTTTAGTCTTCATTCACATGATGGTATGTGTTTTGCGGTACGCAAATTGCGGTCTGCAAAAAAAAAACGGATGACGTTCCATATGGCATCCGTTTTTTTTTGGTTTTTTTTGCGGATCCATTCTAACAATGCCTATCCTTGTCAGCAAAACGGACAAGAATAGAACATGTTCTATCTTTTTTGCGGAACGGAAATACGGACATACGGAAACAGAACGCACAAAGAGTACCTTCTGTTTTTTTTTTTCCGCATACGGTCTGCAAAAAAAAAACAAAAAAACGGAACGGACACAGAAACAAAATTCGCAGCCTTAGAGCTCATTCACACGGCCGTGGTTTCGTCTCGGGTGCGGACCCATTCACTTCAATGTGCCCGCAAAAGATGCGGACAGCACTCCATTCCGTGGCCCCGCAAAAAGTATAGATCATGTCCTATTCTTGTCCGTTTTGAGGACAAGAATAGGCATTTCTAAAATGGGCTGACACGTTCCGTTCCACAAATTGCAGAAGGCACACGGGAGGCATCTGTGTTTTGCAGACCGCAAAACATGGCACGTTCGTGTGAACGAGCCCTTAGTTGCATAGATCCAAGGAACATTATTTTGAGGACATCTCATGGAGACATCTGAGCTTCTTGTTGTCACCGCATATAATTTATGCCAAGTCATGAATGGTCTGAGATAAACCTATTGAGGGTGGAGAAGATAAAGGATGGTCATGGACAACGTCAAAGCGTCTCTCATCAGCTGGGACTTTTTGACAAAGGAAGAGAAGTGGGTTCAGACGCTCTTATTGTTTTTTTTCTTATACTGCTCTTTCTTTGTGACGTTGGATAAAGGTGACCATACCCTTTCAGCAGCTCCTTCAGTTGACCGCTATACACGTGCTCATTTCAGGTCAGCTTGCATATGTTCTGTATGGAGAGAAGGGACTGGGCCAGTGCCAAACACCTCAGCGCAATGGCACATTTGATGGTCTGCCTGTTTTGCCAAAAGGTTTGGCTGACACAAGTCTAACGTGTATGGGCCCCTTAAAGGGGTTATCCCACGAATAATGTAAAAAATTAAAATCAGACATCATATAGTACATGACTACCTCTTTCTAACAAAGCTAGAACCAGCCCTGTACCTCACATGGGTCCAGAGATCTCCACATTCATTGCTCTGCTAGATTCATATCAAGCTGACAGCTCAGGGGAGTGTCTTTTCTGCTGCAGCTAAGGGGGCGTGTCCATGCTCTCCCTATCTCAGCTCAGGAGGTGTGTCTTAGCTCTGCCTATCACAGCTCAGGGGGCGTGTCTCATCTCTCCCTATCACAGCTCTGGGGGCAGTTAAAAGTTGAAACTGAGCATGTGCGGCCTGCTCAGAGAGAAGGTCAAAGAAATAAGAAATTAAGTGGCACGATACGGATACATTTTACTGAATAACTCAGTAGCTATACAAAATTTTTAATGACATGCAATTACAAAAGTATTGAGATCCAGGTTCTGGTTTGAAAACTGTAGAATATTTTTCGTGGGACAACCCCTTTAAGGTGCTGGTAAGAAATCTGGGGAAAGAATGGAGTGATGGAGTGTGAACGTAGCTGAGAAACTTCTAACAGGGTTGGACAGGCCCACTGGAGCACCTGAGGTTCATTCTTGGATCCAAAGGTCCAACAGAAGACAACTCTGTTTGGAGCCCGAATCTGTGGTCTATTTCTTATGGGATGATTCCCAAGTAACCTGTTAGACCTTATCATGGGTGGACTGGGATCTTAACGTGGCTCTGGAAAAAATACTAAAAGTGGCCCCTGTTTTGTAGTTGGGTCCAAATTGATGGAAGGCAGGGCCAGTGATACCTTATTGTGGCACATTATACCACCCCAACAGAGCCAAATACCACAGTCCATCACAATATACTGCCCCAAAAACTACCACTGGCCGGCCATGAGGAGGACTCAGGCGGCTCCCTGGGCATCGGCCCACCAGGAAATTTCTCTGTAAGGTCTATGGCCAATCCGCCCCTGGACCTTATGGATGGCATGTCTTGTGTCTAATGGTAGTATCAAAAATTACAGTCAAATTATGGACTTGTCCTGTATAGGTGGAGGGCGGGCCTCAGTACCATTTACTCTGGTGGGCCCAAGTAGACTAAGTGCAACATGGACTTCTATGACTTTTTAGACGCAACGTTGGTAGTGGGTTAAGCAATAACTAAAGGTTCCTTTAGATGGGACAATTTAGCAGGCGATTGTTGGGAAGGAACCCAGTAGAAGAGACATCTGTATTTACATGCAGCGATCTCCTCCACAGTATGGGGAGGAGTGATCACCAATGCTATCACTCTTCTCATACAGACTGGTTGCTTGCCGGCAGCAGAGCGTGTTTAGAGGGCATGATCTATTAGGTGCCTACTTAATCGATCCAATTAACCGACGATCGAGCGTTTCAGAATTCATCGGGTAATCGGCGGCACCTTTACACCGCCAGATAATCGCTAATAATCGTTACTGTGAATTCTCGTTAGCGAATATCTGGTCTTCTAAAGGGCCCTTTAGAAGGCTTTGCCTTGGTTGATCCAGCTTGGTGACTATGGTCCTGTATATCTATTGTCCTAGTCAATACTGTGGGTGGTGAGTGATGACCTATGTTCTTGGGGGGGAAATTTAGCATCTCCTTTGTGCCCGAAAAGTGGTGTTAAAAAGTTGCAATTTTTTAAAAAATTGTTGCATCTCCTGGTTTTTATGCCACACTCCAGCCTTCATCTGGAACAAATATATCTTCATTTACGTCAAATAAAACCAGAAATCAATCTCTGAGCTGTCGTAGATCTCTGAGGTGCACGGACCGCTGGAGGTGCCTCGTCATAAATTAGACACCTCCTCCAGCAGCGCAGAGGATATCCAGACCGGCGCAGAAAGTATCGGCTGTGATAAATCTCCCCCGTTGTAACTAATACATGTTTCTAGATTGAACCGAATCCCAGTAGTGCCCAGTGGACCCCATTCACTGTTTATTGGGTGCACTGTGATTCATGATAGTTGGCGTAAAATCTGACCAAATTGCAGAGTAACACCGAAAGAAACCCGAGTAGAATTGCCTAAAATATCTACAAAAATACAATTTGAAAATTCTAACGAACCGTCCTGTAAGTATTTAATTTGTGGGAAAGCCACACGACAACATATATGTCCACCATTACATCACCCCTCTATGCTAGCTGACATCCGTAATTCTCTAGGCGAGAGAGCCGTACGTCACTGAGCAAATTTGCAAGATTGTTGGGGCGTATAATGGCGGTTATATCGGCCAGCTTCTCCAGAAACGGTCGTATGGCGGAATAAAATAATATAATACCCGTCTTAAATAGTTCTATTTTATTAAAGCTCCTAATTCGAAACGCGTCAATACATTTCACACACATGATTTCCGGCACGTGAAGGTAATCTCGGTATTCGTATTAATCAGGACCCAGGGCTGCGATTTGCATTTCTCCTCATAAATAACTGTTGCCGGGGGATCTGCCTGCGAGTTCTAAGTTCCACGTGCGCTGATCTCCAGTTATTTGATTAACAGCGGTAGGGATTACCGAAGTGTCAGCGTTAAATTACGTCGCTTAACTGAACATGGCTCATATCGCAGGTGCCAAGCCATTTTGTGGCGTGGAATTTAACCCTTTGGCCTCTGTTGTAATTGCTCCATTTTTAGTTACACTTTGCTAATGGAGCTTCATGTCCTTCTTCCTTGTTGGATCAGCATTGACGACAAGACAGGACATCACTCTCTATCTGCGTAGCTCCACCTCATCTGCGTCTTCAGCTGACCCTCTGAAGTATTTACAGCATGGAACTACATGGGAAAGGTTGGAAGAAAGTGATATCAATCCAACCCGAGGTGCAACGGTCAGGAAGCTTTCTATGTATAGATCCATGATGGCAGGAGACATTTTTTCTCTGGTTGCTGCTGGGTTTTTCCTTTATTTCATTCAGGTTGCCTAGCAACCACTTGTTTCCTGTCTGGGTAACTACATAGTGTATACAGAAGTACTCGCAGGAAGTTAGGCATAATCAGTTTTCTGTGCAGTTTTTAAAAGTTTTAAGAAGCGCAAAAGTCACAATGTCAAACTAGTGTCAGTCAGGTATTCGAAAACCTTCTGCTAGAAACAAAGGGTCTCATCTAGCCTTGATTGGGACTTCGCATGTGTGTAGGTAGCGGAAGGCTATAGCTGATAATCATTTTTTGGGATATTGCCTAAATCATACTTGGCAACTTTTTAGAACAATCTCCTGGGAAGTAATGAAATGAAATGAAGCATGAAGCTGATGTTTTTTCCTAGACACACCCCTTTTTTCAAACCACACCCATTTTAAGGTGTGCCATTCCCTTTACATAATTCAGTGCCACCCCCTCAGTGTCTGTTTGGACGCCAGGGCTGAGTCGGATTATGCCGGTGCCACACGCACAGGGCTGATTTTTGGGCGGTACCAGGAGGCTTCTGTGGTACCCAGGAGATTTGCCAACTCTTATGAGAGTCTGGTAGGTCTCCCATTTTTCCATGAGATTCCTGGATGTTCTTAGAAAGTTGACAAGTATTGTCTAAATGCCGCTGAAGTTCAGAAGAGGTGGAGATGACATAGGGTAAAAAAAGAAGAGTCCTAGACGGAGAAGTCAAAAAGTAAGAGAACAAGCGGGAAGCGGAAACGGCTGTGGGGAAAGGAGGGATTCTAACGTTCAAAATGAGAATAGCAGTACAAAGATATTCATTAGCCTAGCCGGAAATGAGTGGTCCTGCCTTGAAAGAGGTCTAGGGCAGTCCTGCCAGTATGGCCTGGTCAGACCTACAGGATCTTAGTCATCGGTCATAAATGATTTATAAATTGAGCAGATCCAAGAGCCTACTCCCTGATCCAAGGATCTCCAATGACTTCCAATCACCATGGATCATTGCACGTGCTGCGTTCAAAGAGTTTGAGAAGTCCCTTCATAGAGTCTGAGCAGAAGCATCATCTGGGGTGTAGGCATTATTCTTAAACTTGATAGCTGGGAGTATATATCAATTGGTTGCAAGGCCGGCAGTCTCACCTGTGTAGCATAGCGCCAGTCTTCGGAGCTCCGGTGAGTGCCGTGGCCTCCTCGCTGTTTACCAAGGATTGGATAGCAGCTGTGCTCCATATCGCAGCTCAGGCCATTCACTTGACTAGGCCCTGCGACCGATGAATGTGATATCACATGGCCTAGGACGAGCCCTAAGCGCTCAACAAGAGCTGATCGACGAGGATCCAGGGAGTCAGACATACTCCCCGCCATAGGTCATCAATATGATAACCCCCAGAAAACCCCCTTTAAAGATTTCGGCATGGAGAGAAGCTGCGTCCTGTTGGGAGCGCAGTACAAAATCTATTTTTACAGACCGTGTTTAGATGCCTCAGCAATCCAGCCGTACCTCATTCTCCTTGCCACAGGCCGTCAATGACTCCCAAATACAGAGATTGTCCATAAATCCCAGGCAAAGTCTATAAAAACCAATGTTCCCATACGCCACCGCTAAGGGAAATTGTATTTCTCTTTAATGTACTTTTGAAACTTCCACCAGCGAAACCATTACATCAAATTGTCCTTTGCTATTTGAATATGTTAGTCCTTTGCTATAACCGTTCCTCGACCGCCCGGCCGCATCCATTTAACGATTTGTTATTAAAAAAATACTACTTACAGTTTTTATATATATTAAAAAAAATAATAAAATTCCAAACAGTGAAAAATGGGAAACTTTTCGAGGTCAGAAGACTATTAACAGCCAAGAGTGACCTTCTGCAATTTTGCAAAATTTGCCAAATATTTCTCGAGCAATTGGAATGTTGAATCCCCAATCCTTACAGAATGGGAAAAATTTCCAAAACGAGCATAAAGGCAACGAGTCAGGTGATTGGGCTGAGAAATCTACCTTTCAGTGGTCCAGGAAAACTGGGTTGAAACCTCTCTGAAAAAAACGGGAACTTTTCTCAGTTGTCCTAAAAAAGTAGACTTCACTAGAAAATACTTGTAAACGTTCCAATTATATTTGTGTAAATGTATTTATAGAAAAATCTGATTAATAGTGCAGTCTGAGGTGGAGGGATGCATGACTTAAGCTACTTTCACACTTGCGTTGTTAAAGGGGTTCTCCAAGTTATATATATTGATGACCTATCCTCTGAATAGGTCATCAATATCAGATCAACAGGGGTCCGACACCCCACACCCCCGCCGATCATCTGTTGGATGAGGAGGCGCGCGCCGTACCAGCTCTGCCTCCTCTTCATTGTTTACATCCTAGTCGTAACAGGGGTAGCGGTGAGCAGGTATAATTACACCTCACCGCCCCATTTATTTCAATGGGAAGGATCGCTCCCATACAAGTCTATGGGAAGGAACTACACTTGTATGACCTATCGTGACAGATCTGTCACAAAATACATTGAAAGTCAATGGGTCACCAATGACTTACATTGTTTAAGAGAAGTGATGAAAAAATGGCAAATTGGCCATTTTGCCATATTGGAAAATATTTTTATATTTTAATAGTATGGGTCTTTTTGGACGCGGTGATACCCATGATGTTTATATTTTTTTGTTATTTATGTATTTCTAAAAACTTTTATATTTTTTTTATACATTTTTAAACTTTTTTTATGGTTTTAAAGCTTGTATTCGAGCCTACAAAACCCATTTTTTTTTTTTTTTTATTTCTGGACATGAGTCTTTTAGATCTATGATTTGAGTAGAATTGCTCATTTCTTATGTTGGCCTAAATTAGAATTGCAGCTTCAATACACTGGGTCTCTTCAGAGAGACTTGGCAAAGTGAAACCAATTACGGGCATCCTCATCGTCATTGGCCGCAGAGGATTTCGGTAAGAAGCCTGGAAGCACGAGCTTCCGGGTTTTTCACCCTTTAGATGCCATGATCACACTTGAGCACTGCATCTAAAGGCTTTAATGACCGGCATTATTGCCGGTCATGGTCATTAGCTGCAGGTCTCTGCTCTTTGCCATGTTTGCACTTCGCTCCAGCGACATACACGTACGCTGCTGGTAGTGAAACCAAACCAAAACCCCTTTACACATAGTAAATATGAAGGGGGACATTTACTAAGACCAGCGATTTAGAATAGGAGTTAATGGCGTACACAGGGGTGAACACCTTTGCAACAAAATCTGCATCTTACATACTCCAAAAAAATTGAGTATTTTTTTAAAATAAATGACCCCCTAAATGTTTATTTTTTTTTTTTTTAAACAGCGCCACATTTCTCCACAGGTTGTATTTGGTATTACTTTAAACTGACCTGCGATACCAGACACAATCCGTGGACAAGTCTGACGCTGTTTTATAAGGAAAGCAGCCATGTTGTTCTAATGCTGTACATCTCCCTTTAAGTATCAGAAGAATTTGGAGGTGGGGCATTGATTTTTCAGTAAAAATTGATTGGTCCGGTACGAGACAAGTCTATCTCCTGTGGGCGCGTTAGATATCCCATATGGTAAACACTAGTGGGACTATAAATAACACGCGGCCCCATCTGGACAGCTCAGACATTGGCAACTGGAATGATCGTTTAATTTGATAGAGAACGTCTTCAAAGCCGTCTGGTCACCGGGTCCATTAATCTTTACATAAATCACTCTTACTTTATTTACCACCAGAGACGACTTCTACGGAGAGATTTACAAACCGTTTGCTCTTTAAAGATTGAACAAGTCATCTGGAGTTTTACGACCAGTAAGTGCCATAGTCCAAAAATCCCCGGAAGAGGTCATTCTATCTAAAGGATCAGCTGCTTTGGCAAAACGAAAATATTTCAGAGCATCTCCCCCTATAACAGGGATCGCCAACCTTTGGCACTCCAGCTGCTGTGGAACTACAACTCCCAGCATGCACACTTACTTGGAGGTTCTTGTAACTTCCACAGAAGTGATAGAAAGATTAACTTTACTACAGATTACATCATGTACCTTTCTAGCAGGTCAGAGAATACATTGGGAGTTCTTTAAGCCAATGTTTCATAAGAGTTTAGCTACAATGAGTGTTTATGAGGTCAGGAGATCAGAGATAAGGCTTCAAATGAGCCATCAGCTGATGGGACTCAGAAGTGATAGTTTACAAACAATAAAGAGAGTTGGTCGGCACTCCTAAGGTAATTATTGGTGCTCTGTGGTAAGAGTTTAACAAAATAGGAGAAGCAACCACGGCACTCCACGGGAAAGTTCGTTCAGAGGTTAATATTCGTAATTTATTTCATCCATCCAAAATAGTATAAACATGGACCTGGGCCAACGTTTCGGTCTTCTCCAAGACCTTGTTCACGGCCTACATCGCGTCCAGCGCTCGGGTTAAATGGAGGATGCCCAGGCCGTGAGCAAGGTCTTGGATAAGACCGAAATGTTGGCCCAGGTCCATGTTTATACTGTTTTGGATGGATGAAATAAATTACGAATATTAACCTCTGAACGAACTTCCATAGTTTACAAACAGACTGATTTTTATCTCAAAAACTGCAAAAAAAAAATGTTAGTAACAACCAACTGGATTTTTAGCTCAAAATGAGTAAAAGCAATCATAAAAAATTGCCCCGAATTTATCCATAGTCTTTAAGAAAGAATTGTAAAGAGTAATTCGATCTATTTTCTGTGGTGATAGGAATAGTGTTGATTAAACTTCGCTGTGATAGTTGCAATATTCTAATGTGGAGTGGTAGATAGTATATAGTCATTTAATTAACACCACTAGGACAACGCTTGTGAAAGATCCTGCCGAGCACGCCAATTTATAGTATGTGCTATTCACGGGATAGCAGTGTTACGGGTAAGTAATAAACTTGTACACCTTCTAAACAGCTGATGTTAAAGAATTAAAATCCCAGCAAAAAGTTTAAAAAGTAATGCCGAACTGCTGGATTTAAAGGATTTGTCTTCTTTTGTAATACGGATGACCTAATATTCATTTTGCTCTTCTAAATGGCTGGGGCTGGGGTGCTGGCAAGCGGGCCGCGGCCGATAAGCGTTTTAAAGAGCACTGTGTTCTCTTTGTTTACCTGCTTGCCGTTGATATCGCAGCTCCAATGTCCCGTTCACTTCAATGGCTCCTTCCTAGTCACTCGAAACCAGAGCCGTCCCATTGAAGTGAATGGTACAGCGGTGTTGTAATTACACTACTCACTGCCGCAGTGTCGACGGCGAGTAGGTAAATGGTGAAGAGAAGGCAGCACTGATATGAGCTGGGAGTCGGGCCCTTGCCCATCCGATATTGATAACCTGTCCTGAGGTAATGAATATTTCAAATGTGGACAACCCCTTTAATGGATGTCAAAAAAACAATGCTGATTTAAGGCTCCATTCACACGACCGTATTTTTTTTCCTTGTCCATTCCGTTTTTGTTTGCGGACCGTATGCGGAACCATTCATTTCAATGGGTCCGCAAAAAAAAATGGAAGGTAGGCTCCATTCAGACGGCCGTATGCTGTCCGCAAAAATACGGATCCGGACAGTTCAGCATGTCCGCAAAAAAAAACGGATTGCTTTCCGTATTTTTGCGGACCCATAGACTTCAATGGGGCCATGTCCTGATTTTCATTGACACGTATAGAACATGTTTCAGTGTTTTTGCAGAGCTGTGGAACGGAAGAAAAAGGCCCCATAGAAGTGAATGGGGAAGCGTCTAATCCGCAAAAATACGGATCCGTTTTTTTCGGACATCATACGGTCGTCTGAATGAGCCCGTACTCTGTTGCATTCCGTATGTCCGTATTTCCGTTCCGCAAAAAAGATATTCTTGTCTGTTTTGCTGACAAGGATAGGCATTGTTACAATGGATCCGCAAAAAAACGGAAACACGGATGACATACCGCAAAAACGGAACGGAAGACACATACGGACATGTGAATGGAGCCTAAAAATACCAGGGATTGTGTATAGCATTGAAACTCCACTCCAGCTCTGTAACACTGAAGAATTTCTGTGTAACCCCTTAACGACCGAACAAAAGTCTGTCAGCAGTTTTGTCCATGCTAAACTGTTGACAGCACTAGGCAGAGGCTGGGGATAGCAGGACAAAAACATTTCTTTTGAGGAGCTTTTCTCATCAGGAGTGGAGAGAATATGAACTTTTATTCTGCTAAATTCTGCTCTCTCAAGTGCCCAGGAGGAGGAGCTTCACTGAGAAGTGCTCTCTGCATTGAGCTGCTCTTTATGACAGCTGTAGTGGGCTTCTGGTTGGATGCTACAGCTGTCAATCAAACCAGAGGGGAGGGGCTGTGCAGCAGCTCAATGCAGAGAGCACGTCTCCTGGGCGCTTGAGAGACACAGCTATGTAAGGACTTTTTGCAGCAGTGTACATTGTGATTGGTACTATTTAAAGGCTATGTAAACCTTTTAATTTGCTCAAAATCATTCCAATTGGACTTTGAGCCATTCACAAAGGGTTAACTGTTTTTCTAGCTGTGTGACTGGTGCTTTCACTTTGTGCCTGTCATCTAATAACCGTTATCTCTAAACTACTAACAGTTCATAACCACATATATAAGCCACATTCTTATCAGTAATATAAGAACTGAGCTATAATGACTGTTTAGAACAGATCAGCGATAAGGAGCCTGTCAGCTCCCTGACTGACGGAAAAGAGAAAATCCAAAGGCTGTTACTAGAGCATCTCGGCTCTGTACAGAAAAAAGGGCTCCATGTTTTCTTAATAAAGACCAATTGAAAAAATGAGAGAGCATCACATTTCCAACATTGGTGTAAGAGGACTGATTGAGACATTCATAGAGAGCAGGCTGCTTGTGTTGCGCTTGCGCTGGAGCATCTATCAGCCATGGCCCACCATCTATATTATGGGCACTAGAATAAATGTGGCTAAGGCTGAAGTCAGCGCCAAAACCGAATGCAGGCGAAAGTGCTGGATGTAAACAATCCGGGTGAGCGGCGGTGGATGCGGTGGCAATGTTTGGGGCTGAAATAGCAAGATATAGGTTTTATAGAAGTCTAATTTTTGCTCGGAGAACCCCTTTAAAGGCAACCCATGTATATGAACATGATAGAGGGGGGGCTCCCCTGCTTGGGACCCTTCTTTATGAGACAGACTGGAGAGCCGCTCTGTAATTCGTCCTTATGACCGCTATATAATACTGCAGCAGTAAACATTCATGGTTAATAATAAGCCGCAGCGAATACGAGAACTTTTTTTTATTAGAAGCAGTAAGTTCTCTGCCTCCTTACCAGAAACTGGATTATTAATACCGCCTCTTGATAACGTGTCAGCGCCTTCACTCGCTTCAAAGCAACAACTTAGTCTTGCTCTTGATCAGCCGCGCAGAATCAAAGCCGCGCAGTTTAATATGAGCAAACATCTTTTATCTTTCCCCAGGTCTCGTCAGACGTTTTCATATTAAATAAAGACGATGAGATTTCAGTGTAAATAAATCGAAATTATTCACCCCGACACAAATAAACAAGGCTGGAGCTCCAGAATAGCAGGAAGTGTATTAACCCAGGAGCTCAAAGCAGGAGCCTTTGAAGTCTTGTGTTGATTACCTTACTCTCATCAGATCAGAATCTTAAAAAGGTCTTTTTGTTGGAGAAACAACGCCACCATTGACTGCAGGTTGTGTGTGGTATTGCAACTCATTCTTATTCTACTGAATTGGGTTAAGCTGCAATACTAGACAAAGCCTAGCCTAAAAGCTTTGCTGTTAAAGGGATTCTCCAGGTTTTTACAAGTGATGCTCTTGAATATTTCTGCATGGATTTGTGGGAAGAAAATGTGCAGCGTATTACAGTAGCACCAAAGCAGAGGGAATTCTGGGAAGAACCGAATGCAAATGAACTCCTAACAAGCTCTGCCTCTAATGCCACCAGATGTAGGGCATTAAAGGGGTATTCCGGTAACGTAACTTCATTTTTGAAAAACTGCAGATACCATACGTATACATATAACCAGAGCTTCAATTTACCTTGCAATCCATTTGTCTAGCTCCTGTGTGAGCCTGCAGCACACTGAGAGTATCATGGCTCCTGATCTTCCCTCACAAAACTACAATCCCCACAATCCCTAGCTTCCCTGCTGTGAGTTTCTGCTTGTTCATGAGTGTTGATGATCACTGATTGGCTGCCTGATATCACAGTCGGGACACGCCCCCTCTACTGACCAATCAGCAGCACACTGACATTTAGCTAGAGAATTTTATAGCAACACACTGAGCATGCCTGACCTAACAAAGACTCAGAACTATGGTAACATATGAGGAACACAGTGGGTAGCAGAGAAGAAAAGTACTTTATAACTACTGAACGGTAAATATGTGAAATTGACATTATATTAGGTAATGATTGATGATGAATTAGTCTAACACATAAGTTATATTTATGGTAACCGGAATACCCCTTTAAGTTGGCACAGTGGGGTCACACTCGCAGATCCGTAACAGGCTGATGGCCAAATAAGAGTTCTGCTGACAACTGCCTTTGTGTGTATGACCAGCCTTAGTTGGTTCTTTGATTTCAGTCAACTATGGTTGCTTCTGTGTCTAGGTAACTATTTAGATTGGAATTTTCTCATTAAAATCTACAGATTTAATCACACAGATTAAGCTTCTCCTCATCTGGAGCTCTTTCTGTTCCTGAGCAGTCTTCAGACGTGCATACACAATCCCCTCCTTTGGAATGTGAAATTTAACCAAAGTCTGTCAGAAGGTGTTTGGTATTTTGTTAAATTAAAGGATTATCTCAGAAGGGAAAACAATGTCTCCTTCAATCTACCAAGCCTTGGGCTATGGGGTTACTGATGTGGAAGTCTACAGCTAAAGCTTCCTTAGCGCTTTCTAACTTGTAGTTACCGGCTGGTAGGAGGAGTGGTGTTTGCTTTGGATGGGTCCATACTAAACTTTCTCACTTTTTTCCCCTTTGTTTAGGTTGTGATTCGGGACTTGGATATGCTCTAGCCAAGTACTTGGATGAACAAGGTGTTCTTGTCTACGCCGGTGTTTTGGATAAGAAAGGGCAAGGTGCCGAAGAACTTAGGAGGGTTTGTTCTCCGCGGCTTTCTTTGATCCAACTTGATGTCACAAACCCAGGACAGATAAAGACTGCTTACAATGAAGTCAGAAGTCAGGTGCAAGATGCAGGTACATAACACTAAGAGAGTTACCACCAGCCCAGTGGAGGACTCTCCTCCATTTAGGGATATGGCACTGAACGTACAGAACAAGGCAACTCCTACAGTCTATAGGTCAAGGAGAATAATGTTCATCATTAAGACATCGGCACATTGACCAAACTGGCACTCAGAGCCCTCCGTGTGGGCCGTGCGTTGGGTTGCCACGTGTGCACTATTACTAATGAGCGCTCATTAGTGAGTCTTTGCCCCCTCTTCTTCTTGTGTTAAAAAAAATAAATTAATTTAACTCACCTCATCCATTTGATCATGACGTGGGGAACATTTGCTTCTCACTGGATGCTCAGGACAGGACCTGCGCTCCAGCGTAGTGACGTTTCGTAGCATTGACTGGAAGCAGCAGGACCTGAGAAACATCATCACGCTGGAGTGCAGGTCCTGTCCTGAGCTTCCAGGGAGCAGTGAGTGTTCACCAATGCAAGATCAAATGGGTGAGTTTTATTTTTTTTTTTTTGCACAAGAAGAGTGGGCAAGAAGGGGGCATTACTAATAATGTGGCCTATAATGGGGGCATTATTAATACTGGAAGCCCCTAATGGAGGAAAAATAATACTAGAGTTGCATTAATGGGGGCATTATTTTACGGGGGGGCCATTAATGGGGTTCTTATTAATACTGGGGGCTACTAATGGGGCATTATAATACTGGGGAACACTAATTGGGGTCTTATTAATACTGGAGGTCACTATGGGGACATTATTAATACTGGAAGCCACTAATGGAGGAAAAATAATACTGGAGTTGCACTAATGGGGGCATTATTTTATGGGGGGCCATTAATGGGGCTCTTATTAATACTGGGGGCTACTAATGGGGCATTATAATACTGGGGAACACTAATTGGGGCCTTATTAATGCTGTGGGCCACTAATGGGGCATTATTACTGGGAGCTACTAATGGGGCATTATTAATACTGGGGGATACTAATGGGGCCTTATTAATACTGGGAGCCATTAATCAGCTATTATTAATACTGGGGACCACTAATTGTTCATTATTACTGGGGGCTACTAATGGGGGCCACCAAAGGGGGCCTTATTAATACTGGGGGCCATTAATTGGGCATTATTAATACTGAGGAGCACTAATGGGGCATTATTACTGCAGACTACTAATGGGGGTCTTATTAATACAGGTACCTGTAGGTTCCTCCCATAAGATTGCTTCACCAACCGTACACACGCATTTCTACCAACATTTGGCCCCACCAGATATCCATGTTTGGCCAAGTGTACATACTATTTCATTGAAGAAAGTGAAATAAATCCACTAAGACACCTAAAGCTTCAATTTATCTCCTTTGGAATAATAGGATCTGACATGTTGAAATCCAACATGCTCGATATCCACCAATATCGGAGGTTGGGACAGTCGGCAGGCCACCATGCAGAAGAGATGGTTGGAAGGTCCCATAAATACCAACTGTCCTTTCATGTATGGCCAGCTCAAGCCTTGAGTTCTTGAGGACCATCATAACCCATTAAAATCAATAAGCGCCAATTGGCCTTAGTCAGTATGATATGTGTCATGGCCATTTACGACTTGTGGTTCCCCAAGCAATAGGAGCTGACCAAGTGCTGTCCATGATCTGCGTGCCTCATGGAGACCAGTACCGTTAATATTATTTACAAAGGCATAAAGCTAATATTGTGGAACCAGATATCAAATAATGATAAAAACCTTGCCTTGAGATTTGGGACTGGTGAGATAAAGGCCATGCATGCATTGTCTCAATGTAAATACACTCTTTATACCGCCGCACAATGGACGGCCTGTCTCCTGACTGTGAATATATTTCAGAGTTGAATACCTTCCACTGAATTAAACATCGCCAACCCTGGGAGACCAAAGTCTAGCTGGAATCATCACACAGTATTATCCTACAGACTATAGAGAACAGTCAGACGTAGGTCTGGACAATATGGGTCACACAGTGAACATTAATATTAGATGAGATACAGGAATCTCCCGAACTGTGGTCCTCGGCATTGATTTTAATGGGAGTAAACAAAAAATCAGATATTCGCAAACCTCCCGGTGTTCTGTAACGTATTCTATGTGCCGATGACATACTTACACTTTTTTATTACAGTTTTGACTTGAACGTTACGTGACATTGATATTTTAGAGTTCATCTGTCAGCAGTTCTGTCCCTATGACACTGGCTGACCTGTTACATGTGCACTTGGCAGCTGAAGACATCTGTGTTGGTCCCATGTTCATATGTGTCCGCATTACTGAGAAAAAGGAAGTCTTAATATATGCAAATGAGCCTCTAGGAGCAACGATGGCCCTTTAGGAAAAATTTGATGGAAAACTCAATCTCGTACTATCACATTGATGCCACCACCCTGCCACCATGAAATGCAACATATAGGTACAAGTAACTGGCCATTAATGCATCATTTGTAACACCCGTTTCCAAATTGTCCCCTCTTGGGTGGAGCTTAGGTCTCTTGGGTGGAGCTTAGTTCTCTAGTTCTCTTAGTCCTCTTGGGTGGAGCTTAGTTCTCTTAGTCCTCTTCGGTGGAGCTTAGTTCTCTAGTTCTCTTAGTCCTCTTGGGTGGAGCTTAGTTCTCTTAGTCCTCTTGGGTGGAGCTTAGTTCTCTAGTTCTCTTAGTCCTCTTGGGTGGAGCTTAGTTCTCTTGGGTGGAGCTTAGTTCTTTAGTTCTTAGTCCTCTTGGGTGGAGCTTAGTCCTCTTGGGTGGAGCTTAGTTCTCTTGGGTGGAGCTTAGTTCTCTAGTTCTCTTAGTCCTCTTGAGTGGAGCTTAGTTCTCTAGTTCTCTTAGTCCTCTTGGGTGGGCATTTCCTACAGAAGTGAAAAATATGGGTGGAATCTGGGACACATGTGCTTTTGTAGGCCACCGCTAGCTGGTGGTAGAAATTTTACTGTAACAGAAAATCCAGGAAGCACAACCTCTTGTGCGGACTTATCATTATTATTTTTGCCGGTGTTTCCAATTTGTGATATCAGAACATTTACCAGACATAGAAGATGCCACATAAAGACCAGAGTTAGGGGTCATTCAGACAGCCGTGTCCGCAAAAATGTTTTTCAGATCCTCCGCCAGATATAGGGGGCATTCATTTCAATGGACGGCATTAGATCGCGGACAGCCGTGGCTCTGTGCTGCGGCTCAGCGAAAACATTTTTGCGGACACAGCTGTCCGCGATCTAATGCCGTCCATTGAAATGAATGCCCCCTATATCTGGCGGAGGATCTGACGGAGCTCTGAAGAGCTTCCTTGCTGTCTTACATTTAGACCATTTTTTACTACTCAAACAGGCGTAAAAATGATGACTGAGACAGGCCTGCCCCCCCCCCCCCCCGCACAACCATGCCCGCTTTTTTAGACCTGGCATGAGCGGGAAAAAGTTGCAGATTGCGGTTCAAATAACCTTCGCCCCGCAATCTAATCCAGAAATACGCCTAATATAGGAGTGGTTCTGGATAGTTAGTGACCCCCAATATCTTTATTGTCCACACCAGACAATGGTCCTAGAAGGTGACCAGTATATTGTAGTGTTCTACTGGACAACTGTCTTCAAAGTCTTGACCGCATATATCTCAGGCTTTGACCATTTTCTGTACTCACTATCCTTCTCTCCTTCTAGAACTTTCTAGATATTGTGCAGGATTGTAGCCCCTTGGGTATCTCTGACTGTGCATCCTTCATAGCAAATTGAGGCATACGAAGGAAATCTACATCACCCTAATGCATATATTCCTTTTTGCCTCCTTTGGTCTAGGTCTCTGGGGTATTGTGCACAATGCTGGGGTTCTTGGCTACGTGGCAGATGCAGAACTGTTGCCCATGAGCGTCTACAAGCAATGTATGGACGTGAATTTCATTGGCGTTGTTCAAGTCACTAAGATGTTTATGCCCTTACTGAGGAAAGCCAAGGGAAGACTGGTGACCATATCCAGCATGGCGGGTAAGTGTGAGAGGAATGGGATAACAAGGTGCCACATTCTTCTGCTTTAAAGACTATCGACACCTTCAAGCATTTTTTTCATGATTGCATTTTACTCAGTTGGGGTTAAGAATCCTTTTTTTTTAAAGTTGGTCTTGGTATCAAAAATGTTCACCCGTTTTTGAGATACAAGGGTTAAAAAAATCAGTCTATTTTGAGAATGTCATCTGACTGCTCGTGTGAAGCCTTCTCTGACCTCATGACCTCATAGACACTCCTTATACTGATAAGAATGTGACTTAAATGAGTGTTTATGAGGTCAGGAGATAAGAGATAAGACTTCACATGAGCTGTCAGCTGACAGGACTGAGAAGTGATACCCTGCAAACAGACTGATATTGATATATTTTAGTCCAAAATGAGTAAAATGCAATCTTAAAAAAATGCCCCAAAGGTGTCCATAGACTTTAAAGGTTCTCTTCTCCAGAGGTAAGGACTGTTCACACCCTGCCGAGAGAGAAGGTTTTCTACTTCATAAGGCAAGTGTCTAATGAGTATGAAGTGGGATTTGTATTCAACATGATATTAGGATTTATTTAGTCAAAATCTGACAAAGCCAGCTGACGAGCCGTGATTCTCACCGATGCACCCGAGCCACATGGTTATTTCATGGCCGTCCATTGACACGCAGATCATTTTCCAATTGATAGTTCCCGCACTGTGTAGAATAAGATATGATTTTCAAAAATCATATCTATCTATCTATGTATCTAAACAAAAAATTCAATAAGGCAGCACTCCTTTTTGAATTTTTTGTTTATTTTTTGAGGATCTCTTATCTATTTTCTGGATTTAATTCATCCAATATCTATCTATCTATAAAAATAATTCCACGGCACTCCAGCGTAGTAAATTAAGGTGTTTATTCACCTGATTGCGACGTTTCCGTCCACTCAATGGGACTTTTGTCAAGCAGTGTCAGTGAGAAAAGTCCCATTGAGTGGACTGAAACGTTGCAATCAGGTGAATAAACACCTTAATTTACTACGTTGGAGTGCTGTGGAATTATTTTTATATTTTCTGGACTTTGGACCGTGTTCACAGCCACTGGCACCAAGTTTATACGTGTTTGATAGACTGTGCGGTCCACACTTTGCAACTGTTTGTATCTATCTATCTCGTATCTATCATCTATCTATCTATCTATCTATCTATCTATCTATCTATCTATCTATCATTAATTTATCTGCTTATCTATTTACCATATCAATGAATCTAATATTAATGTATCTCGTATCTATGTATCCATCCATCCATCATCTGTCTACGTCATGTCTATATCATTATCTATGTGATTATCTTTATTTCTATCTCTATCGCTCTCTGACTCTCCGCAGACATTAGGTTAACCCATCTCTCCGTTGTTCGTGGTGTCGCTGTGCCTGGCGCCTCCTCAGCCTTGGGATTAATTCCTGGTTGTATTAATTAGAATAGCGGGGGGATGAGTGATTGACAGCCTCCGTGGTAGGTTGTCCTGTGCACCTGCAGCCCTTGTCTCCTACCCCGCGCTGCAGACGTACAATCATACTGTCAGTTATGTACAGAAATATTAGCGCCCGGATCAATCAAACTTCTAAATCCAAGTCTGAGATCCCGGCTATTAATTAATCAGCTCATTAGTTTGTCAGAACCCGCTTGTCACAGCTCAGTAATTGGCTCTTTGATTATTTAATTAGTTTATGTGATTGTAATTGCACATACATAATGCCTCGTTTACATGAAGGAAGGACAGAATCGAGGCACCGGGCAGAGACGCCTCGTGATTGCTTAGATTGTTCCTACAAAGATAAAACTTGAATGTGGTCGTCTCGGTTCACCACAGCAATTTTCTACAGACATTCCCTGAATACATTAAAGAAGAACTCCCGCAAAAATTTTATTCTCTGACCTGTTAGAAAGGTGCATGACATAATCTGTAGTGATTGTCATTTTCTTATCAGTGACTGTTTCTGTGAGTAAAAACCTCTCTTCTTATTGCAGCTGGGTCATGTGACCAACTCCCTGACCTCCAACTGACCCAGGACAGGAAGCCAGTAACTGCACTATTCAGTCCTATGGGAGCCTCACTTTCAGTCCCATAGGAATTAATAGAGAATTAGACTTCCTGTCCACACATAAGACTATGTGTGAGTTGGTGGGTCTAATTTCTGGTCACATGACACAGATAAGAAACTTCAGGATGATATAAGTCAAAAATTCAGACACTGGTTAGAAAATGACATTCACTACAGATTACATCATGTACATTTCTAGCAGGACATGGAATAAAATCTTTGTCGGGAGTTCTTTTTTAAAGGGGGGTCTGCTGCGGACGAGCCCTTATGGTTGGAAGAGTCTCAGGGCTCTCACCATAAAAGTCTTTCTTCTTAATTATACCTAAATAACACCGTCATATAGCTCCAAGAGAATACTGCCATATACAGCCCACATAAGCCCCCATCGTCAGCTCACATAAGGCTGGATTTCCACGATTTGGCCAAAAACCTCTCACCCACAGCAGCCGAAGTCCACACCAATTTTGATAGTCACAACAAATTTGTGACCCCCGCACCCCATTGACCACCATGTGTGGGCAGAGTCATGACCACCTCATAGAAATCTAGCCTAAGGTCTCATGCACACAAACTTATCTTATTTCCACGTCCATTCCGTTTTTGGGGAGGGGGCCATATGCGGAACCATTCGTTTCCATGGTTCCGCAAAAAAAACAAAACAAAACAGAAGTTACTGTGTGTGCATTCAGTTTCTGCATGTCCGTTCCGAAAAAGAATAGAACATGTCCTATTATTGTCCACATCACTGTTCTATTAGGGGGCGGCTGTTCCGTTCCACAAAATACGGAATGCACACGGACATCATCCATATCTTTTGCGGATCCATTTTTTGTGGACCGCAAAATACATACGGTCATGTGAGTCCCTAATGCTACAGTTCAATTCTTTATTAGAGTCCGTTCAGACGTCCGTAGTTCAGGGTCCGCATCCAAGGGGCAGTAATCAGTTGGGGGTGTGTCCCTGCACAGTCTTACAATGGCAGCACTGATTGGATAGAGTGAGTCTGTGCAGGTTCACACCCCCAACTGGTTACCTCCCCTCTGTACCCTTACTGCAGACTGCTAGCAATTCATTCATAACTTCTAGCCGGAATAATAAAGGAATGGAACAACATACAGACATAAGAATAGATGTTCCAGAATAGTTATTACATGGGGAATACATGAAGCTATTAAAACATTCATGTCAGGAGAGGGGAGAGGTCCTCTTTAATATATGGAGATAGACTGATAAGTGGCTGCCAGACACCAGTGGCGTTGCTTATCTCATAGCAAATAGTAACATGGGTCAGGAATGATCCGACCAGACTGCTCAATTTTTTTTTTATTTTTTTTAAATTTTTTTTAGAAAGGCTCTGGCAGCCCCCATAGATTTGCAGAGGGCTCCTTTAAGAGTTCTCAGGGTTATAAGACCAGGGCATGTTTGTATTACAGGCGTCTCGATAACCCGAACACGTCCAAATACAGAACTACTTAAAGCTGCTCGCACGCCGCAGTCGTTTCAGGGTCATACAGGGCATGCAAGTTCTAGCTTGTTATCAGATGAAAAGGTTTCCTGCACAATGAAGGGTACGTGTGGTTATATCCTCTGACTGCATGTGCGACCCAACGCTGTGAAAGAGCCGGATCTCAGGTCGCCGTGACCTCCAATAAGCTATTCAGTTCAATGGGGATTAATTTTTCTGTGCAAAGTAGAAGAAGGCCTTAAAGAATTTAGCCGAGAGGAATCCTCCAGCGAGGCGTGGGCAAACATCACGATGGCAGGAGAACGCTGGCTACAGTGTCCTCTATAGGAAGTCCTCATATAGAAGGAGAGGGGATGACCGGGGTCTGATCGCTGCATCGGTTTGGCCCGTGTCCGTTGTGTTTTCCCAGACATCTGTCGGATTCATTGCCCGAAGCTGCCAATGTGTAAATGTGTTTTGCAGGTTTCCTGGAACAGTTACATGTAGAGAGATCAGATTCAGGTCGCACTTGGTATATTCATAGGTAATAGAAAATTACACTCTACAAATAGCTGCTAAATATATCAATAGAACACTACAACCCCTAACATCAACTCAGACATGAACTAAGCTGCCATACAGGATCAAGGACAAATTTTCCAAATGGATAAGGGGTTTTCAAAGAAGACCAGAATTTTCTCAGAAGTCGATTGCCACAATTAGCTTTGCAATATCTCTTGTGGTTCAAAAGTTACCAACACAGAAAGTTTTGTGTTCAGCACCAGGGACAACACGTTGAACATGACCAATAGCTGTGCATCACAGGGAACGTTCCCGGTTGTTGTTGCAACTTTCTGTGTTATAACATTTGAGCCACAAACGATATTGCAAATCTGATCGTGGCAATCGATTTCTGGGAAAATTCTGGTCTTTGATATGCTACATGACCCCTTTCCCATTTGAAAAATTTGTCCTTGATCCTATATGGCAGCTTTCAAGATGGCGGTCGTGTTCCAGACATGGCCTACAAGATAGCCGCCCTCACCCGTTACTTGCTGGGGTATTCAGTTATTTCATTTTACTTTTTGTTTCTGAAATAAAAGGGTGTCCTGAGAGCTTTTACTCGCCGTGTACTATACACAGTACATGGATGACTACTCTTCCCAACATGACCTGACCACAGGACATGCCCGTAATACCATCCTATTCTGTACACAAAACACTACATGACGCGACCACTGGAGAATTATCGGGGGTCTCTTCTAGTTTGGGACTTGTTCTATTTCAGTAGTTTCCTTGCACTTTTTTCAGCCTATATTTCTGTCTTCTTCAGGACACGCTCCGATTCCTGGTTTTGCAGCCTACGCAGCATCTAAGGCGGCTCTGGCCATGTTTTCTGCAGTGATGCGCCAAGATCTTTTCAAGTGGGGAGTGAAAGTGTCTTCGATCCATCCGAGTGGTTTCAAAACAAGTAGGTATAAATGTGCAGGTTGTGTTCAGGTCACCAAGTATCTTCCTTTCCGGGTGACTACCACTTGAATACTGCAGAAATACCTTCTTCTCCATGGTACGTGGGCTTCTTTTAGGTCCATGGGAAACTATGACAGATAACAGAGCAATAAATCAGGGAGCTTCAGAAACGTGGCCTAAATGTTTTGCCCTTTTTGGGACACCCTCATCTCAGCCGGCCTGTACCCGTGTTGTATTTAGTAGACATAGTTGCAATGCCTTCAAGAGATGGCTTCACGATTACCTCTCTTAAATACATATGAGCTAGGCCGTTGATAAAGAAGCAGGATTTATGTACATTTTGGGGTGTCTCTAGGAAGTTTTTGGAAGTTCTCAGGCAGTGTGGGATGGGAGAGGGGCTTAAAATGCCCCACAAATTTGGAGTCAAATGTTGAAAGGTATGCATCTATATATATCTTTTTGGAGTGTAGCAGGAATCCAGAGTCCATGGAGCAAAACCATATATCCTTAAAGGGGTTTCCGGGATTTCACTACTGATGATGTATCCTCAGGATAGGTTATCCGTATCTGATCGGTGGGGGTCCGACATCTGGTAGGAAGTCATCTCCCGTGAGCGCCACGGCCTTCTCTTAGCTTTTCCTAGGCCAGTGACGCCACGTTCATCGGTCATGTGGCTTAGGAGCATCTCAGCCCCATAGAAGTGAATGGCACTGAGCACGATACCAAGAACAGCCACTATACAATGTACAGCGCTGTGCTTGGTGAGCTGAGAGAAGACCTCGGCCCTCACAGGAGCGCCGGCACCTTCTCAAACAGCTGATTGGCGGGGGTCCCGGGTGTCGGACCCCCACCGATCAGATACTGATGACCTATCCCGAGGATAGGTCATCAGTAGTAAAGTCCTGGAAAACCCCTTTAAGTAGAACAGCTGTTGTAAAACTACAACTCCCACCATGCCCTGCACTAGGCTGATAGTTGTAGACAGTCCAGGTATGCTGGGAGTTGTAGTTTTGCAACAGCTGGAAAGCTGTAGGTTTGCCATCCCTGACATAGAGACTCCATGCAGATGTTGCCCCAGGTTGGACTCAAACTCTGGACACAGATGTAGGAAGGCGAGAGAGCCTACCACCATGCTGCTTTCTAAATTATCTTCTGATTGGCCACCATGTGAAGCCATCCTTTTCTGTCCACAAGAGTTGGTTGACAAGGGTGTAGGTGCCATAGGGTGCAGGTGATGCAGCCACTATGGGGACCTTGGAGAGATGGTCTCGGCTCTGATTGGTCTTATTCCCTTTGTTATTGTGTAGCAGGAAGTGTTGCAGATCCTTCATCTCCAGAGGAATTGTGTTGTTAGCAAAACAAATGGGAAGGTGGACTGGGCCAAGGTCTTGGAAGGGTTTTAAGGGGTAATTAAGCACTAGGTACTTCTGTCCTAGATGGCAATACTTGAGACCCTAATAGGCGGTCCATTGCTGTGAGGTCCCCTTTCTTCCATGTACACCATTGCTGGTTGAAGATGAATGTATAATTAGTCAGGGGCGGATTGGCCATAGACCTTACAGGGAAATTTCCCAGTGGGCCGATGCCCCCGGGGACCACCTGAGCCCTCCTCACAGCCTCCCAGTGGAAGTTTTTGGGGCAGTATTGTGTGATGGACTGTGGTATTTGGCTCTGTTGTGGGGTATAATGTGCCACAATATGGTATTGCTGGCCCCGCCTTCCATCAATTTGGACCCAACTACAAAATGGGGCCACTTTTAGTATTTTTTCCAGGGCCACTTTAAGTTCCCAGTCCGCCCCTAGTTTATTACAAATAAAATCCAGCTCTCACCCACCTGACCCCCCCCCCCCCAACCCTAAATCTCTTGGAATAAGCAAATTGCAGGCTAATTAAATAGAAGAGAGGCGAAGACTCAAATATCATGATCCGTACCGCAATATAAGAGAATCTCTCAGGTAATTTACATATTCATGACGCCATGTAATTACACGCCATGTGTATATTATATTCCAATTACTCCTCCTATAGGAGCCTGCACGGCACTACGCAGTCACCGAGGAGCCCTCCATAATTTATGATTGCTTGTTTTACATTCATGTTGGGAATATCCTTAATAAATTATACAAGCTCCTCAAACCAGACCATGCCGTTTGCTTGCAGATATTTTTGGATCTCGAGAAGACTGGTCAAGTCAAGACCAGAACATTCTAGACAACATCATGCCGGACGTCAAAGAGGATTACGGGGAGGAATATCTCGCCAGTTTGAAGGACCTTCACCAAACCATGTCTGCAGTCACCTCCTCAGACTTGTCTCCGGTCCTGGAGGATGTGTGTCACGCTCTTCTGGCTCGAGAGCCTTACTTTTTCTACACCCCAGGGAGGGGTGCGTATCTAATCCCATGTTTATTCCGCTATTTCCCTCTCTGGGTTTATGATAACTTTGCCAAACAAACCTTCCAAATCCACCGGAATATCCTACCAAGATCCCTGCGGATATCCAAAGCTAATAATAAAATGGCCTAGAGCTTCCGTGACAATGAGATAGTGGAAATTTTTTTTTTTTTTTTTACAAAAACAAATGGAAACTTTTATGAAACGCGATGCCAGACATGACTAATACTAGGGAACCTAAACTATTCTGAAGCTGTACTATAGTCAATATCTTCCATTATCTGATTTTTTTTCCAGGTCTGAAATTTTTGGAAACTCCCCATGTGTTCAATTTAAGGACCAAGGATTGGAAAGATTATGAATATTCAAGCTTAAAACATATCCATCCAGGGTCTGTATATGAACATATGTTGTAATTTATGCTCATTCCTATCTAATTCCAGTACACATAGGACCATAGTGAAGAAAATTTAGCAAATTTTTTGTTTACGGGCCAGAAAATGGAAACCGGAATGTTTTTTTTATGGATGATGCATCCACATATCACATGACTTGTCCCGTTGATGTTAACTTTTGTAACCGAAAATCTTTATTAAATGTGACAAGTTTTTGATTGTCTCCATAGTGGAAATGTATATGAGGTCAGAGGTCAAAAACAAGATGGCATGCAGTAGATCAACGCCAGTCAGACAGGAGTGGACTAAAAGTGATGATGAGGTTCCTCACACCCCTGCAAACCCCTTAGCTTCCCCCTTCAGGAAGAAACCAGTCCTTGACTATGGCTCTAGACCCACAGGTAGAAGTCAGGCCAAGACGGGTGCTTCCTTGGCTTTGGCCGAGGATGACTTCTAGTTACATGGAGGGAAGAAAGTAAGGTTCCTCTGGCTTTCGAAACAAAAAAAAGTATAAAGTTGGATGAGACAGTCTATAGATGTGCCACGTTTATCACAATGGCTCAGTTTGGAGAATACTTTTTAGTCTAAGTTTATACCAATTATTAGTTGACTTACTTTGCGCTAGAATTTGAAACATCTTAAGCCATTAAAAAGAATATGTCATCAAAAAAAGGTGCTATTGGTTAAATCACAACTTTACGTTAAACATAATTTTTGAAAAATGTTTTGCCGATGGTATTTTTAATTTTCCATGTCAAAAAGATCCTAAAATCCTGCAGTTTTCATAATAATTTATGAATATTTTACTAATAGGAACCACTTCTTGTTCTGTGCATATCACTTTTCAGCGATCATCTTATTATCATCACATGCAGGATTACAATGGAAGGATATATATATATATATATATATATATAAAAGAGAGTAAGTCCTATATAAAAGAGCTTCCCTCCACCATGCTCTAACTAGTCCAAATGCCCAGAGAGCCTCTTTAAATGGGTTTTCCAGGAGTTAACTACTGATGACCTATCCTCAGGTTAGGGACACTGGGGACCCCCGCCGATCAGCTGTTTGAGAAGGTACCGGCGCTCCTGTGAGTGCCGCTGCCTTCTTGCAGCTCATCAAGCACAGCGCCGTACATTGTATAGTGGTCATGTTTGGTATCGCGCTCAGCCCCATTCACTAGAACGATGCTGAGCTGCTCCTAGGCCACGTGACTGATGAACGTGATGTCACTGGCCTAGGAAAAGCTGAGAGAAGGCCATGGTGCTCACGGAGCCGCACGCCGGTGCCTTCTCAAACAGCTGATCAGCGGGGGTCCTGGGTGTCGGACCCCCACCGATCAAATACTGATGACCTATCCTGAGGAGAGGTCATCAGTAGTAAAATCCTGGAAAACACCTTTAAGGAAATGTTTTTGTTTACATCTAGATTCTAAAAACCCATATTGACCTAATATATCTCACAGCTAAGCAACTGCTACATTTCAGCTGCATGCATTATCAGCAGCACAGATTCATCTCTGATCCTCACGAGTGCTACAATGTATCAATGTTGATATAATGTATCACACTGCTGTGGCAAGTATTGTTTTTATTTATTTTTTATACTGAATCTCAGTCTCTGGTTGGAAACAAAAATGTTCCCATCCTCTGACAGCAAGCAGGTGTCTTGAAAATGGTTAAAGAAGAACTCGCGCAAAAATTTTTATTCTCTGACCTGTTAGAAAGGTGCATGATGTAATCTATAGTAAATGCAATCTTCTCATCAGTGACTGTATTTGTGAGTTATCCCCTCTCTTCTAATTGTAGCTGTGTCATGTGACCAACTCCCTGACCTCCAACTGACCCAGGACAGGAAGCCAGTTACTGCTCTACTCATTCCTATGAGACTGAAAGTGAGGCTCCTATAGGAATACATAGAGAAATTAGACTTCCTGTCCACACATAAGATGCTGTGTTATCTGGTGAGTCTGATTGCTGGTCACATGACACAGATGAGAAGCATCAAGAAGCTATAACTCACAAATACAGCCACTGGTAAGAAAATGACATTCACTACAGATTACATCATGTACATTTCAAGCAGGGCATGGAATAACATTTTGTTGCGGGAGTTCTTCTTTAAGAAATTGAAGATCAGAGAGTATTAGAAAGTTGCAGAATTGACAAAGGTTTAAAGTGTTATACAGGGTCAGAATAACATGGTTGCCGGCTTCCAGAGCGCAGCATCGATCCATGGTTGTGTCTAGTATTGCAGCTCCATTAAATCGAATAGCGCTGAGCTGCATTACCACATACGGCCTATGGACAGGGGAGGCGCCGTTTTTACAAGAAAGCACAGTTTTCTAATCCTGTAAACATAAGAAGCCTCTGATATTTTCTCTTGCTGTTAGCAATTACTCGCAGATGTATTTACTGCTGGATAAAAATTCCAAGATGTTTGTCTTTTGTTCCGGATAATTAAGTGGAAACACTAGTGACACATTTTCTTCTTGATACGTTGTATCTTCTTTTTTATTTTCTGGTGTCTCCATGCTGGTAACCAGCAAGTAGCAAGCTGTGTGCGTCCAGCATCATATAGGTATTTCCACCATTATGGAACTTTCCAGCTGAGGATCTGAAAACCAACAAATATCCAGCATTCCCTTCTTCCTTCCATCCGCATGGAGCCAATAATCAGAACAGTTGGAGAATGTTTTCTTTTTGTGTTGACAGGAAAAAAAAAATGAATAATGGGAGCAGCAGAAATAACGATATTAATCAAAATCACCCGACTGAGCGAATCCTCCTCCCTCGTCAGGGGAAATCCTGTGTGCAATAAACCTATAACCCAGATTTCTCAAAATATAAAGTCTCAAAGTGGCACAATTTGGCACAGCTAGGGTTTCTACACTTTTTCTGACATGCTGGACAAGGGGGTGGAGCCTTAAATGCGCCAAAATTGGGCAACTAGGGTTTCTACAATTTTTTCCAATGCACTTAAAAAGGGGTGGAGCTTCATGGAAGAAGGGCGTACCCTAAAATGCAACATTTTGCATCAAAATGGTGCCATATTTATGTCTGAAAGTAAGCCAACCATTAGTGTGTATAGAGTCAGAGAAGAGTCCGTCCCTGCGCCAGATTCATCATCTAGCCTGAGCCCCCGTGATAAATCTGTTGCAGGTCTAGAAAGCCGGTTGAAGCTTATATTAGTCTGCAATTTAGTCTAAAATTTGCAGAATCCTGTCCAAAGCTGCTTAGACCCTCAGCAAACCACCTGGAAGAAAGTGTTCAATTTCCCTGCAGCACCACCACAGGAAAAATGAGGTACTGCATGCTTGGGTCCTCCAGGGTGAGATGCACTATTCCTTGGATAGATCAAAAATCTGAACAGAGAATCCACTCTATTAACCTATAATTTCCTAATTATTATGAATAGGGATTTTCTAGACATTGAAACCTAAAAGGGGGAATGTATCAATGTTGTATGATGCATTAAAAAGTTGCAAATTTTTGCCCCCAAAAATTCAGATTTTTGAGATTCACAAAAAAAAGTGAGTGGGGTTTTGTTGAAGGGGTGTGGCCTCTTCTGCCTATCAAATTTATCATAATGTGCCCAAAAATTGGCATAAATTACAGCTGAAATCTACAACAACCCAGAGCTGGCGCAGACTCAGTTTGGGAAGCCCAAGATGCTACAAATTTGATGTTTTGTATGAGACACTGGTCTCGGTCTTCTCTCGATTTGCAGTCTGGTGACATATTATCTACGATTCCCTTTCACCAGCCATTTGATGCAATGCTTTTCAATAGTGTGACTGATAGGAAAGCCTAAAAAACCTCTCACTACCTCAGTGGCCTTTAGGTTGCGTGGCCCTTTAAGTGGCTGTGACTCTTCCATTTCATATGGATGCTAGGTTTTGAAGAGCATGCATATAAATCCGGCTGGTGTCATGTTCACATATGTCTCGGGTGGAAGAATTATGGAGCAGCAAGCTCCTCCTCAACTGTAAATGAGTAATAGATGTACCAAAGTTTTGGGTCCTCCCCCCTTGTGGATACTGTAAATGCACTTTTTCATCATCTACTGAGTGGACAGACTTTTCCCGAAGTGATGTCAGAGCTCTGAGCTTTGACCAATCAGATGTCTTCCTCCTGCTGCTGCTCCTCCTCCCCTCTCACAGCATGCAGGCACAGAGACACTCTGCAGCTGCACACCCCTCCTCTGTGCCCAACCACAGTTTTCCACTAGATGTGTTTTAAAGGGACTGAGAATATTTCTAAAAATTAATAGAGAAACTACAGGCAAGAAGATGCCACTTTCTGACTAATAAAATCTATAACGAAATTTGGTATATTCTCATTGACTACTAATTTATGCAAAAGTAATTATAACAACCGGTACATTATAATAAAATGGCTAGAAGTGAGTGCGATGTTCTGCCGTGTTAATGAGGAGTAATTACAAGAAACGTTTTCCAACATCAGGAGGACATTCACACAGCGTCTTACGACTATTGATAATTTCAGTGCAGATAAACTGATAATTAGGAAACATGATAATTGAAGCATCATTTTTCCTGGATTATAATGTTGTTTATTCCCTGCGAGCCGTTTGTTTCGCTGCGTACATCTGGGTATACGACTGTTATTTATGGACTACTGGTAACACAAAGGATCGTTTCCCGTGTTACAACCCCTTTAAATTGATGTAATTGGCTCATAATATAACAGAATGTAATAGGCGGAATTAAGACGGATTAATGCTTCATTATTACAGAGCTTCTGGATAAATGGATGATTGAAGGCGGATGTTTTACATCTGCAAACAGTTATTATTGCTTTTTTAGTTTATTGCACTCATCATGACTGTTCTCGTTTTCCTTTCAAACCTATTTGTGTTAGAATAGATAATTGGGGGGGAGGGGGCGGGGGTTAGACGTATATAGCATACATGGCCTCCATTATGCACAGCAGCTTGTAATACTTCCCTGGCAATAACCTCTGATTACCGGGGGTCTACTGAAGCTTTTGTTCATATCACGTTTATAAGACTGTGGAATATACTGTATCCAGTGCTCCCACAAGCTCCTCTGGGGAGTTGTCAGTGGGCGTGGCACAATACCTTGTAGCCAATCAGATCATCTTGAGCCCTGCAGCAGAATAGGGGTGAGTTGATCTTGTAGGAGGCAGTGACCTGCCTATTCTTATGATTCCATAGGTGAGGATAGTAGAGGTAGAATTAATATATACACAACGTCTATGCATTAGATATAGGTGCAAGAACTGTAGTTATCAGAAGGAGTTTTCCAGGACCCAGTGGCCATTGCTCCTCTTCAGAAAACCCTGCTTCTGCCGCCATCACTTCCTTTACCAGGTTTCGGGCTTGGGTTATGGACGGGACGTTCCTTCCACTTTGGATGGGGCCGGAACTATCCCTCTCCCTAACGCCTGCTCAGATGAAGTATATTCAGGAGTTTGCGTGTGCTTCAGGGTGAGCGTAAGTGCTGGCCTTGTCCATAGCGCAGGATGGAAACCTGGTAAAGGACGTGACGTCGGTGTAAGAAGGATTTTCTGAAGAGGAGCATCACATGACCAGGTTCATAAGAGGCCGTCCACGCTACTTCAGAACTAAATTATATTACACATTTTGTTCTACAGTCTATAGTGTGTAATTAAGGTAGTCCCGAAAGACCCTTTAATGTTTTAATAAGAAGGCCAATCTGTACCTTCCATACTGTGCCAGTGCCATCGGGTGCACCATGAAATGGGTTTCAGAAGAGAACTGTCACGCTCAGGTGTGGGGGGAGAAAACCACACTGAGCGTAGGAGGGAAAGGAGATTAGGCCTGGAAACTAAGGAAGGAAGATGGACACCTCCTAAAGGAAACCCTGACTCAATTCCTGACTAACTACCAGTATGAACAGGCCACAAATGTAGGCGAGTTCATACACAGGAACCTAATAACCAACCTGACCCTATAGGACCTTGTAACTAATGACAGGAATGAGTTTACCTGTTCCTCCAATAGGAAGGACGAACAGGAGTCTCCCTCAGGCCTAATAACAAAACAGGGAAAAGTAACGTAAAATACAAAAGGGAAAGAGGACACTTATCTTCAATGAAGGAATGGAAGCACCAGGATCTCAACTGAGAATCAAAACCAGTTCACCACAATATCCACTGAAGCTATAAACCGCAAGGAACTGTGGTAGAACCAGCAATAAATAGGGGAGGGACAATTACCACACCAGCAACACCTGAGGGAAAAGGGTGTGGTAAATACCAACAACAAAAAAGGAAAACATGTCAGATTATACCACGTGTTGCCAATCTGACTGACCTCCTGCTACCTGTCGCAGGAACGTCCATGACAAGAACTGCTGACACGGTGTCCCTTCATACAACCATCAAGGTAAATGATCAATTTCTGCACGGGTTCCTGCTATAAATAAGTTGCAGTGTTGGTCTTTTTGATCGTTACGCCACTCGTTTTGACTCACGGTGAGGATGAGGTAAAAACATTGCTTGGGACAATATTTTGTCGCAATGGCGTCTAAAAATAGTATCTTTTTAAGACAGAGATCAGAAGCAGTGAGATGATAAATCTTCTCCAAAGTGTTATTTTTACTAATGCACCAAATTGATCAAACAGTGAGTGACGTGATACATTTGGCGCAAATTAAAGCAATGGAGACTCAAGCACAACAGACTTCTAAAATTCTGTTACTTGCAGTTACCACTAGAGGGAGCACCCTGCATACAGATCTCTGTATCTTGTTTAATGTAAGTTAGAACATGCTGGAAATAATGGCACCATTAATGCATTGTGTGGTAGATGTGCTGGAAGCCATGTTGTTGCCCAACGTCCTGAATGACTGGCTGAGTTCTTCTACATCTATATTCTCAAGCTCAGCTGGTCACATCTACTTCATACCTGCTGATTAGAGCCTCAGTAGATATGAGTGCTTTTGACTTCAAGGAGGTAAAATTATGTTGTGATGCCTGTTGAGATGGTTCCCAGCTCTTAAGCCTTCACTTCCAGATGTAGCCACCACCTATTTACCTCCCACCTCGGAGGACCTTTTGCCCATTTCATTGCTATAGACGGGCGGTATAATTTCTCGCCACAATAAACCTTCACCGCTGTAAACTGAAAAACGTAGCTCAGAGAGGAAAAGAATCACATGCTATCAAACCTCTAAGTATACTCCAGGAATTCAGAGCGGTCAGAACATTATACAGCAGCTGGAGCCAGTGTGAAACAGAATGCTAAAGTAAATAGGATTATACTCTATGACAATCACCGCGGCCAGGAGACGTTTGGACTGTTGCCACTAATACCGGCTGTGTGCAGTAAAGGCAGAATGTCTCATCTCGATGCTCGGGGATATTTCGGGAAAACTATAGTTTAGCTGTCTACAGATTTCTTACATAAAGGAAGTCTAATGTCACACTGAGCCAAATAAACTTTACTCTGGATCTGCATCTGCCCAAATGCCAAACTCACCCAGTTTGGTAGTCCATGGAATACAGTGCAGATGTCATTTGGTTTGGATTGAAACGTATGACCCAATATAGCAGATTAGCAGTGATATTCCAGGGGGGGGAACTTTGAGATTTCCAGGTGCCTGACAACCTCTCCAGGGTCAAGATTAATGGCATGAAGTGACAAAGGGATATAAGCACACTGACCCCTGACAACACACACAGCATGTGCCCCACAGGCTGGAAAGCAGCTTTAGGAGCATCCTGTAGGACAGTTTATGTAACAATTTATATCACTTTTTATGTAGGCACTGTGTGAGTTTATGTATTTGGCCCATATGCTGTTTGTCTGGACCAATTTCTGAGAACAGTGTGATACTATTTATCTACGCACGATATGGCTTTATCTGGACATTATATATATATCTTTCTGAGAACAGTATGATACTATTTATCTGGGCACAGTGTGGCTTTATCTGGACATTATATGTACTGTTTTAATGGGAACATGGCTTTATTGGGACATTAAAGCATCTTTTGGAACAGTATGATACTATTTATCTGGGTACCATCTGACTTTATCTGGACATTATACTGTATATATATATATATATATATATATATATATATATATATATTTCTGAGAACAGTATGTTACTATTTGGGCACCATCTGGTTTTATCTGGACATTATATATATATATATATATATATATATATATACCTTCTGAGAACAGTGTGTGACTATTTCTGGGCACCATCTGGCTTTATCTGGACTATATATATATATATATATATATATATATATATATATACTGTATATATATATATACCTTTCTGAGAACAGTGTGATACTATTTATCTGGGCATAGTGTGGCTTTATCTGGACACTATATGTGCAATTTTAATGGGAAAATGGCTTTATTGGGACATTACGTGTACAGTGCTATTCTTTTGGAACAGTATGATACTATTTATCTGGGCACCATAAGCCGTTATCTGGACACTATAGGGGTCATTTTTTTTTTTATGCTGGTTTTAATCCCCATGTGCTGATGGCGGATGCTGCAAAGTTATGTAGAGGCACAGGCCTCTACATAACATTGGCGTTTGGTTCTGCCGGCCATACGACATGGTTTAAACTACGCCAGCTCCCTTGCTGTTGTAGTTTAAACCATGTAGTTTAGTCTATGCCATAAACTGGGTGAAAAAATGCTAAATAAGACGGGCTGGCAGGCCCACTCTCTTCCCCACCCACGACATGCCTCCTTTGCATCAAAATCTGCTCCTTACATATGCCAAAAAGTGGTGTATATGTCTCAATAAATGGCCCTCTATATGTATTATTTTTCTGAGAACAATGTGATACTATTTATCTGGGCACAATGTGACGTTATCTGGACATTATAGTGGGAACAGTAAGACTGTATTGGGACATTATATATACTATTCTTTTGGACAGTATGATGCTATTTATCTGGGCACAGTGAGGTATTATCTGGACATTATGGGAACAATTTTTTTGTGAACAGTATGATACTATTTAATGTATCTGGACAACGTCTGTTATATGTACAATTTGTATGGAAGCTATAGCAGTATTTAACTGTGCAATGCAAGGCTTGTCAAGGCAGTATATGGTGCTATTTATCTGGGCGCTGGACCTTTCATATTGAATTAAAACATCTTATCCATTGTTTTTTCCAAAGCTGGTCATCTCTGCTACAAGAGGAAAGCTAAGGAACGACACATCTTTATATGGCAGAACATACAGTTGTTCAAAGACAATGGACTGAATTCTATCGAGAGAAGCACCAAGAATAGTCCCTGTGTGCGGCCACCGCCTGACCGTCTCTAAATAATAGTACACAGAGTGTGACAGCGAGAAAGTAACTCATACAAATCAATACAACATGTAATATAATATGTCGTCTTCAGCCTGGCAGAGCAGACAGGATTTGAAGGGTTGTTTCGGAGCAGAGAGCCAGATATGAAATGACAGCTCTGGCTAGGAGATATTTCCAAAATGGAGCATTTGGGAAAGTGACACGCTATATTATGGTTATTATCCATGTCATCATTTTGGACAAGGCTAAACACAAATCTGGAGGTTTATATAGGCGGCGATTTTCTGCCGCACATCACATTTATTTGTGATTGGCCTTTTCAGAAAATGCGAGAAATTTTTGTTTGGATGTTTTGTAAAAATATAGTGATTAGAGATAAGGGGTAATCTTCATGGGAGGGCTGTCATCCACGAAACCTACCACGTCTTGTACACTTTATAAGCAAATTGTGTGAGTGTAATTTACTATTAGTATTAAGGCGGGATAAACTGCATGGCTTTACACATCTTTCATCAGTGGAACTTTACTGTATTTAAAGGGAACCTTCACACTGAAGCCTACAGGGAACATATTAATGGTCTAGAATTCTCCTTGTACTGATATGTCTTATACTCCATTCACACCCAAAGCAGCATTTAGAGAATGCTGCTGTTCAGGGAGCAGGCACTGTGTCTGAGAGAAAAAAAACAAAGTTTAGTTGGGGTAATAACGCTGTGGCTGAGAACCAGAACCATATCCACCGAGGCCAGCTACAGAGAGTAGGACTCATTGGTCTACATGAGTATCAGAATATTCTCTTAGTGCTGATTGTCCAAGAGAGAATCTACCACATACAGTATACTTACACCATGGTATTTATGGGCGTCTTATATATTAAAGGGGTTCTCCAAGGCCAGTGTTCTGGTTCCAGTATCGAGCTCCATTTTCATCAGTTTTTGGTACCCATCAACATGCACATCACCACTGCCGACCAATCCGTGGCCTCAGCTGTGGCAGCCGTCATGGACCATGCCTGCATACGTTAATGATGAGTCTACTAATCGGCTGGCACCAGTGATGTTCGTGTAGATGGCACACCACACGTGTGAATGGAATGGAATCAGAGGAGAAGGGTACTCGGCACTGGAACCCAAGCACCGTTGACAGAAAAGTCATTTTTTTTAACCCCTAAACACTTGAAGATTTATGAAAAGGTCTTGGAGAACCTTTTTTATAAGGCAGCCCAAAAACTTGACTCGTCCACAATTTAACCTTAAATGGTCACTAAGGGGCACATTTATTAAAACCGGCAAGCCCCTGCACTGGCGCCGGCCTCTCCATAACTTTGGCGCATCCAGCTCCAGTTCTAAATGTAAGTCAGCTTCCAAACGTTCTTACAGTCAGACCTTTTTCTATGCCTAAATCAGGTGTAGAAAATGGTGAATGGATGGGCCTCCCGACCCGCCCCCTTCCCCGCCCACAATTTTAAACCTAGCATGAGCCTGTGTCTGAAAAACACCTGATTTAGGCCTATTACAGCATAGTAAATAACCCCCTAACTTTTCTCACAATTTTGCATAAATCCATAATAAAACCACAAAAAAACTTTGTAATATATTTTATCAGTGAGAATTGTCAAGTTCTCCTGTTATCAGCTGTTTACCAGGCCCCTCTTCCTGGCTAAATGCTTTTCACTTTGAAAAATGCCTTTTTCCCCATCCAGGATGGATCAACTCTGCAAAAGGATCATATTACACATTACGCACATCTATGGAGAGGGGAGGGGAAAGGAGTGAGCAGGAGTTGAGGCAAAGAAGAACTGTACAGCTACACAGGAAGGTTATAGCTCAGCACAAGTGCTTCATTCACAACAATACAGGTCAGTACTTCTCTGTCATGTCCTTCATTATCCTGGGGCTGCCTCTGTGTGAGTAAGAGAAGGTTAGGAAGGACACTCTCCTCTATTTTCTGTGTGCAGAATATGGCAGTTAGACTCCACCCAACCATCAGATACTGATGACCTATCCTGAAGATAAAGATCTTGGAAAAGCTCTTTAATAAAACTTACCATAATCTAAGCATAATAAGCTATATGTGCCACTACAATGGTGCCACTGAAAAATAAAACTTGTCCTGCAAAAAAGAAGCCCTCATACAACTACATTGACTGACTGAAAAATAAAAGAGTTATGGCTCTTGGACAGAGGAAGAAAAAGAAAGACCTCCTTGGCTATTAAGCCCTGGTTATTAAGAGGTTAAAGCCTGTAGCTTTGTAGTATAATAGTAATTAGGGGTCATGTCACCCGTGCCAGTCCAAGGATGTAGGTTTCATACCGACTGAGATTGAAAAGTTTCTTTTCCTTAGTCGCGAAACTTTTATATTTCCCGTCTCAGGCCCTCGTGTGATCACCTTGAGCCGACCTTGTTCCTCCCTTCTATCACCATTACTAAAATATCCGCTACCGGCGTTGGCATCTCTGCATATTCCATAAAGACGTCACCTTCACATTTAATAGCTGCAGATGTTTTTTCCCACCCGGTTCGGTGTGTTCAGGATCTCGGCTGCCGCTGGGCCATTTTAAACTCCATCTCTCATTGCATATTCAAGGCCCGGAGCCATTGTACTGAAGCTCATGTTTCATGTATATAGAGCATCAAATTGTACTTCTTCTTCTGCAGGATAAGAGACAAAAAAAAATTTTTGTTCTTACTGCAGCGGTTTCTGCGAATGAATAAATATATCCGGATAGAGGGGACATAGAAGAGAAGATGAGATGTTCCCAGAATTTTAAGCACCGGGGCCTTTGTACTGTGATTCACGAGGACTGGGGACGATTAATCATAGGGTGCAGGGTATGGGTTTGACAGGAGCTCCTGACCCGGACTTTGTGTTGCCGGCTCTACTGAAAAAAAAAACAAAAATTCTAGAAAAAGTTATGCTGGAGAAAAGCTTGGTAGAAGTTTCCATAGAGAGAAGCTGTCCATCATCCTGAATTAAGATGCACGAGACAATGATTGACGGGCTCTGCTGCAGCCGTTACAGACTCTACTCATCGGGAGGTTGTGATGGACAAGCCATCTCTGGAGCAGAGCCAAGATATCAGGATCTCAGCCCGAATGTCACTGCGCCCTTGTTGCTGAATTATTATGATAATCAGTCCGAAGAAGAGATGCCATGGAGACCTGAAGACCAGATCCAGCACTGGAGGAAGGCACAAAAAAAAATCAGTTTTGTATACTCCTTGGATGTTTTTCTTTTATTTTTACATATTATTCAAAAATATTCACGGCTCACCTATTTGGGGTGTCAAAATCCTTGTGACCCTCCAGCCTCCTGTGGGTGATGCCGCTGCCGCCAACATATATCGTTATTCTACAAAGTCCCGCGGCTTGTGATTGCCAATGTTTTCCTGCAGCCTCCACCAGTTCCTACAGCTTTCTGATCCATTCAATGGCTCAAAGTTTTTGGAGTTATGAATTTTTTTTTTTTTTTGGAGAATCGAGTCCTTTCCCAGCGTCAGAGCTTCGTCCATCACAATAAGAGTAAGGCAGCCACGCGGCTGAGCCTGCAGGCAAAGTAAAGCTGCAAAGAACTCCAGATCGCATGGAACTGCTCTCCAGAAAAATAAAGGGGAGTCTATGTGAACCATGAGCTATAACCCGATGGAACTCTTAACCAGTCTCCCAATACACCGGTCATCATAATTAGAGATGAGCGAAGTTTTGAAAAATTTGAATCGCCAGCTTCGCCGAAGTTCGCCAAGAAATTCGATTAGTTCAGAATGTCATGAATCGTGACCAGAAACCTAATGGCCAACTCAATCTGTAGAAATGTGGCCTCCAACCTAAAGACGCTAAACCATTTATTGAGCCATAAACTCATTGGTGATTGTCCTGACCTTGGCTGTTTGGTTTTTTGGTAGCAACTCTTCCATCAAGACCACAGATGACAAGCCTTCTAAAGATGTATGAGATGAACTTAGGTAAACGGTGCTTCTGTAAACCCAGGCTTGATAGCAGTGTTGGACCTATTCTACTGGAACATCACTAGTACTTCTGTCATCTGTTGCACTTTTCCATGACAAAACTTCTGAATGAATGGGAGGAACTTGGGTTCCAGAGGTTTCTACGATGTAAGAGCTGATACCAGTGGTGGATCTGATTCCCAAGAGGATTTGTTTGATATATCTGTCATCTGCTACACTCTTCCACAAACACCAACTGTGAGAAGTTGCCTCCTGAAGAGGATTAACTTGGGTTCCATGAGGTCAAGATGGATAGCAACACAGGACTTCTTCCAGAATGAAATCACTTTGTCCTTTCTCGGCCTTTACTAATTCATTATGCTTCTTCAGGATCCTTGAACACACTTGGAATTTCCTATGCTCTGAGAAATGTTTACTTGCGAGAGGTTTTGCCTATAATACAAGGTGGAGCCAGTCTTTTCTGTCTAGTAATTGAAGGTCTCTACAGTCCTCTCTCTATTAACTCAAAACTCCCTAAACTACTTGACACACCCTTTAAGATATTGGCTTTTACCACTTATAAACGGCTATGACTTTCAGATGGTTTAGAAACCCTTATTTCTCCTTGAGGGAGGTCTTGCAGGATGACCACCTTGGTTGACCATCTCCTTGTCATGCCTCCTCATGCCGTGTTGTAAGAATTGATGACTCGAAGGTTAAACCGTCACATCTCTCACACCACTGAACCCTGGTCTCAAGATGGAGGAGGAAGTCTAAGGTCACGAGAAGAGACTGAGGAAAGGAAGACAACCAGACAACTTTCGAAAGGTCTTCCAGATGCTTGGAACAATCTACCAGGCAAATTTCTTTCTAAAACCTTCCAACAGTGCATCAGTGATTTGGATATCAAAGCCAAGCCTTGATTTAGAGATTTTTTTTTCTTATGCGCTGTGTGGTTAGCACTGGTGCTTTGCAGGACTGAAGTCCTAGGTTCAAATCCCACCACGGAACATCTGCCTGGAATTTGTATGTTCTCCTCACCATAAGAGCAGATACATCTTTTGGCCGAGATCTGCATACAGTAGCATGGTTTAGAGTAGGGGTCCCCAAACTACGGCCTGCGGGCCGCATGCAGCCCCCTGAGGCCATTTAGCCGGCCCCGCCGCACTTCTGTCTTTACCTGGCGGCGCTGCACTGTCCTGACAGCGTATAGCGTCAGGACGTAGTGCGCACACTCTGACCTGACGATGCACGCAATCAGGTGACAGTGCAGCGCGGGCAGAGAAGACAGAGGAGCGCCGGACCCGGAGCGGAGCCGCGGCGCAGGAGAGGTAAGAGAGTTTTTTTATTTTATTCTGATGGGAGCACAATGGGCTGATCTGCGGTCTGATGGAGGCACAATGAGCTGATCTGAGGTCTGATGGGGTCACAAAGGGCTGATCTGAGGTCTGATGGGGGCACAATGGGCTGATCTGAGGTCTGATGGGAGCACAATGGGCTGCTCTGAGGTCTGATGGGGGCAGAGTGGGCTGATCTGAAGGTCTGATGGGGCACAAAGGGCTGATCTGAGGTCTGATGGGAGCACAATGGGCTGATCTGCTGTCTGATGGGAGCACAATGGGTGGATCTGCGGTCTGATGGGGGCACAATGGGCTGCTGAGTCTGATGGGGGCAGTGATGGGACAATGCTGATCTGAGGTCTGATGGGGCACAATGGGCTGATCTGAGGTCTGATGGGGGCACAATGGGCTGATCTGCTGGTCTGATGGGGCACAATAGGGCTGATCTGAGGTCTGATGGGGCACAAAGGCTGATCTGATGAGGGTCTGATGGGGCACAAAGGGCTGATCTGAGGTCTGATGGGGGCACAATGGGCTGATCTGAGGTCTGATGGGGGACAATGGGCTCTGATCTGAGGTCTGATGGGGGCACAATGGGCTGATCTGAGGTCTGATGGGGCACAAATGGGCTGATCTGAGGTCTGATGGGGCACAAAGGGCTGATCTGAGGTCTGATGGGGGCACAATAGGCTGATCTGAGGTCTGATGGGGGCACAAAGGGCTGATCTGAGGTCTGATGGGGGCACAATGGGCTGATCTGAGGTCTGATGGGGTTTGTTGATTTAAATGTACTTGTTTTTTATTTTAAATATTGTATTTGTTCCCATTTTGTTTTTTACTTTAAAATAAGATATGTGCAGTGTGCATAGGGATTTGTTCATAGTTTTTTTTTTTTTAATAGTCCGGCCCTCCAACGGTCTGAGGGATAGTGAACTGGCCCCCTGTGTAAAAAATGTGGGGACCCCTGGTTTAGAGGAAAGAAGAGCTACAGCCTACAAGCATCTTTTATTTTCCAAGTCCGATGTGAGTCTGCTGGCCATAAATGGGGGTGAGAAGGAAGGTTAGCCAGCTTCCTTAATGGAGCACTGCCGTCACCTAGAGACGCATTATACCGAGCCCTGTAAATAAAGAGCCCGCACGCTAATAGCTATAATGACTGGTCTCTGAACCAGGAGGTGAAAGGGAATTGCCACTGATTAAGTGAAATGGTTCACTAATAGCTCAGGTTAGAGCAGAATTATGTGGAGTTACTCTCAAGGTGGCTCCATTAACACTGAAGAAATCTCAAGAACATAATATTTCAGGTAAAACAGTAGATTGTCCATTTTCCTGCACATTACACTCACCGGCTGTGTTAAGGAGCTGCTTTGGACAATCTCTTTTTGTTAGGTGGGTCCTTGGTGCTTACAGGGTGTCCCTCTGCTGTGGAGGAACCTGGAAGGAAGTATTCAATTCCCCTGCAGTGCCTCCACAGGAGAAACGAAGCATTACACAGTGCCAATGGTCTGTCTGTGTAATGCATGGACGGGCCAGGTCCTCCAGAGTGAGATGCTCTTTGCTGTGGCCCTTCATATGAGCTGATAGATGAGGGTTATGAATGGCCCCCTGTACTATCCTGTGGAAGGAAGATCTTTTGGTTAGTACTTACCCATCCCTCGTAATCAAAAGCCTTAAAGGAGTTGTCTAGACAAATACAGTATCTTATTAGTGAATTCTGAGCTTAAGGATTGTCTGATCATTTTAGGTGCTATCCTGTGGAAGGATTGTTTGGTTAGTACTCACCCATCCCTCGCTCACAGGCTGCAGGTTCTACCACTGGGGTCCTGACCAGATGTGGTCCTCATCTTATTAGTGAATTCTGAGTTAAAGGGATTCTCTCATTATTTTAGGTACTATCCTGTGGAAGGAAGGATCGTTTGGTTAGTACTCACCCATCCCTCGCTCCACCGGCGCACTCACACAGACTTTTAGGCTCTTCTGCCTAGGTCCTGACCTGATGTGTTCCCTTCTCTTCCTGTTCAGGTACACAATAGTAAATGCAGCTGAACAGGAAGACGAGGACCACATCTGGTCAGGACCCCAGTGGTAGAACCCGCAGCCTGTGAGCGAGGGATGGGTGAGTACTAACCAAACGATCCTTCCTTCCACAGGATAGTACCTAAAACGATCAGACAATCCTTTTAACTCAGAGTTCACTAATAAGGTACTGTATTTGTCTAGACAACCCCTTTAAGGATGTTAGATTTTGACTACTGATATATTGTACTCACCCAGACATCTTAGGGGGATAGTTTTGAAAATCATCCTAATAAAGGGATGCTCCACCTTGTAAAGGAACAGGGCCAAAAAACTGACACAAACAAAAAAATGTCAAAAAGGTTTGGAACTTTCCGCCCCCCCACAAAAAGATCTGCTCAAGCCAGAACTTTTGTTTTAATTTTCTAGCTGGAAACCGTCAACAGGAAGGAAGTCTGTCTGCTGTAGGACCGTAGTCTTATTATATCTAACTGTTTGGTACATAAGGATGTCTTCATCCCATGAATACCAAAGCAGATATGAATATGGATAACCTATGGAAACCTAACACCGGCATTGAGTCAACAAAGGTGCATTCTTCAGGACAGTCCACCCTTGGGCACTCAGAGTACTATATAGAAATGGATATTAACAGCGATCAACAACCGATAGCCTGCTTGCTGATGGTTTCTTTATAGTTGCAATTTATTAAAGGACAAGTTGTGCTCAAATGTGAAGAATAATGAACGTATAAGGTGCATTGACAGACTAACCTGCTTGTTGATGGTTTCCAATTTTTATAATAAGGATTTTATGTATTCTATCAGATTATCATGGAGTCTATGATATGAAGGTGCTGTTTATTGTGGTCACGTGTACATCACGGGTGATCCCTGTCTATAGGTCCAGCTAGATAGCAGATCCGAGGTTTTTTGTTTGCTTTCAGATAAGCCGCGCCTTTTTTTTTTTTCAGTGGCAATGATGGGGAAAAGTATTTCAACAAAAATAATCCTGAGTAAAGCTAAAAAAAAGGAACGTTGGACGGCGGTTTATTATGTTCTAAATCCCGTGGAGCCGGATCGTTAAAACATTTTGACATTTCACTGACCTGGAAACATACCCCGGGTCACGAGCAAATCTTTGCTAGGACAAACATCTTGAAGACCTCCCCCACCCCGAGGGGAAATTTACCTTCTTCTTGTGCCGCCTTTTATTTTATTTTTGTAATTTTTTTTTTGCATAATGTGCATTAAATGTCCCTGATATTGACGAGCAGCTCACATGACCCCCGGGAAATGTTACTTTTCACTTTCCCTGGATATATTCATTTTTGGCCGTATACAGGGGATAGCAGATGGCCCAGGAGAGGGGCTACCAGTACAGCAGACATGGTTCTTGTTATGGGCCCCTGGAGCTGAAGGGCCCCTTAAAGGTTTACCTTGTGGCCAGTCACATCTATCATACATCTGAATTGCCCTGTCCAGTTAAATCCTAGGGGTAATTGCTTCATAGCAATTACAAAATTAAGGACCCTTTCAGGAGCTGCCTGACACCAACTTACCACCAGATCCTGGAGTCTCCATGACTTCCATATACTTTTCACTTCCCTATTTGCAGAACCAGAGGAGATTATATTCCTACAGAGCAGGGATCAGCAACCTTTGGCACTCCAGCTGTTGTGAAACTACAACTCCCAGCATGCTCCTTCCACTTCAGTGGGAGTTTCGAGAACAGCCAAGCAAGTGTGCATGATGGGAGATGTAGTTTCACAACACCTGGACTGCCGGAGGTTGCTGATCCCTGCTATACAGGTTATCCTAACCCTGTGATCAGTGACTGCAAGCACTCAAGCTTTTGCAAAACTACAACTCCCAGCGTGCTCCATTCACTTTTATTAGAGTCTTGAGAACAGCAAAGCAGGTGTGCATCCTGGGACTTGTAGCTTACCTGCCGGAGGATGCTGATCCCTGTCTTAACCTATTAAATGGGGTCAATACTGGGATGGGCCTTATCTATGTTCTTGGTAACCTGCTTGCTGACTGTTTCCTTTTAGATGCAATTTCTTAAAGAACAAGCTGTGCTCAAATGTTAAGAATAGTAAACTTATAAGGTATATTATTATAAGGTTTCTTATAAGGTATATTGACAGCCTAGCCAGCTTCTTGATGGTTTCCAGCTATAGAACAAAAATTTGATGAACCTATTTAATAGGGATTGTCTGTAGCTGAAGTGCCAGAGGTTGCTGATCCCTGTCTTAGCCTATTAAAATGCAGGCAATACCAATCTTAGATGGGCCCCATCTGTGCTCTTGTCTCTGTTTCCTTCCATTGCTCGTTTGGTGTGTCAGTCTTCACTGTTGTTCTAGAATTATATTCATGCAGTTGCAGGCTGTCAGGGCATGTTTTCTTAAATACAAATGTAACTACAGAATTGATTTTCCTTGATCCCCGGCACCATATTTTCCTTTTCCCGGACGTGCACGCGAGATTTACACCGTACATCCATTCTCCGTCGCTCAGATAGTAAAGATGACAGGGCGAATGTGAAAAACAATTGACTTTGTCATTCACGTTGTATCCAGACAGGTTGAAGTTGGGAGCGGAGGGGACGGCGGCACTTGTAACTGCAGAGGGCTGTCAACCTTGAAAGTGCGCTCGGTATATATTAATAATGGCGATATTGTGACTTTTAAAGCGCGGCGCGGCCGGTGAATAGATCTGGTGCTAGACGCATTTCATCTTGGGTCAGTGACAGATTTATTCCTGATAAAATAACTGTGGTTTTTTAAGTACGGAAAGCAGGTCACCGTAACCCGGAGCCGCTCACCTGAAGACGAATGACTTCATAAAGGTGTATGTACGGGAGGCGCTCCTTGTTCCCGCCCACTCCCGGCCGCCATCGCTAAAGGCCTCATGGACATGGCCGCTGCCTGTATTGCGGCCCACAAAGCCAGGTCCGGGCACCGGCCGTGTGCACCCTGCATCACGGATGAGGACCCATTCACTTGGATGCGTCCGCAATCTGGAAGGTCCGGTGCGGAATGGAGACACGGAACCCCACGGAGTTGTTCCATGAGGGTCTGTCCGTGCCTCCGCACTGTTACAACTTTTTTTTTGCAGTGGACACATTCAAGTTGAACGTGTCCTGATCTGCTTGCAGAATCCGCATAGATGTTGCCCGTGCATTAGGGACCACAAATTGCGGTCCCTAATACATGGAACGGCCGTGTGCATGAGGCCTAAATGGCATCTGTCAGCAGTTTTGTCTCTATGACACTGGCTGACCTGTTACATGTGCTCTTGGCAGCTGAAGACATCTGTGTTGGTCCCATGCTCATATTTGCCCGCATTACTGAGAAATATGATGTGTTAATATATGCAAATGAGCCTCTAGGAGCAACGGGGGCGTTGCCATTACACCTAAAGGCTCTGCTCTCTCTGCACTTTGACTGCCAGGACCAGGCAATTGACCTGTCAATCAAAATAGAGAGGGTGCAGCAGTTGCACAAAGAGCAGAGCCTCTTGGTGAATATTAGAGCGGGGGCGTTACCATTACACCTAGAGGCTCTGCTGTATCTACACTTTGACTGGCAGGGCCAGGCAGTGTAAATGAGATCACATCTGTCCCTGTCAATCAAAGTGGAGAGGGCGCAGAAGTTGCAGAAAGAGCAGAGCCTCTTGGTGAATATTAGAGCAGGGGGCGTTCTCTCAGGGCCCCTGCAATTAGCCATGGTGGAGAGCTGCTGCGGATAGTTTGTCACACGAAGAACGCCCATTTTCGAAGAGCAGGCAGCTGAAAATCCCTCCTATTATCATTGAGGGAAGCTGCATTGGCAGTGGAAACGTTCCCTCAATGATAACAGGAGGGATTTTCAGCTGCCTGCTTTTAAAAAATGGGCGCTCCTCGTGCGAGAAGCTATTAAAGGAATGAATCATGTAAAAATCGGGACCGGTGGAGGGAAGACTGGCGTCTGTGCAGCTTTGCTGCAAGTCTAGACATTGGAAGGTAGGACTGTCCACGACCAGGTCAATTAGTGGACCACGTAACTTGTATCGTACCTGAATGCTGATTGTTTCCATGCATAAATGTAAACCAAGTAATGCTGCCCTTTAAATAGTCCTTATTTCACAGAGCATCCTGCGTGATAAAGATCTCCATAGTCGTGATAAAGATCTACCTACCCTCAATATCACTTACCTGTCCGGCAATTTCCTAATAATGACTAAGGCCCGCTGCTCACCATGAGCGGTAATCTCCATCTATCTCGGTATGTAAGTCAGCAGAGAATGGGATGTGAATGTATGAGAAGTGGGAGGGCTCGTTAGATCTGTCAGAATACATATAACATATGAACCACTACCCCCCCCCCCCATTACACAGGTTTCCGCAGTCTGTGCTTTTACTCTCTGGTTTCCAGCAGTTGCCTCTTTTTTCGCTTCACGCTATTGATGATAACCAGGAGCGCGTGATGTCAATTATATTAATGCGCACGTTTCTGAGATTCCTCGTCAGCATCCATGCTAATTCCCAGAAAAGGAGAATCTGGAGAGAAAGTGGCGCCCTCTGGTGGCTGTCCGTATATTGCAGGCCTGAGAGTTTACATTTTTGTTCACTTTAAGGGTATGTCCACATAGGAAGTATTGTGGTGAAGATAATCTTGGATGAATCTGAGACAAAATCTGCATGTTGCTCATGTGCTGTGGGTTTCACCCCCGAAATCCGCTGCGGTCCTCCATGTCATATCTGCACTGCAGATTGCGATGTGGGAATGGATTATTATTGATCATGCATTATTAGCACCCCAGGACTAGTCACTGTGCGTCACTGATACAGAAAGCACCCAGCTCTGCTATCAGCGTGTGGGGTCAGCACCCAGGACTCAGAAATGACTGGCAATCTCCATTAATATATTTATAGCAGTCAGACCGCCATTTATCATACAGAGCTCCAAATCCCCTACGCAGACATGTACTGCACTTACATGATACAGGTCTGGTCATCTCCAGGCACCACTAGGTGGAGCTAATGTACAGTATGTACATTGTACAGTATATTGAACTCCATAATAAAACTGTATGCAGTGAGCTCCCCCTAGTGGCGACTGTGGGTAGCAAGAATTCTATCATGTAACTCTATGCTGGTAATCAATCTCATCAGCACGGAAAGGGTTAAGAAGTAAGGAATCGTAGTTCTGCAGGTACTACCAAAATGGCCCATTCATCCTTAAATCTGACCCTTCCTACCTCTAGCAGCTGTCCTCAGTAAGTTGACATACCGCTTCTTACCACCTACCTAAGGAAGACTCATAAGAAGACATGAGCTGTGTAATCACAATGGGGGCTCCTATAGGGAAGGGCAGACTATACATCAGGCTAAATATTAGCCCGCTGGCACTGTGATGGCACATTCAGTGGGTGCAATGGAGCCGCCAAGTTCTACAATAGTAGGGTGTTTATAAGGCGCCAAAGTGGCCCTGGAAAAAATACTAAAAGTGGCCCCGTTTTGTAGTTGGGTCCAAATTGATGGAAGGCAGGTCCAGCAATACCATATTGTGGCCAGGGGTGCACCTAGCCTTTCTGCTGCCTGAGTAATGTAATGTATATACACAGTGACTGCACCAGCAGAATAGTGAGTGCAGCTCTGGAGTATAATACAGGATATAACTCAGGATAAGTAATGTATGTACACAGTGACTGCACCAGCAGAATAGTGAGTGCAGCTCTGGAGTATAATACAGGATGTAACTCAGGATCAGTACAGGATAAGTAATGAATGAACACAGTGAATGCACCAGCAGAATAGTGAGTGCAGCTCTGGAGTATAATACAGGATGTAACTCAGGATCAGTACAGGATAAGTAATGTATGTGCACAGTGACTGCACCAGCAGAATAGTGAGTGCAGCTCTGGAGTATAATACAGGATGTAACTCAGGATCAGTACAGGAGAAGTAATGTATGTACACAGTGACTGCACCAGCAGAATAGTGATTGCAGCTCTGGAGTGTAATACAGGATGTAACTCTGGATCAGTACAGGATAAGTAATGAATGAACACAGTGAATGCACCAGCAGAATAGTGAGTGCAGCTCTGGAGTATAATACAGGATGTAACTCAGGATCAGTACAGGATAAGTAATGTATGTACACAGTGACTGCACCAGCAGAATAGTGAGTGCAGCTCTGGAGTATAATACAGGATGTAACTCAGGATCAGTACAGGAGAAGTAATGTATGTACACAGTGACTGCACCAGCAGAATAGTGATTGCAGCTCTGGAGTGTAATACAGGATGTAACTCTGGATCAGTACAGGATAAGTAATGAATGAACACAGTGAATGCACCAGCAGAATAGTGAGTGCAGCTCTGGAGTATAATACAGGATGTAACTCAGGATCAGTACAGGATAAGTAATGTATGTACACAGTGACTGCACCAGCAGAATAGTGAGTGCAGCTCTGGAGTATAATACAGGATGTAACTCAGGATCAGTACAGGAGAAGTAATGTATGTACACAGTGACTCCACCAGCAGAATAGTGAGTGCAGCTTTGAAGTATAATACAGGATGTAACTCAGGATCAGTACCGGATAAGTAATGTATGTACACAGTGACTGCACCAGCAGAATAGTGAGTGCAGCTCTGGAGTATAATACAGGATGTAACTCAGGATCAGTACAGGAGAAGTAATATAATGTATGTACACAGTGACTGCACCAGCAGAATAGTGAGTGCAGCTCTGGAGTATAATACAGGATGTAACTCAGGATCAGTACAGGAGAAGTAATATAATGTATGTACACAGTGACTGCACCAGCAGAATAATGAGTGCAGCTCTGGAGTATAATACAGGATGTAACTCAGGCACATGGCTCTTCTGCTCTTCTCTCCTCTTGCCCCTACCTGGCCTCATTGGTGGTGCACACCTGATTGTGGCACATGATACGACTCCTACAAGGCCACATACCACAGTCCATCATAAAATACATCCCCAAAAACTTCCACTGGCCGGCGGTGAGGAGCGCCTATCGGCCCCCTGGGAAATTTCCCTGTAAGGTCTATGGCCAATCCGCCCTTCCGTCACTTAGGAGCTGCTGTAAGACGTTCATTCAGCGCCGTTGTTTGCTTGTCCCTGTGTCACTACATCCTCACAAGCAGTTAAACTCCTGGCAGGCAATTTGCTTGCAGATGTAAAAGGATAACAGGAGAATTACTCATTTACTCTAATCCCCTGAAGTCCCCTTCATTAAACTCCTCTCGGGCTTCGCTTTCCGTGGAATCTTAAATGGATAGTGAAGGGCTGCAGAGGTGCAGGGATTGGAGTACGTTATACAGCCGAGACACCGTCCTTGAATCCAAGGTAACGTTTACTTAATGAAGCATACCCATCTCCACATTCTTGCGTTTAAGGAAACCCATACGAAATTACCAAAATACTTCATCTTCAGAAAATCTTCAAGTAATCTTAGAGCAATGCTGTGCACTGCAGTTCTATAAATCTACCGCATCACTGAGGACACTGGAGGGACAGCTATAAAGAGCCGTTCACAGTCCCTGAATACAACACCAGCCAATCAAGTGACTTCGATTTTGCAGTTGCTGCTATAATTCATACAGACTGATTATCAATACATATTTGACTAACTCTATAAATACATTGTATTACTAATTTTATACAGGTCCTGAGTTACATCTTGTATTATACTCCAGAGCTACACTCCCTATTCTGCTGGTGCAGTCACTGTTTACATACATTACTTATCCTGTACTGATCCTGAGTTACATCCTGTATTATACTCCGGAGCTGCACTCCATATTCTGCTGGTGCAGTCACTGTTTACATACATTACTTATCCTGTACTGATCCTGAGTTACATCCTGTATTATACTCCAGAGCTGCACTCACTATTCTGCTGGTGCAGTCACTGTGTACATACATTACTTATCCTGTACTGATCCTGAGTTACATCCTGTATTATACTCCAGAGCTGCACTCACTATTCTGCTGGTGCAGTCACTGTGTACATACATTACTTATCCTGCACTGATCCTGAGTTACATCCTATATTATACTCCAGAGCTGCACTCACTATTCTGCTGATGCAGTCACTGTGTACATACATTACTTATCCTGTACTGATCCTGAGTTACATCCTGCATTATACACCAGAGCTGCACTCACTTATTCTGCTGGTGCTGTCCTGTACATTACTTATCCTGTACTGATCCTGAGTTACATCCTATATTATACTCCAGAGCTGCACTCACTATTCTGCTGAGGGCAGTCACTGTGTACATACATTACTTATCCTGTACTGATCCTGAGTTACATCCTGTATTATACTCCAGAGCTGCACTCACTATTCTGCTGGTGCAGTCACTGTGTACATGCATTACTTCTCTTCAGAACAGTGAGTGCAGCTCTGGAGCATCATACAGGATTGTACTCACAATAAGTATAGAATAAACAATGTATTGTGCAGATTACTCCTATAGATACATTATAGTAAGGTGTATGATGTTGACTAATGTCTTGTATTTTGTGGATGTTTGAACTGAGTAAGAAGCCAGATGACAAGTGTCTGTATCCGGAGTCTCTCTGCGCCGCGTTTGCTCAGTGCCGTAAATACAGCAGGAGAGCCAGAGCCGGATACGGAGAGTGGAAGCTCATATTCTTTATAGAGATAACCTTGAGCCCGATGCATCAATCTTAACCGCGAGGCTTCTGCTCAGAAATTTAGGAACACGGACCAAACATTTGCTCTCTTCAAAATTAATTGTATAATTTTATTCTTCTGCGAATGCTTAATGTGAACAAGATCCCATAACACAAAGGCCGCAAATTAGAGCTTTATAGCCGTCCAACTATAAAAGGCAAAATAAATCTAACAAATAGCAGTAGAGTCATTTACTGTTTGACTCAAAACCCAGCAATTTCATTTCTTGCATTTTTTTTTTTTTTTTTGCAAAAATGGAAATGTGCAGTAAATGTTCGCAGGAGAAGAAAGGCTATTTCACCAATGTAGGGAAGTTTTCCATTGTAATAATTCATTAAAGGGGTTGTCTTGCCAAGAAAAACTTTGCTGACCTCGCGATCAGCTGATCGACGTGTGAGAAATCCCCAGGGATCAGCTGATCGACGTGTGCAAAATCCCCAGTGATCATCTGATCGACGCATCAGAAACTCCCCCAGTAATCAGCTGTTATTACTGCAGTGGCCACTAGAGGAGAAATGGGGTATTACATGCCAAACATTCAAACCAATGGTTGATCGTAAAATCTATGGATAAGCCGTGTCTGCCAGAGCAAGAACGGCTTTTGGTTGGAGGCTGACCACACGGGCTGATGGAAGGGGTCCCACCTCTATGATGTCCATATAGCCCAATAAATGGTATGCCGATCCATATTAAAGGGCTCGTCCATAATGATAAAGAACGACCACTGTCCTCCAGAAACATCACACTGAATCTAAAGCGCGGTGGCACCCAGGACTTTGTGTCCAAGGCCTAAATCAATTAATATAGTATATGCTCTCACATACTTGCATTGATACACAACTTCTTAATGGGCCAGTGGGCACCAAGTCACCTGCACCCCAGCCAATCCTCGCCTGTAAGCTTCTTAAAGGGAATGTCTCCTATAATATATTTCTTACTAAGAAAAAACAGGTGGTGGCGAAATTGGGGGAGATTTAGCAAAAGTGGTGTAAAGGAAATCTGGCTTATTTGTCTATAGCAACCAATCAGGGGCGGAATACTGGGGCGGTATTTTTTGTTGCACTGTGATATTTGGTTCTGTTGGGGCAGTATTTAGTGCTGCACTGTGGTATTTGGTTCTGTTGGGGCAGTATTTAGTGCTGCACTGTGGTATTTGGTCCTGTTGGGGCAGTATTTAGTGCTGCACTTTGGTATTTGGTTCTGCTGGGGCAGTATTTAGTGCTGCACTGTGGTACTTGGTTCTGCTGGGGCGGTACTTTGTGCTGCACTGTAGTATTTGGTTCTGTTGGCGCGGTATTTAGTGCTGCACTTTGGTATTTGGTTCTGCTGGGGCAGTATTTAGTGCTGCACTGTGGTATTTGGTTCTGCTGGGGCAGTATTTAGTGCTGCACTGTGGTATTTGGTTCTGCTGGGGCAGTTTAGTGCCTGTGGTATTGGTTGGGGCGTTTGTGCACTGTGGTATTTGGTCTGCTGGGCAGTATTTAGTGCTGCACTGTGGTATTTGGTTCTGCTGGGGCAAGTATTTAGTGCTGCACTGTGGTATTTGGTCCTGTTGGGGCAGTATTTAGCGCTGCCACTGTGGTATTTGGTTCTGTTGGGGCAGTATTTAGTGCTGCACTGTGGTATTTGGTTCTGTTGGAGCAGTATTTAGTGCTGCACTGTGGTATTTGGTTCTGTTGGAGCAGTAATTTAGTGCTGCACTGTGGTATTTGGTTCTGTTGGAGCAGTATTTAGCGCTGCATCTGTGGTATTTGGTTCTGTTGGAGCAGTATGTAGTGCTGCACTGTGGTATTTTGGTTCTGTTTGGAGCAGTATTTAGCGCTGCACTGTGGTATTTGGTTTTGTTGGAGCAGTATTTAGTGCTGCACTGTGGTATTTGGTTCTGTTGGAGCAGTATTTAGTGCTGCACTGTGGTATTTGGTTCTGCTGGGGTGGTATTTAGTGCTGCACTGTGGTATATGGTTCTGTGGGGGCAGTATTTAGTGCTGCACTGTGGTATTTGGTTCTGCTGGGTATTTGCAGTTATTTAGTGCTGCACTGTGGTATTTGGTTCTGTTGGGGCAGTATTTAGTGCTGCACTGTGGTATTTGGTTCTGTGGGGCAGTATTTAGTGCTGCACTGTGGTATTTGGTTCTGCTGATTTGGGCAGTATTTAGTGCTGCACTGTGGTATTTGGTTCTGTTGGGGCAGTATTTAGTGCTGCACTGTGGTATTTGGTTCTGTTGGGGCAGTATTTAGTGCTGCACTGTGGTATTTGGTTCCTGTTGGGGGCAGCAGTATTTAGTGCTGCTTCACTGTGGTATTTTGGTTCTGTTGGGCAGTATTTAGTGCTGTGCACTGTGGTATTTGGTTCTGTTGGGGGCAGTATTTAGTGCTGCACTGTGGTATTTGGTTCTGTTGGGGCAGTATTTAGTGCTGCACTGTGGTATTTGGTTCTGCTGGGGCAGTATTTAGTGCTGCACTGTGGTATTTGGTTCTGTTGGGCAGTATTTAGTGCTGCACTGTGCACTGTGGGGCAGTATTTAGGCTTCTGTGGTGGATTTGGTTCTGTGGGCAGTATTTAGTGCTGCACTGTGTATTTGGTTCTGTTGGGGCAGTATTTAGTGCTGCACTGTGGTATATTTTGGTTCTGCTGGGGGCAGTATTTAGTGCTGCACTGTGGTATTTGGTTCTGTTTGGGGCAGTATTTAGTGCTGTACTGTGGTATTTGGTTCTGCTGGGGGCAGTATTTAGTGCTGCACTGTGGTATTTTGGTTCTGTTGGGCTAGTATTTAGTGCTGCACTGTGGTATTTGGTTCTGGTGGGGCAGTATTTAGTGCTGCACTGTGGTATTTGGTTCTGTGGAGCCAGTATCAGTGCTGCACTGTATGGTATTCTGTTGGGGCAGTATTTAGTGCTGCACTGTGGTATTTGGTTCTGGTGGGGGCAGTATTTAGTGCTGCACTGTGGTATTTGGTTCTGCTTGGGGCAGTATTTAGTGCTGCACTGTGGTATTTGGTTCTGTTGGGCAGTATTTAGTGCTGCACTGTGGTATTTGGTTCTGCGGGGGCAGTAATTTAGTGCTGCACTGTGGTATTTGGTTCTGCTGGGGGCAGTATTTAGTGCTGCACTGTGGTATTTGGTTCTGTTGGGGCAGTATTTAGTGCTGCACTGTGGTATTTGGTTCTGCGTGGGGCAGTATTTAGTGCTGCACTGTGGTATTTGGCTCTGTTGGGGCAGTATTTAGTGCTGCACTGTGGTATTTGGTTCTGTTGGGGCAGTATTTAGTGCTGCACTGTGGTATTTGGTTCTGGTGGGGCAGTATTTAGTGCTGCACTGTGGTATTTGGTTCTGCGGAGCAGTATTTAGTGCTTGTACTGTGGGTATTGGTTCTTGGTGGGGCAGTATTTAGTGCTGCACTGTGGTATTTGGTTCTGGTGGGGCAGTATTTAGTGCTGTACTGTGGTATTTGGCTCTGTTGGGGCAGTATTTAGTGCTGCACTGTGGTATTTGGTTCTGGTGGGGCAGTATTTAGTGCTGCACTGTGGTATTTGGTTCTGTTGGGGCAGTATTTTGTGCTGCACTGTGGTATTGCTGCCCAACCTACGTCTCTTGTCCTTCCCTTCTTGGTTGCTCCGCCCCCTGTCAATTTGGATCCGCCTACAACATGGGGCCAGCTTACGTTCCCGTCCGCCCCCGTGTGTGACAATACATACATAAGAAATAAATCATTAAAATTAAAGTTAATTAGTTTCAATATCAATTCGTCACAGAAGACAAGGGAGCGGCAGCCGCAAGGAATCCAAGAAAATGAACCTTCCGCTGGTGGAGACATTTAGATCCAGATGTGACATTGTTAATAAGGCGGCGGACTCCATCCTCAGCACGTCTATATAATGGACCTGCTCCACTTACATACACTACGCACTTCAGCTGCTGCAGAACCTCTTACTGAGTAAAGTACACGCCGCCCGCCATTCTTCACAATCTCCTTGCCGTAGATCACACCCATCTGTTAACCCTTTATCTGCTCCTGCTAGGACCATACACCAGATACCGGCGTATAAGCAGGGACACTGGAGTGTGAGGGGTTAACGCTAGGATTCCCGCCCGATCCGCGTCCCATTGTCTCTATAGCGAGGAGCTGCGTGTCAGTTTGAGTTACAGTTCTGACACAGACTCCTGGGCACAATATGGGGGAATATGATAGACACAGGAATGAATGCAGATGACTGCCAGCCTGTAATTAGACATTCTTCTATTAGGACAATGCTGCGTTACCTTCGGATTTCAATCCGTCTCCCAAATCAGGAGCGCTTTATCATCCCGTCATAATGAAATCTTCCTGACACGTCCTGCTTTACAGGCGCTGACACCGCCGGAGACGTAAAAGATCTTTATTACATATATTTTACATCCCCCTTAGTAAATCTGAAAATCCTCGTCCTCATTTTTAGCCCGGGTTATCGACCATATTTCCTCAGTCACAGCTCAGCTTCCCCGAGCACCTGAATGGCAGATGATGCAATGATGGCGGCACAGACCACGGAGCGCTGCAGATGTGGAAAGATGGGGGCGTGGGAAATTTGAAGGTCGCAACGGCAGTCGTATTGTGCCCCCCCCAGCTTGGCCTGAAGCATGGCTAATGCCGGCCATGCACATGACATAATGGGGTCTTGTTGTGTCCCACCAGCAGGTCACAATGGCTCGCTACTCTAACCTGCGGTTCGCAACGCTGTGGCTGTGATGGGCGCAGCGCTATACTGTAATCTTTGACCCTGTGATGTGACTCAGGGCAAAGTCACCATGTAGCCTCAGGTGCATCCACATGGCCGCACGTATTTTGTGGTTTGCAAAATACAGATGACGTTCGTGTTGCATCAGTTTTTTTTTTTGCAGACCCATTGACTTTAATGGGTCAGTGAAGTGCACTTTCCGGACAGGTATAGGGCATTCTCTGTCTTTTGTATAACAGACGTGCAGAAAGTACACAGATCATCCGAATCCGTATGTCCTATACTCATGGACCCACTGACCTCAATTGGTCTGCAAAAAAAAAAACAAAAACAAAAAAACGGATGCAAGATGGACATCATCTGAATTGTGCAGATCTGCGTTTTGCGGACTGCAAAATACATACAGTCGTGGGAATGTATCCTTAGGGAAGATTCGCATTTATTCGACCATAGGTTAAAGGGGTTGTCCAGGGTTTTTTACGTGAAGGCCCGTCCTCAGGATAGGCCATTGCTAGCTGATCCAAGGGGGTCCGATGCCTTGCCGATCAGTCGTTCTGTGTAGCTCCGTCGACAGAAGTCAGCGATGGAGATACACAGCACCATCTGTCAACACTGTAGTAGTAGGAGCTTGCTACATCCATTGACTCCAATGGGAATAGTGCTGCAGTAACGAGCTCCCACCAGTACAATGTGGCTGACGTTGACTTCCATTGACAGATCTACACAGAGCAGCTGATCAGCGGGGGTGTGCAGTTTCAGACCCTGGACAACCTCTTTAAAGGGGTTTTACAGGATTTTAATATTGATGACGTATCTTCAGTATTGACACCCGGAACCCACACCGATCAGCTGATTGAAGAGAAGGCTGTGCTCGTGTGAGCTCTACCTTCCCTTCATTGTTTGCTTGCTTGCCGTCAACATCGCAGCGGCGGGAAGTGTAATTACAAGACGTCCCATTCACTTTGGCTTCTCATAGTTACACTGCTTATCTCTGAGATGTCAACGGCGACCAGGTAAACAATGAAGGGAAGGTAGAGCTCACACGAGCGCAGCCTTCTCTTCAACCATCTGATCGGTGCATTATGTTAGACTCTGGACAACCTCATTAAAGGGGATTTACAGGATTTTAATATTGATGACCTATTCTCAGGATCGGTTGGGGTCCTACACCCCGCACCTCTGCCGATTAGCTGGTTAAAGAGAAGACGAGCGCAGCCTTCCCTTTATTGTTTACCTGCTCACACAAGCACTGCCTTCTCTTCAACCGATCTGATATTTATGACTTATACTGAAGCTAGGTCATCAATATTAAATTAAAATCTTGGAAAAACCCTTTAACTGACCCGAAATCACGGTATATAGAACCCTATGATGCTCTGAGTCCGGATCCGTAATACTCTTATGTCTATGTCCAGCTGTTAAAGGGTTAATTAATTAATAATATTTTGTTGAATATTATTAATTAATATGCATAAATAGGCGTAACCGGCTTACGCTAGCTCCGCCTATTTATTTCCCACACTGTTCAATTCCCTTCACGCTTAAGCTATAGCGGCGTCTATAAAGACCACGTAAACTGTATTTCAAACAATAAAAGGCTTTATTATATAAAACAATGTCTACCGTCTAATTATTTAGACTATATCTATATATATTTATATTGGCGTATATAAATATATATACATATAGCCGCACAACAATACAATATTATACACTGACTACACTACACACTCCCACTAGTAATTCCACCCACAATACTTACTAAATAATACACTCACACCAATATAACAGCCCACCCTCACCTATACTATACTGTCCCTAGAACTCAAAGGGGTTAAATAACAGCAACAGGGGATCAAGGGATTGGTTAGGGCAGGGCAGGGGTCACCAGTGGAGTATTGCTGTGGTGTAAGGGGTTAACAGCAAGGCAGGGGTCTGGTAGGGATATTGCAGGAGTTAGGGTCCAGGCAGGGCTGGCAGGGGTTAATTGAAGGGGTTCTGGGATCAGGGGGCAGCAGGGGTCCACAGGGCTAGCAAGGCAAGGATCCACAGGGAGCAGGGGGCAGCAGGGGTCCACAGGGCTAGCAAGGCGGCAGGGGTTAAATCAGGGAGCAGGGCAGTCAGGGGTTGATACAGGGGTAAGCAGGGGTTAAATCAGGGCAATATATATCAGGGCAGTCAGGGGTTGATACAGGGGGTACTTAGCAGTAGTTGCTCGTCTCTAGGGGTGTCCAGGAGATGATCCAGCTCGTTGTCCAGGGGAGATCCTCCTTTGTTGCTCGTTCGTCCAGGGGATGATTCTTACTGGTGGGGTGACACGGCTCAACTGATGAGCACCGGGCGATCAGGGTTTTTAAACCCGATCGCCCGCGCTCCCCGGTGTGCGCGCTTGCGAGCGCACGCCGGCAAGCTGTGCACACCTGGGGCCGGCGCGCTGATATGACGGTCAGCGCGCCGGGCCCGAGCGCCCAGGAATTTCACAGGCGGAGGATCTCTTTGATCCTCCTGCCTGTGAATCTCCCATATCTCCGGCGCTGTAATTACAGCGCCGGAGGAGGGAGGAGACCAGAGACAGGGAAACTGTTTGTTTCCCTGTCATGTTAATCACCCCCAACAGCGTTGAGGGTGGTTAACAAAAGGGACAGAGGATCTTATCGATCCTCTGTCCTTTTGAAGTGCCTGAGACTGGACTGATAGTCCAGTCATCAGGTCACCATCTGCAAGCGCATTAGTATGCGCTTGCAGGTTACCGAGGGGCACCTGGACATGGGGACATTATTTTATATACATATAGATGTATATATATAAATCTGGGGCATATATACATACATCTATACGTATCAGGCACATTGGGCATGAATGGGGGCATATGTTTGAAATGGGGCAATATGTATGAGCCCTACTGAGGGACCACAATACTGTGGGACCATGCAAGGCCCACAGATATACACATATTGTATGTATATATGCATATGCATGCCCAATTAAAGGGGCATGCATGCATATACATATATACATCCTGGCCCAACACGTCCTTCTACACCAGCTAAAGAAATAGAACTTTTAAAGGGGTCGTCCCATCCTGACAACCTCTACCTATATACCCGGTCGGGGGCGGTTTATGCTGGAGACCTCCACTCACGAGTGGTCAACCTCTTACAAGTAGTGGCTGTCGCTCTCACAGGCCTGTCTTTTCATATATAATACTAAGCACTTATAACATCGACCCTTTATGACTCTTCAGTCTTCACTTTCAATCCCCCCCCTCATCCATTTCCAGAACCGCCAGTCTCTTCCCTGGGCAGGTGTCACCGTCAGGCAGCCGCCGCGGCCATTAAAATTAGAATTACATTTTCTCTACCTTGACGCCCAAAAATAAAACTTTTATTAGTCCTTATAATGGATGATGTAAAGAACTGGATATGAAAATGCCTCCCACCTGCGTCTGCGGATTCTTTCAGCTTCCCGAGTGAATTAATAGGGTCTTGAGATTGCCTTACGCGGGAGGCGCGGGCTAATGCGATTTGTTTGCCGGGGCTCCTGGGTGCTAACGCCAGGTATTGCTATTGTGCACGATCATTTTGAGAAATTCGCGGCACACTGGGTGCATCGAGGCGGAGAGAGGCTAATAAGGAATGGCGCTGGAGCGCGTAGTCGTGCAGAACAGTAACATTTTATTACACGCCGGTTACTATTAGATATCCACGTCTGCGCTGAATTCCGTATATTAGTCTTAGTGGTTAGAGTCATCATGGCCCCCTAATAGCCTCCATTACTCCATATTTCCTATAGTCCCTGGAGCTGGTTAGGATATCAGGGAAATATGGCAGCTCAGACCAAGCTTTACATGTGGCCATAGTGCGACAGGGAGGGAACCACCCTGCAACTTAATCTAATAATCTGGTTAAAGTGGTTTCTGGTTTTATGTCAATGATTCAATTTAGCTAAAAGTGGTTTTCTGGGAGTTGATAATTGATTGATAATCAATATCTGATCGATACCTGGCACCTCTAGTGATCATCTGTTAAAGGGGGTTGTCCCATGAAAAATATTCTACAGTTTTCAAACCAGCCCCTGGATCTGAATACTTTTGTAATTGCCTGTAATTAAATATTTAGCATAGACACTGAGTTATTCAATAAATCTGTATAGCGCCACCTGCTGTTTTTTCTTATTTCTTTGACCTGAACACTGAGAAGGCCGCACATGCTCAGTTTCATCCTTCAGCTGCCTCCTGAGCTGTGATAGGGAGAAGCTGAGGCACGCCTCCTGAGATGTGATAGGGAGCCCTGAGGCACGCCTACTGAGCTGTGATAGGGAGAGCATGGACACGCCTCCTAAGCTGTCATAGGGAGAGCCGAGACACGCCTCCTGAGCTGTGATAGGGAGAGCTGAGACACGCCTCCTGAGCTGTGATAGGCAGTGCTGAGGCACGCCTCCTGAGCTGTGATAGGGAGAGCTGAGACACACCTCCTGAGCTGTGATAGGGAGAGCTGAGACACACCTCCTGAGCTGTGATAGGGAGAGCTGAGACACACCCCCTGAGCTGTGATAGGGAGAGCTGAGACACGCCTCCTGAGCTGTGATAGGCAGTGCTGAGGCACGCCTCCTGAGCTGTGATAAGGAGAGCATGGACACGCCTCCTGAGCTGCAGCAGAAAAGACACTCCCCTTGAGCTGCCAGCTTGATATAAATCTAGCAAAGCAATGAATGGGGAGATCTCTGGATCCATGTGAGGTACAGGGCTGGTTCTAGCTTTGTTAGAAAGAGATTGTCATGTCCTATATGATGCCCGATTTTCATTTTTTACATTATTCATGGGATAACCCCTTTAAGAGAGACCATGAGGCTCCTGTGAGCGCTGCAGCCTCCTCACAGCGCCGTCAATTGCATAGTGGCTGTGCTTGGTATTGTAGCCCAGGCAATGCAGCCAGAAGTATACTATTCTCATGTTGCTGACAACACCTGTAATTTGAAGTTTTGGTTTACGCTAATTATGATATAAAAAACCCAGTCTAGTAACAATGCTCAATAATTGCATTTCACAGTTATCAAAGGACGCATTAAGTTCTATGGGTAAACATCGAGCTTTCATTTTCTCCGTGCTGTAACACGGGTGGGGACTTTATAAATCAATGAACAGTGATGGATAATTACGTGGTGGCTCCAATTAGTATCATACACCTAGTCGATGGAGAAGCAACCGGCAATTTACGGTACACCTTATTGGAAACCAGTGATAGGCCAGGGCCTTCCTCCTTAGCCATCACTCCATTCACCAAAATGAGATTTGGCGTTCCTAAAGCTGCTGCAATATCGTTGATTGTTATAATGCCTTCTATGGAAGAAGATTGTAGAAATAGAGTGTGGAATTGTTTTTCAGCCTGGACTTTTTGTAGTCCAACCACCCAGAAGATTCCAAAGTTAAAGAAACAAGTTGCTCCTTAAAATGTAGAACTTCTTCCTGGTAATAATAAGGACACGTCCTAAAGGTCACGGAGATGATTTTATATATAGTTCATCCAACAGTCCCATATTACGTTCCGCCACACAAGGAACAGCTACAAACACAGAAGATTGCAGTCTTGATTTGACCTTTTTTTTTGTTTTTGCTTGGAATTGGACGCTGGAGAATATCCTTTCGTGTTATAAAAGTCTCTTATGGGTTTCTACACTAAGTAGATGTTATAAATTAATGCTTAGGGGAAAATACAACTCGATAGAAGAATCCTGTATGAAATGGTTCTCCAACAGAATGTAGAAATCCATTCAAACAAAATATATATATAAAAAAATAAAAATACCAAATTGCGTGGGGTTTCCTAAAAAAATCATTTTGGCAATGCTGGACATGCATGGTTGAGACCTGGCCAGAAAATTAAGGGGGTTGTCTCATCTTAGACACTGGCTCGGCTATTTCCGTCGTCTACATAGAAATGAATGGGAGCGGTGGCCGCGCCCTCCCATTCATTTCTATGGGAGCAGCCGGGGAGGAGCTGCTCCTGGTGGGGGCCAGACCCCAGGAAACCTGCGGTCCTCCAGGCGCAGCGCTCCCCCCTCTGATCTCAATATAGGTGCGGAACCGCACCTATAAGACAATGGGGGCATACCCTAGCTATATGCCCCCATTGTCTAAGATGAGAACAACCCTTTAATGAAGGAATGACCTCTTCAATGGTTTTTAAATACAGGGAATATTCTTTCTATGGATGACCAGGTGATATAGGTCACTGATGACGTCATGAATCTCCACAGATATGGTGGAGATAGGCAAAGAGAACTTAGAATTTTTGAGGACATCTTGAAAAAGACTCCACCCAGGGCTGCTCTCACGGCTTATCCACCGCTCCTCTAGGCAATGATGTATGGTAGAGTTCATTAAAATGTCTTGTCCCATGACCATAACAGGTAATCATGGCATCCTATGGCATGACGACAGGACACAGGAGGGTTTTCCAAAATCCACCTACGGATCCATCACGAGGCACAAATGATGCAGTCTACACATGGTCAATAGACTCATCAAATCCTGTCTTCTCACCATGGACAATACCTTAATCAGAAGTGATGGGCTGGGGTATCTTGAGTCCACAGGAGGGACATCTTCTGAAGGCTCATGTGCATAGGAAGCCTCGTGGTTTTCATTATACACACAGGAGATCTGATCCATGAGGACTATTGCCCACAAGGTGGTTCTCTTCTGTTATGCATCTTGTCCCAGGTTATAGCTGAACCTTGAACCTGAGACCAACAATGACAGGGAACCTTCCATCCTTTTGGTGGGTTAGTTAGATCCTATTCACCAGCATGTTTTTGGATTGTAGAGGGGGGGAACCCAAGTAGTTCTCCAAAGGGAATGTCTGGATCTGTCCTTGTGGGTGGAGTCGGAAGTGCCGAAACACGGGCATCAATGGTTAGAAGTCCAGATAAGGTTTATTTTCTTGATAACCACCACAGGGCATCCAAGTTTCATATTCACTTTGGTGAATCCACAGCCAAAAAGTAATATATAATCAAAACAGCTTCCCGTCTGGGCGCTAACTATACAGAAGGTTACCTCACTTAGGTACAGATCAAACAAGGCAATCAGGCTTTCCACAGCCATCACTGGTCATGTAGTCTTCAAGCTCTGACCAGAAACAAGCTTTTGAGGCTAGTATATATCCTCAAAGTAATGAGCCCAGCAGCTACACCTGGGTTTGTCTCAGCCTAGTTGAATACCTTGTACTGGAGTGTGGGGGGAATGGCAGGTCCCACTACCAACCAATATGCCATTCCTTTAAAATTCAGCCCATGAAATAATTTGCACAAAATACCTCAGCAAACAATGCTTTCTGGGCATTCTGGGTGAGATATATACACCCCATCCTCTACTTTAACATACAAAGTGTTACAGGAACTTAATAGATATTCTCTAAATATGGAATTTGTACCCCCCAAAAAAAAGCAAAACAAAAAACAGCGTTAAGCAATGCTACCCGAGCTACGATCTCATTTAATTATATAGTCTGTCTCTGGGTGAATCTGAACCATGAGGCATGAATTAAAACACGTCATGTGAGGTCTATAAGGCTTTAGCAATGAAGACAGAAACAAGACAATCCAATCATGAAAAAGTACATTTTAAAGGGAACCTGTCACCTCCTAGACCGAAATTAAACTGTTAGCAGTACCTTATAGTACGTTGTAGTGTGATGCAGATAGATATCTTCATAGGGGCAAGCGATGCATCTAAGTATGTAAAATCCATCTTTTATTCCACCAGCGCGCGCTTTCCTGAGTCACTCCTGAAGTCAAGGGGGCAGCGGCCTAGCTTCTTCAAGTCAAGCTAGCCACTCCCCTCTTGTAAGTGAGTGACACCTCCGGCAGTTCACATCAGCGGCGCTTTCCCTCATTACTGCGCATGCGCGCATCGGCAAGCGCGCGATCCCGGCTCCGGCAGTTCACATCAGCGGCGCTTTCCTCATTAACTGCGCATTGCACGCATCGTCAAGCGCGCTCGCTTGCCGATGCGCGCATGCGCAGTAAAGAGGAAAGCGCCGGCGATGTGAACAGCCGGAGCCGGGATCGCGCGCTTGCCGATGCGCGCATTGCGCAGTAATGAGGAAAGCGCCGCTGATGTGAACTGCCGGAGGTGTCACTCACTTACAAGAGGGGAGTGGCTAGCTTGACTTGAAGAAGCTAGGCCGCTGCCCCCTTGACTTCAGGAGTGACTCAGGAAAGCGCGCGCTGGTGGAATAAAAGATGGATTTTACATACTTAGATGCATCGCTTGCCCCTATGAAGATATCTATCTGCATCACACTACAACGTACTATAAGGTACTGCTAACAGTTTAATTTCGGTCTAGGAGGTGACAGGTTCCCTTTAAGCCCTTGTTAAATTACTCCTGTCATGCTCTGTGACCTTTACACTATGACAGGTTCATGATAATCGTAATTGGACGGCCAAGACATTTAAACAGGCAATTTTCAAGTAATATTTTAAATAATTACTTTTAACTACGTCCCTGGCATATCTTCCCTTAATAGGCATTTTACAGAGGCGCATGGCGATAATTGGGGATAGATCTGGTTTAATTACGGAAATCACGTCTATATCGGACTCTTCGATACCGGAGTCTTAAAGAGGATCCCACCTAAATGTATCTCATTTATATTCAAGAACAGGGCGGCTTCCAGTGACAGACGAATGGTAATGAGGTACGGGTTCAGGAAAATCTTCAGGACCAGGCATAGTTTTGGGTGAGTAAATTTTTTTCATTTTTTTTTAGATTTTTATACAGATAAATTAAACTTAAAAAAAAAATGTAAAATTATATATATATATATATATATATATATATATATTATATATATACACATACACAGATTTTTAAAAAAATTTTTAAAAACGTTTATACACTTTTCACTGCACAGCAGCCTCATTTACAGGGTTAATCTTCCCAGTTGCAGCTGTCATTGTTAGGGCTGTGTCATGACCTGTCGTGGGTACTTGACGACTTTAGCCTGGTCTATACATTGGGGACTTTAAAGGGGTTGTCCCACGAAAAATATTCTAGTTTTCAAACCATCTCCTGGATCTGAATACATTTGTAATTGCATGTAATTAAAAATTTTGTATAGCCACTGAGTTATTCAATAAAATGTATCTGTTTAGTGCCACTTAATTTCTTATTTCCTTGACCAGCTCATTAAGAAGGCCGCACATGCCCAGTTTCATCTTTTAACTGCCTCCTGAGCTGTGATAAGGAGAGCATGGACACGCCCCTGAGCTGTGATAGGGAGAGCTGAGACACGCCTCCTGAGCTGTGATAGGGAGAGCTGAGACACACCTCCTGAGCTGTGATAGGGAGAGCTGAGACACGCCCCCTGAGCTGTGATAGGGAGAGCTGAGACACGCCCCCTGAGCTGTGATAGGGAGCGCTGAGACACACCTCCTGAGCTGTGATAGGGAGAGCTGAGACACGCCCCCTGAGCTGTGATAGGGAGAGCTGAGACACGCCCCCTGAGCTGTGATAGGGAGAGCATGGACACGCCTACAGAGCTGCACCAGGAAAAACACTGCCCTTGAGCGTTCAGCTTGATATAAATCTAGTAGATCAATGAATGGTGAGATCTCTGGATCCATGTGAGGTACAGGGCGCTTCTGGCTTTGTTAGGAAGAGATTGTCATGTTCTATATGATGTCTGATTTTCATTTTTTACATTATTCATGAGATCACTCCTTTAAATGGGAATAATACACAAGGAAAGGATCTTTTTATGGAAGACTTCAGGCAAAATTTATATCTTATGACTAGTGCAGGTACTGAGGAGGCGGAACATAACATAGGGATCCTCTTTGGTGTTCTTTAAATACTTTGGTCATGTTTGGCCCCTCAGGCCCTGCACTGAACCAAGTGTTCCTTTGGGAATATATACATCAGGTGCAAGAGGGTTCCCCAAAATGTCCATTGGGGAGCCAGAAAGAGGGTCCTGATCCCAATCTGTTAGGAAAGCTCATATGCTAACTAAAATTAAGCATTTCCAGGTCACATCTGAGGCAATGGCTAGAATCCATCCCCCCCCCCCCCAAAGAAAAAAAAAATAAATAAAAAAAAAAATATCCAGCCGAATTTTGAGTTGCAAACATTAGGGTCAGGAGACGGATAATCGGATTGTCACGCAAAGGCAATGAGAGCAGATTATCTGTTCCGGACACGTTAATCCTGGAGCTCAGAGGACAGTATCCTTTAAGGGGATTAGAGGTTTAAACCAGGAGGATCTGGACCTTGTAAAATTAGGGGAAGAGGGCGCTCTGCCTGTTAGTAATACCATCAAAGGGAACACTTACAGCCAGGACACTCACAGCAGGCATTCCTTATAATACATTCAAGAGCTGCACATAAAGGCGGCGGCACAGGACTCCAAAATTTTAGATATGTACATTAACCCTTAAGCCCTCAGATTTCCTATAGGCCCATTTGGAGCATATGCTGGCACAGAAATCTGAATGCACATAATTTTTTTCTTATTTTCCTCCTCCAAATCCTAGGTGCGTCTTATAGTCCGAAGAATATGGCAATCTTTATTAAAAGTATTCAGCAACTTCGTCATAAAGGGTTAACTTCTGCCTAGCTGTGTGACTGGTATTCTGTACTTTCACTTTGTGCAGTCATCTAATAACCCTTACCTCTGAAATACCAACAGCTCATAAACACTTATCTTACTGATAAGAATGTGGCTCATATAAGGATTGAGCTATGCTGAGGAGCCATCAGTTGAGCTGCCTGACGGAACACAGTAAAAATACAGAGCCTGCTACTAGAGAATCTCAAGCTCAAAATGAGTACAATGCAATAAGCAAAAAAAAAAAAATAAAAATTGCCCCCAAAAGGTGTCCATAGCCTTTAAGAAGAAGTTCTCACTGGAAACTTCAGGCGTGTCATGAAAAATCGTGCTTGCTCCCTTACTGCGTGTTCGGGGGCGAAGGAGTAAATGCTGCATAAAAGCATTTTGGAGACATTGTTTTTCTTGTCTAGAAATGCTGGTCTAAGCAAAAATGCTGAAATTGCTTTATTAAATTTGTACACGGAGCAGTGAAACCAACTGGAACGCGTCAACGTCGGAACTGACGTGCAATGAGCTCCTGAGGGCTACATGTGGAGATGTGGGTGAACCTGCTGCAGCCGCTCAGTGTTTATCAGACTAATGTCCAGGGGGGCAGCTTGTAGCTTCCGGGCCCCCGTGTACAATGTAGGTCTCCTTCCAGTCAGTGCAGTTACATGCAGCCTTACAGAAGGACTTTACTGAAGCATCTATATACTATACGCCGTCAATGATCCTTGACAAGGACCATATCTAGCAATTGGATACCCCAGGTATAGGGGCCCAGATACATCTGCACCCTCTACAGCAGGGCTGGCCAACCTGCGGCTCTCCAGCTGTTGCAAAACTACAACTCCCAGCATGCCCAATCTGCCTACAGCTATCATCCTACAGCAGGGCATGGTGGGAGTTGTAGTTTTACAACAGCTGGAGAGCCTCAGGTTGGCCAGCCCTGCTCTACAGCTACGCCATGTTATAAGAGTTTTCCGAGATTTTAATACTGATGACCCATCCTCAGGATAGGTCATCAGTATCTGATCAGTGGGGGTCCGACACCCAGGACCCCCGCCGATCAGCTGTTTGAGAAGGCACCGGCGCTCCGTGTGCCGCAGCCTCCTCTGTACTCACCAAGCACAGTGCCGTACATTGTATAGTGGCTGTGCTTGGTATTACGCTCATCCCCATTCACTTGAATGGGGGCGGAGATGCGTCTTGGCCAGAGATGCTCAACCTGCAGACCTCCAGCTGTTGCAAAACTACAACTCCCAGCATGCCCGGACAGCCTACAGCTATCAGCCTACAGCAGGGAATGATGGGAGTTGTAGTTTTGCAACAGCTGGAGGGCTGCAGGTTGGGCATCCCTGGCCAAGATGCATCTCCGCCCCATTCAAGTGAATGGGGATGAGCGTAATACCAAGCACAGCCACTATACAATGTACGGCGCTGTGCTTGGCGAGTACAGAGAAGGCTGCGGCACACAGAGGAGCGCCGGTGCCTTCTCAAACAGCTGATCGGCGGGGAGAAAATACACCACATAATACTTAGGGTAAGGCATGAGGGGGCGGAGCATGACACAGGGACTCAAAGAGAGAACCTATTTGTCATGCCCCGCCCCTTGCTTGCCATCCGCTAATCACATATTTGGTATAGAGGGACATTATTGAAAAAAAAATAAATAAAAAATGTATATTCAAAAGTTGTACCTCATCCCTGCACCACATCTCTGGGCCCCATCTTCATGGATACCATGTGCGACCCGATCCTTGTGTTAGTAATTAGGCAAAACAAAGCCAGGCTTAAAGGGATTGTTCATCTTTTCAGGGCGTTTGGGCAGAACTTCCTTCCTGGCCCTACCTGCAAAGGGAAGCTCCTGGCTTCTAGATCCTTGCTCCTTCGTACGGGGGCCCTGCTGTCAACATCAGCCTTGTTACCAGTACAATGGTGACCTGCCCCCCTCGCATCATGTGATCAATTGATGGACAGGTCAGTGCTGCGGCCAGTCATTGGCTGCAGCGGCATCAACTAATATTGACAGCAATGGAGCAGGCAAGTATGCTTGTGTTTGCAGGTCTGAACAACCCCTTTAAAAGGGGTATTCTCATCTTAGACAATGGGGGCATATTGCCGCTGGGACCCGCACCTATATCGAAATCGGAGGAGGAAGCGCTGCGCCAGGAGGACCCTAGAGTTATAGAAATGAATGGGAGCGCTCCGTGCATGCGCGGCCACCGCTCCCATTCATTTCTATGTAGCCGACGGAGATAACCATGCCAGCGCTCAGCTATTTTTATCGGCCCCTTAGAAATGAATGGAGGGCATCTGCGCATGTGCGGTGCACCCCCCCCCCTTTACTTTGGGGGCTCCGTTCTTGATATAGGTGCGGGTCCCAGACGTGGGACCCGCACCAAGAAGACAATGGGGGCATATCCTAGCGATATGAGAACAACCCTTTAAGGGGGAACCATTTAACATCAGGCTCCCATTGTATTAATAGAAATCCATGCCATATTTAGGTTTTTTTTTTTTTTTTTTTTCGGTGGTCTGAATCCTGCCTCCACCATGGATCAGCTAACTGTAGAGGCCGTGGCCCTCTCATGGGTACCTTTGCCTCGACCTTTGTGGCACGTCCATTGGTCACACTGCCTTAGTGCAGGTCAGTCCCACTCAAGTGAATGAGCTGCAATACCAAGCACAGCCACTATATAGTTTATGGCGCTGTGTTTGGTACTGGGTGACTTGCCTGATCGCTGCGGCTGATCGGCAGGGGTGCCAGGAGTCGGACCCCGACTGATAAAGGCCTATCCTGATAGGTCATCAGTAAGTGAATGCTGGAAAATCTCTAAAAATCCGATCATATAATATATCTGGATCTACCGCATTTCCACGTACAATGACTCATGTTCATGAGCAGATTCACGCAAGATGACTTGAGAGCGAGGAGATAAGGAGAGGCGGATATCTTCTCTGAAATACCTACTTGAATCAAAGGACTCGCCGGTATTATACGTCGTATCATCTGGAATAAAGAAAACACAATTGGATACAAGCCGAATACCCGGCTGCCAATCACCGCGCCACTTAGCTGTGCCAAGATCGTTTGTTGTACAAAACAGCACATCAGTTACTAAATGCGGCTCGTCTTCTAAAAGTACACAATTAACTTCCCATAGAAGAATGAATGGAGACGTCGTCTTTTCTTACAGGGGGAAGAAAAAAAAAAAAAAAACCGCAAATGAACAGAACACAATGCGACTATTGTTTTCCGAGATGTGTAATCGGCTTCTTCAAGCTAAAATTAGGAGATGTTCCTTCTTCAGACACAATGCAGAGAGATGTACAAAAGGTGTAAAAATACCCCGTAATGTACTGCACTTGTAACAATGTATCCTCCGCATTTTCTTAAAGGGACACAATGTACAAGAATTAAAGAAAAAAAATAAATAAAAATTCCTAAAGCTGTTTTTTTCGCCTCAATCTCCTTCCAGTCCCTGTGAACCAGAAAATGTAGAAAAGGGAATAGGACTAAGGCTACTTTCACACTTGCGTTTAAAGGGGTCCTCTCACTTCAGTAAGTGGCATTTAATCACGTAGAGAAATAATAATATAAGGCACTTACTAATGTATTGTGATTCTCCATATTGCTTCCATTTTTCCATCACATTATACACTGCTCGTTTCCATGGTTACGACCACCCTGCAATCCATCAGTGGTGGTCATGCTTGCACACTACAGGAAAAGGCGTCAGCCCCTCTGGAGCACACATAGGCTGCCGCTTTTTCCTATATTGTGCAAGCACGACCACCACTGATGGATTGCAGGGTGGTCGTAACCATGGAAACAAGCAGTGTATAATATTATTACATAGGGAATGCATGAAGCTATTAAGTCAGACATGTCAGGAGAAGTGACAGGTCCTGTTTAAAGAGGACCTCTCCCCGCTCCTGACATGTCTGTTTTAATAGCGTCATGCATTCCCCATGTAATAACAATTCTGGAGCATCTATTCTTATGTCTCTATGTTGTGTCATTCCTTTATTATTCCTACTAGAAGTTATGAATGAATTGCTAGCAGTCTGCAGTAAGGGTACAGAGGGGAGGTAACCAGTTGGAGGTGTGTCCCTGCACAGACTCACTCTATCCAATCAGTGCTGCCGTTGTCACACTGTGCAGGAGGACACACCCCCAACTGGTTACCTCCCCTCTGTACCCTTACTGCAGACTGCTAGCAATTCATTCATAACTTCTAGCAGGAATAATAAAGGAATGGAACAACATAGAGACATAAGAATAGATGATACATAATTGTTATTACATGGGGAATGCATAAAGCTATTAAAACAGACATGTCAGGAGCGGGGAGAGGTCCTCTTTAAGGGAGAATTTATCCACCCTCCCTGCGCCTGACTTCTGGTGTAAAAAAGCCACAAACCTCAGGTTTATGACACCATTGTGATAATATATTGTCAACAAGTGGCTTTTTTTTTTACGGCGCGTTTCAGAAAAGGGGTGTGGCCAGCAGTCCCAACAAATTTATCTTCATTTTCACCAGTTTTATGGCAGAATTCAGAGCTGCCGTAGATTTCTGTCTATGCGCACGGACTGGCAGAGGATGCGCCTAATGTGACGAGGCCCTGTGCCGCCTCAGAAATTAAGGGCATCCTCCAGCAGCACAGAGGATGTAAGGACCAGGACAGAAATCTCCCCAATGAAGTCTATGGGGCGCCGGCCTCTACATAACTTTTGCGGATCCACCGCTTCCCAGCGGTCTTACATTTAGACCATTTTCTACGCCCACGCCACTGTTTTAGATGTGGTGTTAGCGTGCAAAAGTCGCAGATGGTGCTGCAAAGGACCTTTGCGCCGCAATCTGCACCAGAAATACATTGCATTTCTGGATAATAAATGACCCCCCATAATCCTCATTGCGTCCTGTTACTCTTAGGCGACCTGCACGTGGGTGCGGGTTTCCAAACGGAGTTTTCCCGCAACCATTTTCGTGCACATTTTGATGGTTCTGCATGTGTTATTTGCAGATTTTGTTGCGGTTTTGCAATCCACAGTAAAAAAAAATCTGCAGAAACGCGTTACGGATTTAAGAATCTGCACGACAGGTCAATTTCCATACAGAAGAAAATACGCGGAACGTACAAGAGATTTCTGAGGTCTCTGTCGCTTTGCTGGCACTGTGTTACGATGAGGTTTCTCCGCACGTAATCGGCCACGTGCGCGGGTGGCCTTAAGGGACGATACAAATCATAGAGCCGAGCGTTATTAAAACAAAGCAAACGGCGCGCGGCTTCTATAAAGGCATTTAATGAGCGGCTTACCCCACATCTCACTGCAGCGATAAATCATCCGGCAGGACAACACAAGATTTTTTTTCCATATGATCTGATACAAAACGTCGTTAACAAACCTCATACATTATCCCGGATAAGGGAGGAGGATGGGGGTTTAGAAATAGGAATATCGGACGCGGCGCTTCTCCGCTGCAGGTACTCGGTGCAGTTCTACATCGTGCTGGGTCAGGTATTGGTGTCCTATAGTGCCGCTAATGGAACAGGTTGGCAGCGACAAAAATCAATGCAGCATAAGAAGTGACCCCCACGCGTTACCCCGGGACCACGTCCAACTACATCAAACCCAAGCAGAGGAATAGAATTGAAATCGAAAAAACGGCGACGACACTGTCCAAAGGCCGAGTCCGGTATCGCAGTCTTTTCCTATGCAATATGTGGGGAAACTACAACTCCCAGCATGCACACGTTTGGATGTTCTCAGGACTCCTACAACCGTGAATGCTGGGAGTTGTAGGCTGCAGGTTGCTGACCGCTGCAATACCAGTAGGATAAAGTTAGGGTGGAGTTTTGGGGATCATTTTTTGCAGTCTCATACCGCCTTGTTCAGATCTTATCCGGGAAATGATAATGATGACCTATACTCCCATCGGCGGGGGTCCGAGTCCCGACACCCCCACCGATAAGCCGTTTCAGGGAGTCACGGTGCTCACTGGAGCCGGCTCCCGGCAGCTCACCAAGCACAGCACCATACATCCTATAGTGGCTGTGCCTGGTATTGCAGCTCAGCCCCACTGACTTGAATGAGGCTGAGCTGCAACTAGGTCATGTGATCGATGAACGATGACGTCACGGCCTCGGAAGAGGTCAATGCGCTCACTGAGCACCCAGCCTCTTCTAACAGCGGATTGGCGGGGATCCCAGGTGTCTGCCTTCCGATATTGAAGACCTATTGTGAGGACTGGTCATCAATATTAACTACTGGAAAACCTAGAGCCTCTACCTAATGGCCTATGACTTCACATGGATTGCATCAGCCTGTGATGGCTAACCTCCGGCACTCCAGCTGTGGTAAAACTACAACTCCCAGGATCTACACTTGCTTGGCTGTTCTCAGAACTATATAGTTGGGAACAGAGTCTATACTGACCCAGATTTACTGCCTAGAAAGTGGTGGAACTAGGGTTTCCACATTTTTGTCCCCAAATTATAAAGGGGGTGGGGCTTAGAAGTAAGGGGATGGAGCCTCATGGAAAAAGGGTGTACCCTAAGATGCAACATTTCACATAAAAATTGTGCCCTATTTGCGGTGTAAAATTCTGTCTCAAAGTAAGCCAACCGGTAGTTGGTACAGAGTCAGAGAAAAGTGCCCGTCCCTGCACCAGACTCATCATCCGCCATCTATAGAATTAGTAAATCTGGGCCAGTGCTTTACGTATGCCGATTCTGAAAACGTAAGCGGTCGTGCGAGATCTGCTTGCTTCCAGGAACAGCGTCATTTCTGCACCTCAGCCTCATTCAAGGTGCAATACCAGAAACAACCCTATGGAGAAGAGAGGCGCTGTCTGTAGAACCCCCCCCTCTTCTAAGCTATGAAGCGCCGATTCCTCAAGGTTTAGAAAGTCAATATACAGTCCGTTATATTTACAGCTTTACATTAAAAAAAAAAAGGCACTAAAATAATTAAAATGAAGCCGTCCACTTCTTAGATGTACACACAGTCCCTGGTGTTCTGCGGCCGCTCAGTCCTGAGGCTTTAGAAAGCCTTTTTTCGCTTTGCTGCTCTTGATATTACTATTTTCATCTTCTTCTTCTTCCTGGATGGCTTTACGATCTCTCTTCTTTGCAAATTTCTGTTTGATGCTGCCCACTAAAGATTCGTATCTGCAAAACGAAAAAGGATCCCGTTAAGGGAGTTCACGGTTTTTGCTCCTCGTTATGTAACAGTCTCCGTCATCACATGTAATAGAGGGAAGCGGAGCGACACTGCCTCTACCTGCCGCTTTAGGGTACTGCACCATATCAACAAAAAAGGGGACAAAATGCAAAAAAAAAAAACAAAAAACTTAAACACGCTGCAAAGCAATATACTGCCGTGATGCCTCAGCTCAGTCCACAATGGAGAAACCATCCGGGCTTAGTCCTGAAGGACAACCGCATACACCGCATTATGCCTGGTGCGGGACCTGATGGGGCGGTGCATGACACAGATACTCTCTCCTAGGTGATATTTTAAAGGGAATGTGTCATCAGGAATTTGACCTGATGTTTAACTTATTTTTAAATAATTTGATTTTATTTTTCATTTTCATATTTAAACTAAAACCAAAAATCCTGCCTCTATTGTCTAATAATTGGCGCAGCTTCTTGGTCTGCACAGATCACTTTACTGCAGTTATATACCATCTGATCCTGCCTGTAACGATATCACCTGTGTGTATAGATAAGATGGGATCCACCACTCACAGTAGGTGATTGTCAGAGCTTATCTGTTCCCCTCCCTGTACAATGACCTCTGCACAGGTCACAGAGCATGCCCGGAAGACTCTCCCATAGAAGTCAATGCGGTCCCCTCCTGACCATTGTGTCTATGGCCCATGGCGCTGCCGTAAAGCAATTTTTATTAATGCTGTTAAGAACGGCTCAGGCAAGATGGCCGCCCCCATAATCATGTGCAGGAAATAAAAAATAAAATAAAAAAACAAATTAGAAAATAAAACCAGATTAGGGAAAAAAAAAATAAAAAATACGTGTGTTACTATCTGGTTTTAACAGGCAGATAACATTTTTGGAGACATTTCCTTTAATCCACTCATCATGCTATGTACCATTAGACCAGGGATGCTCAACCTGCGGCTCTCCAGCTGTTGCAAAACTACAACTCCCAGCATGCCCAGATCAGCCTACAGCAGAGCATGGTGGGAGTTGTAGTTTTACAACATCTGGAGGGGCCGCAGGTTGAGCATCCCTGCATTAGACTATGGCTCCCCATTCACACGTCCGTATTTTGTATCCGCATCCTTTCCGCAATTTCGGACAATTATGCGGATCCATTCATTTCAATGGGTCCCGAAAAAATGCGGACAGTACACCATGTGCTGTCCGCATCTGCGTGTCCGTTCCGCATAAAGAAATCCTCCTGTCCTACTTCTATCCCGATTTTGCGGTCCGTAGCTCAATACAAGTCTATGGAACCTCCAAAAATGCGGAAAGGCATCCGCCGTTCCAGGACGGTAGGAGGAAAAAAAAAAAAAAAATTGGATTGCTCCTTACGTTTTTTGCGGATGACATACGGATACATCCTTTCCATTTTTTGCGGATGTGCTTGAAAAACGGAGTTTTTTGTGGAACAACGGATCCGAAAAAAACGGACCGTTTTCCAGGATGTGCACAAATACGGACGTGTAAATGAAGCCTATACATGAGGCATAAACACAGTGCACGGTGTGCCTATAGAGACAATGACAATCTCTCGTGTGTGGGGGAAGGGAAGTAACAACCGTATAGGTCAGTGGTGGTCACAGCAGCTTCGTTACTTCACTCTGCATCCAGCGTGCCGTCACCTCCACCGCAGGCACTCACACGTCAGTATATACCAACGCCATATATTACCTGACCAATGCCGAATATCTTAAATGCTCCCCGTGCGCCTGTCACCGTCCCCGCTCGCTTCCGGCTGTGATTCATGGCGGCGTTAATGGATTCAGCAGAGTACATATATATATTAATGACGGAATAAGATGATAAATCCTACCGGAGCGCCATTTCTTCGTCCGTCACGTCCACATCCATCCTCCCGTCCTCCAGGACCTCCTCGTCTGCGTTTGTCTTGGAGTTCATCAGGACCATAAGCTTCTGAGAAGAGAAATGACATGATTGAGCGCACTGCGAGACCAGACTGATGATCACACGCCACCGTGACGCCCTGCGCTCCACAGATACGGACACGCGTGGTTTGCTCTCGTGAAATCCAGCATCGGCAGAGATAAGCCGGAGAACGAGTCCTTAGAGGGATCTGTCACCAGGACAAGCTGTATGTATAAAAGGTAAATTATATGCGAGGGCTCAGGTTAGGTGACTCCTTCCGGTGCTGCTCATTTGCATAAGGCTTTCTCCTGTCTCCCCTTTCAGGACACATGCATGCTTAGCCGAGCATGCATGTTTATAAGGGTGTCAGGAGAGACAGCGGCTGGCTGAATGGATGTGTATGGCCAGCCTTAAATGAAAAGCTTGGAAATCTGAGGGAAATTACGTCACTGGAACCTGCCCTCTGTGAGCCAGGACCCCTGCAAAGTGCAGCTCTCGCTCTGGAGGACTTGGCACCACTGACTGTGCACTGACTTCAATGGGTAAAATATGCCAGTTGCCTAAACATCCGATTACCAGGGGTGGGGGTGTCCTTATTAACCCCCTGTTTTGCCAGAGTCCAGCTCCAGCAGTGGGAAAAGTAGCTAACTGGAGGGGGGAGGGCTGCTTTAGATGTTGCTACCTCCTGAATGGTAGCAGCTAGAAAGATGCAACTGATCTTGTTTGAAAGCCGACATTCCAAGCTTTCAGACAATAATAAATGAGGACGATATCACTGCTAGAAATCGGGATGCTGTGAATGCAGATGAAAACGAAAGTAAAAACAGGTTTTACTTCTGATTATTCCCGACATGATTTCTAACAGTGATTTCTCTTCTGTTGCTTGGACTTTAGCTGGCATTGTCTTGTATGAAAGGCTGGACTGTCAGCTTTCAGACAAGACCAGTTGCATGTTTCTATGGAGAGATCACCATCTAAAGCAGTCCTCCCCCCTCCAGTTAGCTACTTTTCCCACTGCTGGAGCTGGACTCGGGCAGAACCGTTAGGGGGTTAAACAAGACAATAGACAAATCTAATTAAATTAAAGCCGCTAAGGACACATTTCTCCGCAACCTTGTAAAAGCGGTCCGTCAATATGGGAGAAATTATTTGTTGCTCTAGTCCAGGGATGCTCAACCTGAGGCCCTCCAGCTGTTGTACAACTACAACTCCCACCATGACCTGCTGTAGGCTGTCTGGGAATGCTGGGAGTTGTAGTTTTGCATCAGCCGGAGGGCCGCAGGTTGGATACACGTCGCCTGACATCGACCGTCCTACAGAAGTCCTTACCTCAATCTCCGGATTAAACCCTTTGAAGGACATTCTGCCGTACAGGAAGTCTTCGCACGGAAGGAAGCTTCTCTCTTCGATAATAAAACTCCTGAAAATGTCGTTCAAATTTTCGATTAGCATGAGCGCGCTTTTATTAGCGATTAGGTCACATGACAAAAAGCGAGCAGGAAAAAACAGAAATCCAAATACACATCATACATTAGCGCTGAATCAGCTCAGCAGGAAGTCTGCAAAAAGTGGGTGAAAATTATTCAGAGAGTTTTTTTTTTTGGTACAAAAAAAAAAAAAAAGTTGTAATAACACTTAGTACCTATGACCGTGTGTATGAGCGCGGAAGGCAGTTTTTTTTATGAAGTTCCTAAATGCACAAGGGCTTCAATGTATCAGGGCTCATGCACACGACCGTATGGATTTGCGGTCCGCAAAAAATACGTATGGTATCTGTGTGCATTCCGTATTTTGCAAAACGGAACAGCCGGCCCCTAATAGAACAGCACTATCCTTGTCCGTAATGCGGCCAATAATAGGACATGTTCTATTGTTTTGCGGAACGGACATACGGAAACGGAATGGACACGGAGTAACTTCCTTTTTTTTTGGCGGACCCATTGAAATGAATGGTTCCCCATACGCAAAAAAAACAAAAAACGGAACGGACAGGAAATCCGTTCACATGCACGAGCCCTTACACAACAGTCACCGCCAGTTCATGGCTCATTTATGAAGACTTCATGAGGATGGAAAGGAAAATTTCACCTTAAATAAAGACACCTTTGGGGGCATTTTTATGATTGCATTTTAAAAATTTTGGGATAAAAAAAAATAATTTTTTTTTCAATTGGTTTCTGAAATACAAGGGTTAAAAAAAAAAAAAAAAGGCTTCTTGCAAGCTGACCTCATTCAAACACTTATTTAAGGCATATTATGATAAGGATCATGATGTCAGGAGTTCAGAGATAAGAGGAACACACGAGCCTTCAGCTGACGGGATTCAAAGAAAGCAGTCACAGCTTGTAAACAGACTGATTTTTTAACTCTTGTATCTCAGAAACAGCTGAAAATGTTTATTAAAGATAATTGGAAAAAATACTTTTTATCCCAAAATGAGGAAAATGCAGTCCTAAAAAACTTCCCTGAAGGTGTCCACGGCCTTACAACATATAAGTGAATATTTAATGAGGCTGACTGCTGAAGACAACCCATGGAAAATGTCACTTAGAGATAACTGAGGTGGTGTCACTGTCAGGACCTCGTCTATAGATTAGGGTGACTTTCACCTTGAGGAGTCTGGGGTGACCACTGAGCCCCCACGGGACGTCTGTGTAATGTCCTCTACGCCTCACATGTATCGTCTATAACAGGGACGCTCAACCTGCGGCCCTCCAGCTGTTGCAAGATTACAACTCCCAGCATGCCCATAGAGCCTGCTGCTGACAGCCTACAGCAGGGCAGGCTGGGAGTTGTAGTTTTGCAACAACTGGAGGGCCGCAGGTTGAGCATCCCTGACATAGAAGATGTGGGAAGAGGAAAACCCCCGACTACTCTGCACTTCATAATCAGCTTGCTAATGGAAATGACACTGACATTAAGGCAGGGATTGCTATTCAAGCAATTGCCCTGATTAATGCATAAAGCATCTAATTGTAGAAAAAACTGCTGCATTTACACTTGTATTTTGGATATTTCTGACTTCGGATGAATCCTTTGTCTGTTCGACACAGGATGGAGAAGGGGCATGATCAATTTTAAGGGGTACTGCTCCTTTAAAGGGGTTTTCCAAGACTTTTATACCGATGACCCATCCGCTCATCCGGCACCCAGGACCCCCGCTGATCAGCTGTTTGTGACGGCACCAGTCACAGCCTTCTCCCAGCTCACCGCCGTACATTGGATAGCGCCTATGCTTGGCATCCCGCTCAGCTCCATTGACTTCAATGGGACTGAGCTGCTCCTAAGTCACGTGACCGATGAACGAGACATCAGCGGCCTCGGCTAAAAATCACTCCTGCGATCAGGGAGATATAAAATAAAGGAACTGCAGCAGTATAGTAAAGTCAGTGCCTTAGGCTCACCGCCACCCAGATCGCAGTCCGACTGTCCTCCCGTAACCCGGTCTGAATGACGGCCAAGATCCACTATTCACGGAGGCCCCGTAGTGTCCGCGCGGTGGTTTCTCTCGCTTTCTTTTCTTATTCTCACAAAGTTAAATTTCATAAAAGCATATCGATTGAAAAACAATTGGACGCAGTTCCTCTGCTTACTCGGCGCTCTCAGGGTCCTATGGTTTGGAAATCGATACGCTTTTATGAATTTGAACCTTGTGAGGATAATAAGACCTTTACTTACCGTTACGCCCTGCGCCATATCTTCGTGTCTCCGAACTTACCACCTGATGTGGAGGTCCGTATGATACCGAGTGGTATGTCTGCAGCTTCATCCTGAGGAAGGTAGAGGATTGTGAACGATCTGACTTCGCCGAGGGATCTCCGCGCGGACACTACGGGGCCTCCGTAAGAAGTGGAGTTTGGCCGCCATTCAGACGGGCTTACTGGGAGGACGGTTGGACTGCGGTCTGGGTGGCGGTGAGCACTGACTTTACTACACAATTCATCCACTGCTGCTAATATCGTTCTGATCCAAATCTGAGAGAAGGCTTCAGTGCCTTCCGAAACAGCTGATCGGGGGGGGGGGGGGTCCCAGGTGTCGGACCGCCCACCGATCAGATACTGATGACCTATCCATAGTGTAATAGTTTAATCTGATATCAATGAGTGGATGTTTCGGACCCTTAAAGGGGTTATTCCCGTCTTAGACAATAGAGGCATATATCGCTAGGATATGTCCCCATTGTCTGATAGGTGCGGGTCCCACCGCTGGGACCCGCACCTTTATCAAGAACAGAGCCTGGAAATGAATGGAGGGCGCACTTTGCATGCGCAGCCGCCCTCTATTCATTTCTATGGGGCTGCCGAAAGTAGCCGAGCCAGCACAGAAATGAATGGGAGCATCGGCCTCGCATGCGCGGTGCGCTCCCATTCATTGCTATGGGAGCAGCGGGGAGCTGCGCCTGGTGGTGGCCGGACCTCGGGAAACCCTGGGGTCCTCCAGGCGCAGCGTTCCACGCTCCGTTCTCGATATGGGCCACTTGGTGACATTCCCAGAAGTCAATAGACGGCACTGCCATTGGGCAAGTTTCCATGGACTTCTATGGGGCAGGAGTGTTGACTGGATTTGACGCTGCCGGTCGTCTGTGTCTTTTCACACCTATTTAGGTCACAGCAGTGCGTATTTCTACGGGACGGGGCGATATTTCATGCAGAACTCCTTACTCTTTCTCCTTCAGCTCCGGCAGGTCGAGGAACCAGTGCTCATCACTGATGATCTTCTTCTCTTCCTCTTCGAGCTGTTTCTTGGTTTCTGGGTCAAGACTCCTTTGCATAAACTAAAAGGAAAAAAAAAAGATAGGAATGGATTTAGTAGAAGCCGTTCACCGGCAGAGCTTAGACTGGATTTATAATACCGCTCCGCTACCACCAGGGAAGGTTAATACAGTAACAATTCAGTGTCTCCTGTTCTGCACTCGGTGACAAGAATCATGGCGACATCTGCTCCTATCCACCCAGCTTTCCCAGACCCCTGAAGCACCTGACATGACACAGAACCGTGCAGCTCTGGCCTATGTTCACACAGCTGCGCATTTTTCATCCGGATTTTGCAGATGGAAAAGCCGGCAGCGTATTACACTCACAGCAAAGTGGAGGAGAACCTGATAAAGCCTGAAAGATGTTGATTTCGATCCCGGATTTCGCCCTTTGCAATGTATGGGGTACGTAAATATTCTTATGGACAGGTGGACAAGGTCTGGCTCTCTAGTGCCACCTATTGTATGTCAAGGTCCGGCCCTTTAAACGGGCCTTGGAGCAATGACGGTCCGGCCCTTTAAACGGGCCTTGGAGCAATGACGGTCCGGCCCTTTAAATAGACCACTATACTATCCCCATCCTGATACGGGCATGTCGCCAGCTTCCATAAGACCCCTCTGACTTCCTTCTTCCAGGTTTGTGTATTCTGAAAAGTCGCCAACTTATAACAGGCGACAAGGTAATTTAACCGAAGGGCGGTGAGCGCGTTACTCGGCGGCTGTTTTCTGCACTTTCGCCCCGCTCGATGCATTTCAGTAAATGGCTGAATGAGAGGCTTTGGACGCGGGACCCTCCCTCCGCTCATTAGGCTTCCATTAGACCTAACCGCCGCGCCTTTCAGTGCGTGACCGGAGATGGTGGATATAATACGGGTCAGCGGCTTCCTATTTAATCTCCCCCCGGGCTCCTCACGTCAGCGCGGGTATTACAGGCACTTACCAGGCAATGGGGCCCCCCGCTGCTTTTTAATGCAGATGTATAGAGGAGCCATCAGAGGCCCAGCTGGATCCCCCCCATACAGCGCAGGGTCCAGATCAGATATCACACGTGACCCGGATCCTGACGCCTGTAATGCAATAAGCGGATATGTCGGTAATACGAGGCTGCGCTGACATTTACAGTTATAGCTTTTTACTGTTATAAGTGGAAGGAAAGTGGATTATAATACAAGAGGAGAAACAGAAATTACAGAGCGCCGCCATTATTCTTCCCGCTGTATGAGAAGCCCAGCACACGCAGAGTTAATGGCAGACATAATAAGAAAAGGGGCTCAACACGGGACCGTCTAAGACCCCCATCAATGTACTCAATTAGAACATAAGGACATCATATACAGATGCAGTAACCTGCGGGGCGAGCCCCTGTAGAGCGGTACACCAGTAACCTGCGGGCGAGCCCCTGTAGAGCGGTACACCAGTAACCTGCGGGGCGAGCCCCTGTAGAGCGCGGTACACCAGTAACCTGCGGGGCGAGCCCCTGTAGAGCGGTACACCAGTAACCTGCGGGGCGAGCCCCTGTAGAGCGGTACACCAGTAACCTGCGGGGCGAGCCCCTGTAGAGCGGTACACCAGTAACCTGCGGGGCGAGCCCTGTAGAGCGGTACACCAGTAACCTGCGGGGCGAGCCCCTGTAGAGCGGTACACCAGTAACCTGCGGGGCGAGCCCTGTTAGAGCGGTACACCAGTAACCTGCGGGGCGAGCCCCTGTAGAGCGGTACACCAGTAACCTGCGGGCGAGCCCCTGTAGAGCGGTACACCAGTAACCTGCGGGGCGAGCCCTGTAGAGCGGTACACCAGTAACCTGCGGGGCAGAGCCCCTGTAGAGCGGTACACCAGTAACCTGCGGGCGCAGCCCCTGTAGGAGCGGTACACCAGTAACCTGCGGCGGCGAGCCCCTGATAGAAGCGGTACACCAGTAACCTGGGGGGGCGAGCCCCCTGTAGAAGCGGATACACCACGTAACCTTGCGGGGCGAGCGCCCTGCTAGAGCGGTACACCAGACTAACCTGCGGGGCGGAGCCACCTGTAGAGCGGTACACCACGTAAACCTGTCGGGGCGAGCCCCTGTAGAGCTGTACACCAGTAACCATGCGGGCGAGCCCCTGTAGCAGCGGTACACCAGTAACCTGCGGGGCGAGCCCCTGTAGAGCGGTACACCAGTAACCTGCGGGCGAGCCCCTGTAGAGCGGTACACCAGTAACCTGCGGGGGCGAGCCCCTGTAGAGCGGTACACCAGTAACCTGCGGGGCGAGCCCTGTAGAGCGGTACACCAGTAACCTGCGGGGCGAGCCCCTGTTAAGAGCGGTACAACAGTAACCTGCGGGGCGAGCCCCTGTAGAGCGGTACACCAGTAACCTGCGGGGCGAGCCCCTGTAGAGCGGTACACCAGTAACCTGCGGGGCGAGCCCCTGTAGAGCGGTACACCAGTAACCTGCGGGGCGAGCCCCTGTAGAGCGGTACACCAGTAACCTGCGGGGCGAGCCCTGTAGAGCGGTACACCAGTAACCTGCGGGCGAGCCCTGTAGCGGTACAACCAGTAACCTGCGGGGCGAGCCCCTGTAGAGCGGTACACCAGTAACCTGCGGGGCGAGCCCCTGTAGAGCGGTACACCAGTAACCTGCGGGCGAGCCCCTGTAGAGCGGTACACCAGTAACCTGCGGGCGAGCCCCTGTAGAGCGGTACACCAGTAACCTGCGGGGCGAGCCCCCCTGTGTAGAGCGGTACACCAGTAACCTGCGGGCGGAGCCCCTGTAGAGCGGTACACCAGTAACCTGCGGGGCGAGCCCCTGTAGAGCGGTACACCAGTAACCTGCGGGGCGAGCCCCGCCCCTGTACAGCGGTACACCAGTAACCTGCGGGGCGAGCCCCTGTACAGCGGTACACAGTAACCTGCGGGGCGAGCCCTGTCAGCGGTAAACCAGTAACCTGTCACTGGTAAGGAAGCGGGGCATTGTGGAGGTCAATGTTAAGGGGGCGGGGTGCTGTGGAGGACACTTAATGGGGAGTGCCTATGTGGTGGCCACTATTAAGGGGGCAAGGTCCTCTGGACGTCACTGTTATGGGGAACACTGTTGATATCTTAACCTCACACACAAAAATTCTAAGAAATAGTCTAAATATGCCCGCGCAAAGCCAGTTCCTTCTGCTAGTCTCTTATATATGTATATAACCTTCTACAAGGCTTGACGATCCCCGGCCGCTGTGACAGCGCACGTTTCCCACCGCCCTCTACTTCCTGCTTTTGGCACAGCAGGGGATGGCCAAGAATGCCACTCAGCCAATCACCAGCGGAGGCGGGTCAGCCTGGAAACCGTAATGGTGCCATTTAATATCTAAGTGTCAAGGCCGAGGGAACCATCAGATGTGGAAGAAAGGGGAAAAAAAACGGAACTATTTCAGCCGCTATAATAAGACCTGCGGTGATGGCTTCTTGCGCTCGGCCCCTCGCGGGGTCAGAAGTGACAGGAGACTGCATTGTGACCGGAGAAACGTTCAGCCGAAGTGTCTGACAACATCACTTCTTAAAAAGCGTTCAGAGAGTAAATTGCTGCAGAAAAGTAAAAAAATAAAATAAAATATATCCATCACGCGCCCACGCACAATTACCGCGGCTGGAGAGGGGCTATTGAGAAGCTCGTCCATTAGCGGCGCTGCAATTTGGTTCCGGTCAGTCTGACACCTCCTATTCTAAAAACGGAGAATTCGCCAAAGCCAAAAAACTTCCAGCTAAAGAGGCCGCGCGGGGGGCCCTATTAACCTCCGCGACCGACGTGTATACGTGAATTACCTCAAAGGCAAGTATTCTCGGGGATGATTGTCACCTGAATGGCCGCCACTAATCATATGGGGGTTGGGGTATAATGCGCTACAATTCTCCGGCCTGCACCGCGGTGTATTAATACGTGATGACAGGTCGGCTCTGAAGGTGACGTTTTAATTTTTTTTTCGCCCCCATACTTTTTTCTCCATCGACATAGACGCATGAGGGCGGGTTTATCACAGGACAAGGTGTAATTTTTTCAGTGGCACAAATTAAAGGTTCCCTATAGAGTACTGCAAAAAAAAAAAATTGGTTCCAGGATAACACCTTTAAAGGGGTCGTCCCACGAAAAATATTCTACAGTTTTCAAACCATCACCTGGATCTGAAGACTTTTGTAATTGCCTGTAATTAAAAATGTATTATATAGCTACTGAGTTATTCACTGAAATGTATCTGTATAGCGCCACCTGCTGTTTGTTCTTTTTCTTATTTCTTTGTCCTGCTCACTGAGGTCGCACATGCTCAGTTTCATCCTTCAGTTGCCCCCTGAGCTGTGATAGGGGGGAGCCGAGACACGCCTCCTGAGCTGTGATAGGGGGGAGCCGAGACACGCCCCCTGAGCTGCAGCAGAAAAGACACTCCCCTTGAGCTGTCAGCTTGATATAAATCTAGCAGAGCAATGAATGAGGAGATCTCTGGATCCATGTGAGGCACAGGGCTGGTTATAGCTGTCATGGACTATACAACGTCCAATTTACATTTTTTTACCGGCGTATCGTTAGGAGAGTTGGGACACGCGGGACCTGCACCCATCTCTAGTTGGGGCCCTGTGAACTAAATGATGACTAGCTTCACACCTGTGTCCATCCTCTGCACATCTCTATGGGAGTTTCTTGGCTATCTCTGGCAGTCCCACAGAAGAGAACGGAGCGGTGGCGGCGCTTGCGCTGTGTGCGCTCTATTCACCGCTATGGGACTTCCAAAAACAGAGTTCAGCTCGCACACTCACCTACTTTCTGGACTCTGTTTTGGAGAAAGGAGCGAGTCCCAGAGTTGGGACCTGGGCTAATCTGACATGGTGCGAATTGTCATTGGTGATTTTTATTTATTTATTTATTTTTAATTAGAATTTTTTGTTTATTTATTTTTGACTATTTATTGTTCCGATACTTTTTAATACTTTGTGTATCAATTCCTCCCTACTTTCAAGATCTCTGCTTGCTTTCAGTGAAGGGGAAAAGTATTAATGACATTAAAGGGGTTATCCCATCATAGACAGTGGGGGGTATACCGCTAGGATACGCCTGCGGTGTCTGATGGTCCCAACACACCTATATAGAGAACGGAGCGCTGTGCCGGCCATCACTAGGCACAGCTCCCCGTACTGCGCATGTGCCGGCCACCTCTCATTCATTTCTATGGAGCCGAGCCAGCGCTCTGCTATTTTCAGAAGCCCCATATAAATGGCTGGAGGGCGGCTACGCATGCGCAGTGCGCCCTCCTCAAGTTTCCCCGCTCCGTTCTCGATATAGGTGTGGGTCCCAGCGCTGGGACCGCACCTATCAGACAATGAGGACATATTCTAGTATTATTCTGCCCCCATTGTCTATGATGGGAATAACCCCCTTAAAGGGTTTCTGTCACCAGTTTTTTGGTATGAATCAGGCTGACATTAGAGATGTGCTAATGTCACCTGATTCCAAATATATATATCTGTTTTATTTACTGGTGCCCCCATTTTTATATAAAATGAACTTTTATTTTATGCTAATAAGGCCTCTAGGTGCAAGGGGCGTTACCCCTGCTCCTAGAGGCTCTGTTGATTGACAGGACCAGGCAGAGAAGAAACACTCCATTCACCATAGCTTGCAAGGACCTTCAATGATGTCATGACCATGTGATCAGTCACATGGTTTAGGAGGAGACAGGCTGGTGTGATCCTAACCATGTGACTGATCACATGGTTAGGATCACAAGGAAGGTCCTTGAAAGCTATGGTGAATTGAGTGTTTCTTCTCTGCCTGAGCCTGTCAATCAACAGAGCCTCTAGGAGCAGGGGTAACGCCCCTTGCACCTAGAGGCCTTATTAGCATAAAATAAAAGTTCATTTTATATAAAAATGGGGGAACCAGTAAATAAAACAGATATATATTTGGAATCAGGTGACATTAGCACATCTCTAATGTCAGCCTGATTCATACCGAAAAAACTGGTGACAGAAACCCTTTAAGGGGGTCATTTATCAAACTAGTGTAAAAATAGAACTGGCTTGGTTGCCTATAGCAACCAATCAGATTCCAACTTTTATTTTCCAAAGGAACTGTCCAAAATGAAAGGTGGAATCTGATTGGTTGCTATGGGCAACTAAGCCAGTTCTACTTTACACTAGTTTGATAAATGACCCTCTGAGAGTCTAAAATCTGATTGATAAAAGGGCAAGAGCAAGAAGCAGGACTTGCTATGGTGACTGTTGGGTCCCAAAGGTTTTTTGGAGGAAGTTTTGAGGCAGATTTTCCAGCTAAAGCCAGAAATGGATCCAGCAGGAAGGGAAGTCTAAGGGTGTGTGCCGCAATGCACGGGCACCGACTGCGGATCGCGGACCTATTCACTTCAAAGGGGTCTGCGATCCACATCCGAGGGTCCGCACCGAAAAAAGTAGTGCTTCCGTAGTGTTCCGATCCCTGCCTCTGCTCCACATCTCCCGGCCCAATTGAAGTGACTGGGTCCGCGATCCGGGCTGCACACGGTCGACGCCCATTTATTGCGGACCCGCTGTATGTGGCCCGCAATACGGGCACGGCCGGCACACGCTCGTGTGCATGAATCCTAAGTCTAACTCTTTTCGAGTCCACTTCGGGCCTAGGCTGAAAAAAAAAACCCTGTAAACCCACAGGAAAACCTGCCTCACAGCCTCCTCCAAAAAAAGGCCCCATTCACAGGACCGTATTCTTGGTCTGCATTGTTTGTTATCAGATACCGACCCACTCACTTCATTGGGGCCACGCCCCCACAAAACAGATAGAATACGTCCAATTCCTGTTCAATTTGAAAAAAAAAAAAAAGAATAGGCATTTCTAACATATGGCGGGATCTATGGAAGGAGACGTGGGATGAACGCGGCCAGTGTCCATGTCCACAAAATGGACACAGATGTGTGAATGGGGCCCAAACTCTGTGGGGGTCATTTAGGAAGATCGGCATTTACGCTGCTCTTGCTGGGACTTGTAGTACACCCAGTGCTATAATAGGTACAGGTATTGCTGCTAGAGGACTATGCTGGTACCTGTAGTGTACCCAGAGCCATAGCTGCTGCAGGTGTCACTGCTAGAGGACTATGCTGGGACTTGTAGTGCATCCAGAGCTATAGCTGCTGCAGGTGTCACTGCTGGAGGACTATGCTGGGACCTGTAGTGCATCCAGAGCTATAGCTGCTGCAGGTGTCACTGCTGGAGGACTATGCTGGGACCTGTAGTGTGCCAAAAGTTATAACAGGTACAGCTATCGCTGCTAGAGGACTATGCTGGGACTTGTAGTGCACCAAGGTCTATATCTGCTGCAGGCATGGCTTCTAGAGGACTATGCTGGGACTTGTAGTGCATCACAGGCTATCGCTGGGGTGCAATAGCTGATAGGGCACAACAGGAACTACACGTCCCAGCATACCGTCAGACAGTACAGGTCTAAAGTCTCAGGCTGAGGACTGACAGCTGGTCATACACAAGAGGTTCTGCAGCGGCACGTCAGCCATGTGCTCCCCCACACAAGCATCCATCATGGCGGCCGCCACCCGAACTCATGTCCCAGCCTTCCTCACCTTCATCCGCAGGAGGTTCTTGGAGAGTTTCCCCGTGGCCATGGTGAAGTCCCAGAGACCCGGCGAAGACCGGGAGAGTCAGGAACCGCTTCACAGGCCGCGGCTCCTGAACCGCAACCTAGAGACAGACAGCACTAGTCACTTCCCGGCAGCCAGGAAGAGCAATCGATGCGCCGAGCAGAGCCAATGTACCACGTGACCCGCCAGCTGCTGGTTATAATGTACTGGAGGCTCGGATGCTGCTTTCTAGTCACTTGTGATTCCCGATCTGTGGCATATCTTATTAAATCTCAATTATAACGTGGCAGAGGGGCAGAGATGGGTGTGGCCTTTTTTTGAGGGCGTGGCTAACTACATTCAGACCAGACACTCCTATTAAAATCAGACCCTAGACCAGACACCTGTATTAACCCCTTCAGGACCCTGCCATTTTCATGTTTTCGCTTTTAATTCCCGGCCTTCCATCTCAGATCAGAACCCCATCAGACCCCCATTCATTATTAGACCTCAGATCAGACCCCCATCAGGCCTCAGATTAGACCCCCAAATCAGCCCCTCCCCCGACCTCAGATCAGAACGCCCATCTTTAGATGACCAGATCCTTATCAGACTGCAGATCAAACCCCAAAATCAGACTCCCATTCCTCATTAGACCTCAGATTAGACCCCCAAATCAGCTCCCCCAGACACCTCAGATCAGACCTCTCAATCAGACTCCTCCCCCTCACAGACCTCAGATCAGACCCCCAAATCAGACACTTCCCCCTCACAGACCTCAGATCAGACATAAAATGAATAAATTAAAGGCAGAAGCGCAAGCAGTCCTCAGATCAGACCCCATTCCTCATCAGACTCTCCCTGCCCTTTCAGACCTCAGATCAGACCCCCAAATCAGCTCCCCCAGACCTCAGATCAGACTCCCAAATCAGACTCTTCCCCCTCACAGACCTCAGATCAGACCCCATTCCTGATCAGACCCTCCTGCCCCTTCAAACCTCAGATCAGACCCCCTAAATCAGCTCCACCAGACCTCAGATCAGACCCCCAAATCAGACTCTTCCCCCATCACAGACCTCAGATCAGACCCCATTCCTCATCAGAACCCCCGCCCCTTTACACCTCAGATTTAGACCCCCATTCCTCATTAGACACTACGACCTCAGATCATCCAATTCAGCAAAGATGATGTGGTTTTATAAACTCGTGGTAAATTGTTTGCTTCATTTCGAGGTCACCGGCTATAAAAGTGAAGCATCTGCTGAGGGTTGTATTACAGCGGATCATGGATGCACAGGGTCACCGCTCGCTGCAAAATTGAATTAAAGCTGAACCCAAAAACCTGGTTTCTGCTGATGTGTCCTTCTACTGTTACATTGTCTCCGGTGCTGCAGATCTGATACATTACAGAGGCCGAGAATACAATGAAGCGCTTAGGAAGGTATGAAGGCCACCAGGGGTGTATACAGTATAATACAGGGCCCCTGTAGCTGCAGCAGGGCCCATAGAAAGAGTGATGTCAGCTAATGTGGCCCCATCCCCTTCATTGTGGGCACTGCTAGGAAGTCTATAGACAGTGCCCCACTGAAGGGAACTAACCCTGGGGTCATGCCAGCCTTACAGGTTTTTAGAAATGAGGTTAATAAGTGTCACTTTTGGCTCCTTTCAATTAATTTTTATTTGATTTGCCTTGTAGGCCAACCCTGCATCTGACACCAATATGCAGTGTTTCTAGGTGGGCATGAATGCAAAATCCAAGTACGTCTCCTGTACTGATCCTGAGTTACATCCTGTATTATACTCCAGAGCTGGACTCACTATTCTGCTGGTGCAGTCACTGTGTACATACATTACTCATCCTGTACTGATCCTGAGTTACATCCTGTATTATACTCCAGAGCTGCACTCACTATTCTGCTGGTGCAGTCACTGTGTACATACATTACTTATCCTGTACTGATACTGAGTTACATCCTGTATTATACTCCAGAGCTGCACTCACTATTCTGCTGGTGCAGTCACTGTGTACATACATTACATTACTTATCCTGTACTAATCCTGAGTTACATCCTATATTATACTCCAGAGCTGCACTCACTATTCTGCTGGTGCAGTCACTGTGTACATACATTACATTACTTATCCTGTACTGATCCTGAGTTACATCCTGTATTATACTCCAGAGCTGCACTCACTATTCTGCTGGTGCAGTCACTGTGTACATACATTACTTATCCTGTACTAATCCTGAGTTACATCCTGTATTATACTCCAGAGCTGCACTCACTATTCTGCTGGTGAAGTCACTGTGTACATACATTACATTACTTATCCTGTACTGATCCTGAGTTACATCCTGTATTATACTCCAGAGCTGGACTCACTATTCTGCTGGTGCAGTCACTGTGTACATACATTACTTATCCTGTACTGATCCTGAGTTACATCCTGTATTATACTCCAGAGCTGGACTCACTATTCTGCTGGTGCAGTCACTGTGTACATACATTACTTATCCTGTACTGATCCTGAGTTACATCCTGTATTATTCTCCAGAGCTGCACTCACTATTCTGCTGGTGAAGTCACTGTGTACATACATTACTTATCCTGTACTGATCCTGAGTTACATCCTGTATTATACTCCAGAGCTGCACTCACTATTCTGCTGGTGCAGTCACTGTATACATACATTACTTATCCTGTACTGATCCTGAGTTACATCCTGTATTATACTCCAGAGCTGCACTCACTATTCTGCTGGTGCAGTCACTGTGTACATACATTACTTATCCTGTACTGATCCTGAGTTACATCCTGTATTATACTCCAGAGCTGCACTCACTATTCTGCTGGTGAAGTCACTGTGTACATACATTACTTATCCTGTACTGATCCTGAGTTACATCCTGTATTATACTCCAGAGCTGCACTCACTATTCTGCTGGTGCAGTCACTGTGTACATACATTACTTATCCTGTACTGATCCTGAGTTACATCCTGTATTATACTCCAGAGCTGCACTCACTATTCTGCTGGTGCAGTCACTGTGTACATACATTACTTATCCTGTACTGATCCTGAGTTACATCCTGTATTATACTCCAGAGCTGCACTCACTATTCTGCTGGTGCAGTCACTGTGTACATACATTACTTATCCTGTACTGATCCTGAGTTACATCCTGTATTATACTCCAGAGCTGCACTCACTATTCTGCTGGTGCAGTCACTGTGTACATACATTACTTATCCTGTACTGATCCTGAGTTACATCCTGTATTATACTCCAGAGCTGCACTCACTATTCTGCTGGTGCAGTCACTGTGTACATACATTATATCACTGTGGAGTATAATAGAAGATGTATCTCAGGATCAGTACAGGATAAGTGATATGCAATATGTATATAATGACACCACCAGCAGAATAGTGAGTGCAGCTCTGGAGTATAATACAGGATGTAACTCAGATTCAATACAGGATAAACAATATAATGTATGTACACAGTAATTCCACTGGCAGAATAATGAGTGCAGCTCTGGAGTATAATAGAAGATGTTACTCAGGATAAGTGATGTATTACTGTGCCACTGTTTGGAGACTGTAGGCAGGTCGGAATAGAATATATAGCACATCTCACACCATTAAACTCCAAAACCTAATTATAGATCCCCAGATAATCTCCTGAGACACGGCATTCCCGGCTCTGGGCTCTCCGGGTGCACTCAGGTCATGCATGTATCACGCCTTCTAGCACATTCATTAACATTGCCGACCATTAGGTTTTAATTACAGGTCCTTGGTGTCAAGATTGTTATTTAAAGCTACAGCAATTTGCTGAACCTTTAGATTGTTTTCTAATTAAATACTATTGATTGACTACTAGTGAAATATCACTACCGGGCCCCGTGTCAGAATGTATGGTTGTGTATGGGGTCCTTTACCGCAGGAGGCTGTTCGGCACTATAGAACACAGGCAGTGCTACGTATGTATTATGTAGAACATTTAGTGTCTTTAAGGGGTCGTCTACAAAATGTCCTCCTGCTGAGACCAACTGGTATTAGCTGTAATCAGTAAATGTTCAAATTCCCAACACAAGGGAAATAAAGTATTACATAGCGGCTATACAAATCAATGCAGTGTCCGTGTCATGCAGGACAGGTCCTCCAGAAACATTATTCCATCCTCTATAGTTGTATCCCTGGTGGTCTGCCTGTATGCCAGGTAAGTCATTAGAGTCTGGTATCTACATATGCTGTACCCTAGGACACCAGGACTACAAGTGACTGCAGTTATTCCACCCTGTATAGTTGTATCCCTGGTGGGCTGCCTATCTGCCAGAGAAGTTATTGGATTCTATGTATGCATTTTTCATTCCGCGTACTGGTATCTACATGTTGGACTGGGTGCTGGCCCCCTATGTCACAGGGCTGTGTGTGACTCCGTTTGGTCCACCCCCTACAACTACGTCCCTGGTGGTCTGGCTATTTGCCACACAAGCCGCTAGATTCCATGTAGGCATTTCTCATGCACTGACAGACGCTACGTCAGTGAGTCCATCGCCGAGAGGGTAGAACTGCCGCACCTAATATACACTTTATTTTCACTCAACCCGATCAAGTAGCTATTGACGGTATTATTTTACTCAATGAAAAATGAATCTGTCAGTGGGAAATAAGAAAAACATAATGCAGCGGAGATTGAATTCACAGCGACAAGTGCAGATCCAGCAAGATGAAGGTTTAATTGAGTTAAGTCGGGTGGCGCCGTTTCCCTCCACTTCAGATATGGCTGCAGGTTTTCCTGTGTTTGCCCTGTTTTTATTGTTTGTGTAAATGGCGGTGTAATGTGACTTTGTCTCGGGGTTTGTTACACCGACGCTGCTTAGCTGCTGTTATTATCCCTGCTGATGGCAAGTAAATGTGAATTGTGTGCATAATTCACATCTCGCTGTTATCCGCATAATTCATCGGAGATCGCGGCAGCGCGGAATTCCATTACCCGGCCACTTATAGAGTTTAGTCCGTATTTCCGTGCGTCTGGGGAACCCTTAAAATAGTTATGGGTTTAAATTAGCGCGGCAGACGGGAGTCCATCTTTTTTTTTTTTTTTCTGCTGTATATTGAGAGTCAGCGATAAGTGGAGGTGTCGTACCTAGAAAGCGCGGGGCCTCATTACAACGATCGAAATGGGCTCCACCGGACAGAAGGGCCTTGTTCTTTTCCCAACATGTGGCTGTCAGCCGGCAACCGAACTCAAATGACAGTCTCTCCCAAGGAATCAAAAAGAAATGATTAGAGATGAGCGAATCATCCAAAATTCGCTTCGCCAAATATTCGGCGGACTTTTCATAAAATTCTATTTGGCGAATCTGTGTACAAATCGTACGTTATTATGTGGAGTTTAGTGAACATTCGCGCACTGATAAAGAACGTTCAGTTTTAAAAGGTACGCAACTTCTGTGAACACGTACGCATGAGCGTACAAATTGCGTACGAAAATAACAGGCTTTGCTGGAGAGGAATGGTGGAGCAGGAGGAACGCTCTGAGTCTGACCCCTGGCTACATATGGATACTGTATCAGCAGATGACAGCAGATCATCCGGCTGAGACTGAGACGAGCGTGACATCCACTCCACTACCTCATCCACTTTCTCCTCCACTACAATTTTGAGCCTGGTGGAACACCGCCCAAGTATTATGAATACTACAAGTAGAAGCTCCGGCTACAGGTCCTTTGGCACTGCTGCCATGTACCACCTTCTCTTTTTTTTTAGAGCTCGAGGTCTGGCTGGAACTGGACCTCTTTTGCTTATCCATTCCAGACATTTTTCAATTCACTCTGTGGCCCTGCAGCTGGTCTTTGTCTCTCTCCCTGTCTCTCTCCCTATCTTTCTCCCTGTCTCTCTGCCTATCTTTCTCCCTGTCTCTCTCCCTATCTTTCTCCCTGTCTCTCTCTTCCTATCTTTCTCCCTGTCTCTCTCCCTATCTTTCTCCCTGTCTCTCTCCCTATCTTTCTCCCTGTCTCTCTCCCTATCTTTCTCCCTGTCTCTCTCTCTATCTCTCTCCATATCTCTCTCCCTTTCTCCCTGTCTCTCTCCCTTTCTCTCTCCCTATCTTTCTCCCTGTCTCTGTCCCTATCTCTCTCCCTGCCTGATTAATTACTAGCCCTGCACTTGCCCTGCAGTATCCCTGATGTCTCAGAGTCTCAGAACTTCACACACAGTGCTTCTAATCGTCTCTTCAGTCGCAGCACAACTGATGTGTCACTGGCTTACCGAGCCTGAGATAATCAGAGCAAGCCCTGCCCACTAGGTCGGGTGACCGCTTTCTTCCTGGGCTTTTGCACACGATTAACGAACTAACAGAAAAAAGTTTGCTAATTACTTGAATTCGTACACAACAGCGTATAGAGTAACTTATACGTAGCATTAGCGTACAATTTGACGGACAAGTATGTAGCGAATGCGTAGAAAGCCTTAGGCCTCTTTCACACGAGCGTCACGGATTCAGTCCGGATGCGTTCTGGAAAATCCGCACGCAATCGCAGTCAGTTTTTACTGCGATTGCGTACGTTCGTTCAGTTTTTTCCGCGCGGGTGCGAAGCGTTTTGATGCGTTTTTCACGCGCGTGATAAAAAACTGAATGTTTACAAACAACATCTCTTAGCAACCATCAGTGAATCACGCAGACCCATTCACTTCAATGGGGCCAGGGCTGCGTGAAAAACATCGCTCATGTGAAAAGCCCCATTGAAATGAATGGGTCAGGATTCAATGCGGGTGCAATGCGTTCGCATCACGCATTGCACCCGCGCGGAAATCTCGCCCGTGTGAAAGAAGCCTTAGGAACATTTTCGAATCTTAACGGAGCAAATATTCGGATTCGCTTCGCAGCTGTAAATTTCCAAGATTCGATACGAAGCTAGAAGGCAGAGGAGTTGAACGAAACGAAAAACAAAAACTATACGGAAAATCAGGGACAGGTATGTCCTGTACTCACTGCCAGTCCCTGGAGTGTCAGGACCATCAATCTCTGACACGTCTCCGCGCTGCCCGCGTCACCAGCCTCCAGCCATGGCTGCCACGTAACGCGCTCGCCTTATCTCCAGCAGGACGCGACGTTTCTGATGTGGGTAATATGTCTCTGTAATAAATACGGGCGCATCAACATAATGAACAATTTGAGGAAAACTTCATTTTGCAGAATAGTAATAATCTTTATTCTGGGGCTATTACGGGACGTCTTTCTGGGGTTTCGGTGACTTTTAATTTCGGTTATAATAAATAATGTAGCGCGCGCTAAGCCGGGGGAAGATAAAGGTGAAATTCATGTACTTTCCGCTCACTGTAATGGAAATATTAACTACTTTGTCCTACAGCTGCTTTCCAATTAGTTTCTGGGAAAATGATATTCTTCTTTAATACAGATACGATAGCTCATTGTGGAATGGAACGCCGATGACTTACCAACTGTTTGTGCAGAAAAAAAACTTCACTTTGATTTTTTTTTTTTCGGTTTTAAAGGGAAACTCCACTACTGTCTGGATAGTCGGGGTCTGCTGGGAAGTCACCGAGAGGGTTCAGGTGTCTCCATTTTGTTTTGGAAAACGGCATAGTTAATTTTTAAATGAGAGGGACAGTGGTCTATCTATTTCATATCTTCCTGATCTATCTATCTATCTATCTATCTATCTATCTATCTATCTATCTATCCCATCTATATATCTACCTATTTCATATATTCCTATCTATCTATATATCCCATATCTATCTATCTATCTATCTATCTATCTATCTATCTAGATGACAGTACAAAAATGGTAGGCGGTTTACACATGGATTTCTGTATTGAATCTGCAATGGACACCAATTGCGGCAGACGACCTCCCTCCAGGGCCCGCTAAGGATGTTATAACGCTCGCCCCAGGTGTAGGAATTCCGAGTGGTATATTGTGTGGCCTAAAATACCTGGAAACGGCTGGCTCCCGTTGCAATAAATAGGGGGAATAATTGAGGGATGTAGTGTAATAAATGAGTCCAGAAGAAAATCCAATGCAGCTTTACTTAAGTAGACTTGCATCCAAGTGACAAACGTCTGGCTTCCAGCAGGTTTTCACATATAAAACCGGCAGGCAAAATCCTCTGCTCTAATTCTCCGTAGCTGACTGCTATGCTGACAAGCTGTAAACTTTGATTACTTCAAATGGCTGCGAAGGCTGCACTGTTCTCCTTGGTCGGACTTATCTTGCTCCAGGGAAACACGCGTGTCCCACATGGGTAAATAAACCTTTTTCATTTTTATTTTTGAGAGTGCTGCCTTTTTTCTCTGGTATTTGTGGATCTTGGTCGGATCAGGGGCTTGCACCTCTTGCTGCTCTTGTATCATAGTGCTGCCGCTTTTTTTCTTTTTTATCTATCTATCCATCCATCTATCTATCCCATATCTATCTATCCCATATCTATCTATCTATCTATCTATCTATCTATCTATCTATCTATCTATCTATCTATCTATCTATCTATCTATCATCTACCTATTTCATATCTTTCTAATTATCTATTTATCTATCTATCATATATTTTATCTATTCATCTGTCTGTCTAGCTATCTCCTGTCTAATTATCTATCTACGTATCCTTCCTTCCTTCCTTCCTTCCTTCCTTCCTTCCTTCCTTCCTTCCTTCCTTCCTTCCTTCCTTCCTTCCTTCCTTCCTTCCTTCCTTCCTTCCTTCCTTCCTTCCTTCCTTCCTTCCTTTCTTTCTTTCTTTCTTTCTTTCTTCTTTCTTCTTCCTTCCTTCCTTCCTTCCTTCCTTTCTTTCTTCACTATTTCAGGTCCCCTGGGCCTCAATTGTCAATATTGATTACAATCAATACTGTCCTTGTTGCCCGTAGCAACCAATAACAATGCGGCTTTAAAGTTTCCCAATCTGCTTTGTGCTCGGTTGCTATGGGCAACAAGGCCATCTTCCCCGTAAGACGGTTCTAGTCAATGGTTAAACAAAACCAGTCCAGCTCACCTGCAGCGCAGATATGCACCTTGCACGGATTTTTCCCTTCTCTTAGTTCTAGTCGATGGTCTGGACCGTCTTCCTGCTGAAGGTTTTCTCGGGACAATCTGAATCAGTAAAGCGTCATTAGACGCTTCATTAGAGAATCTCACAGACTGGTCCGAAAAATGTGGTGTCTGCGCCGATTGCCAAATGATGCACCAGCAGGGCAATAGTTAAATGCACGTCCATGCGCTTCCTTTGCCGGGGCCACGTCTGCTAATTATTCTACAAGCAGTAATTTCGTCAATACCTGGTGTAGGTTAAAGAAATAAGAGAATAAATACAGCGTCGTCAGGTAATTGGTGGTCGCTCCCACACGACGCGTTTCTACCCTTTCATTAAGCTGAATGGCGACACGGCGGCACCTGCAAATAAATCAGGCTATTTTTCTTTCTGTCAGCCGATTAATCAGAGAGCGTCAGCGTGAGACTAATGGGCCCCGTATTTATCCTGATTAGAAATTATAGTATTTACATTTTTATTGTGATCTCAAAATTGCTACCTCCGGTCAATGGCGTCGGGCGGTATAAAGAACGCCAGCACCTGGCTTATTAATACAGCGCGCCGCAATAACGTCCATTTCCATGACTGAGAACAGGGAACTGCGTGGATGGCTCTTAAAGGGGTATCACCTTCTTGTATATCTTTAGGATATGCTATCACTTTATGATTGGTGGGGGTCCGGCCTCCGGGAATGAAGGGCAGTAGAACTGGTTTAGAGGGGATGCAGCAGTAAAGCTCTCAGGGTCGGTGAGGGTCCTGAACGTCATAAGGTCGTGGCAAATGCTTACCAACACAGAAAGTGCAAAAATCAGGACATTTAAAGGGGTTTTCCAGAAGTACAGTTATCAGGATTGGTCCTCCATATATGATCAGTGGAGGTCTGACTCCCGACACTGCAGCCTCCTCTCAGCACAGCGCCGTACACTGGATAGTGGTTGTGATTGGTATTGCAGCTCATGCCTATTCAATTGAAAGGGACAGAGCTTGCACCTAGGCTGTGTGACTGATGAACGTGACGTCATTGGCCTAGAAGGAACATGCTCCTATATGCAGTGTACCAGAACATGTCCTTATATACAGTGTCAGCAAGAACATCTCTCTATATAAAGTGTCAGCCAGAAAATGCTCCTATATACAGTGTCAGCCAGAGCATGTCCGTATATACAGTGTCAGACAGAACATGTCCCTATATACAGTGTCAGACAGAACATGTCCCTATATACAGTGTCAGCCAGAACATGCCCCTATATACAGTGTCAGCAAGAACATCTCTCTATATAAAGTGTCAGCCAGAAAATGCTCCTATATACAGTGTCAGCCAGAGCATGTCCCTATATACAGTGTCAGACAGAACATGTCCCTATATACAGTGTCAGCCAGAACATGCCCCTATATACAGTATCCACCAGAACACATCCCTATATACAGTGTCAGACAGAAATTGCCCTCATATACCCCTGTATATAGTTTCAGACAGAACATGTCCCTATATACAGTCAGTCAGAACATGTCCTTATATACAGTGTCAGCAAGAACGCCTCCCTATATACAGTGTCAGACAGAACATGCCCCTATATACAGTGTGAGCCAGAACATGCCCCTATATACAGTGTCAGCCAGAACGAGCTCCTATATACAGTGTCAGCCAGAACATCCCCCTATATACAGTGTCAGACAGAACATGCCCCTATATACAGTGTCAGCCAGAGCATGTCCCTATATACAGTGTCAGACAGAACATGTCCCTATATACAGTGTCAGCCAGAACATGCCCCTATATACAGTATCCACCAGAACACATCCCTATATACAGTGTCAGACAGAAATTGCCCTCATATACCCCTGTATATAGTTTCAGACAGAACATGTCCCTATATACAGTCAGTCAGAACATGTCCTTATATACAGTGTCAGCAAGAACACCTCCCTATATACAGTGTCAGACAGAACATGCCCCTATATACAGTGTGAGCCAGAACATGCCCCTATATACAGTGCCAGCCAGAACGAGCTCCTATATACAGTGTGAGCCAGAACATGACCCTATATACAGTGTCAGCCAGAACGAGCTCCTATATACAGTGTCAGCCAGAACATCCCCCTATATACAGTGTCAGACAGAACGAGCTCCTATATACAGTGTTAGCAAGAACACCTCCCTATATACAGTGTCAGACACAGCATGTCCCTATATGCAGTTGCAATGCCCCTATATACAGTGTCAGCCAGAACATGCCCCTATATACAGTGTCAGCAAGAACATCTCCCTATATACAGTGTCAGACAGAACATGTTCATATATACAGTGTCATGCCCCTATATACAGTGTCAGACAGAACATGCCCCTATATACAGTGTCAGCAAGAACATCTCCCTATATACAGTGTCAGACAGAACATGTTCATATATACAGTGTCATGCCCCTATATACAGTGTCAGCCAGAACATGCCCCTATATACAGTGTCAGCAAGAACATCTCCCTATATACAGTGTCAGACAGAACATGTTCATATATACAGTGTCATGCCCCTATATACAGTGTCAGACAGAACATGTCCATATATACAGTGTCATGCTCCTATATACAGTGTTGGAAATAATGTGCCCCATGAACACTGCAATCCAGAAAATGCACCAATAAGCATTGCTGCAATTGTGATAGCGAGCGCCTCCTAGTGCCAGATAGAAGGTACTGTCATCCCACAAACAGTCCTTCAATAAGCGAGGGACGACTGGAAGGGTGCTGCAACCATTTCTCTCTACAAGGAAGTGTAGACCTGGGGGGTCTGCAGCACCTGGAGAGGGACTCTTCAGCCCCCCAGTATTCTCCGCTCGTCGCCTTGTTCTATAATCATAGGTGATGTGTCCTGTACTTAGATCATCACATGAGCAGATCTGCAGCACGTTGCACCGCAGTCTGCTCCACCAGCACTGAGCGTAATGCATTCCGTTGTTTTTTCCCCCCCCGAACTTCACGGTTAAAAGTATTTTCTCATTACTGATAATGGGATGATGAGATGAAATATGACCGTTAGCATTTATTATGCTGAAAGCCCTCGTTCCGAGGAACCCACAGTGATTTACGGCAGCGCGGGAATAACTCTGCTGCATTTTCCAATCATCGTACACATATTCTCCTTCGTCCGTGTACAAATCTGGTAATTGTATAAAAGAGCACGCTGCCAATATTGACGGCTCCTGGTCACCCCTTTTAAGCTGCCACCCTGTGTGCGGGAGGCGGGAGGAGAACTGAAGGTACCAGCAAGCATTACACCGGCAAGAATTTGTGGTCCACATCCGAGCTGCATTTTTTGTGGACTGGACGCGGACCCCTTCATTTCAATGGGTCAGCAAAAAATGTGGGCAGCACTCTGCGTGCTGTCCGCATCCGTACGTCCGCTCCATGGTCCTGCAAAAAAGATAGAACATGTCCTATTCTTGTCTTGTTTTGTGGACAACAATAGGCATTATTACAATGGGTCTGCAACAGATGCAACATGGACGTCACATGGAAATCATCCGTACCTTGTGTGGACCGCAAAATACATATGGTCGTGTGAATGCGCCCTAATCCTTTAATACATCCACAGCACAAATGGCGTCTCCTGTTCCTTAAAAATCGCTACAGTGTATAAATGCTGGTAAAATGTATCAACCCTCCTAGAGGCTGGATATGTTTTAGACGCCGGTCTTAATACCCCTTGTGCTGACACCGGCCTCTACATAACTTAGGCACATACACCACCAGCCTAAATATACGCCACCTCCCTTGCTGGCGTAGATTTAGATAATTTTCTACACCTAAAACAGACGTAGAAAATGATAAATAAGACGGGCCTGCCGGTCTGCCCCCTTCCCTGCCGGTCTGCCCCCTTCACTGCCAACACCGCGCCCCCTTTTATTATACCTGTCATGAGAGGGGAAAAGTTGCACCTCGCTTCATTGGTGGTGCACCTCTGGTGCCAACCACCTAACATCAAGGGCAGCCCAAATACCACCAGGCGGGAGCCCCTGAATGTCAGGAAGTGCCCTGAGGGAATACGGTCACTGTAAACTGTGAGTACTACTGTCCATCTCTGGTCCACAACCACCACTCCCATCCTCTCTGCTTTGCAACTCCACTGCGGTTCACTGCCAATGCATATTGTCACTCCATTCATTTATGGGACTTCTGGAGACAGGCAAGCTCTGCACTCTGCATCCCTTCTGGGTAAGTGTTGGGATTTGGGATGGGTTTGAATCTCGGCAAAGCCCTATAGTGTGAATGAAACTGAGCTGCAGTACCAGGCATGGCCACAACTGTTGGTACGGCGCCGTGACTTCATACTTCATACAATTGAACAGTGAGGGCGCCAAGGGCCAGACCCCCAATGATCAACTCAAAACTGGAAACTCCTAACCTGGTGCTTGTTCCTACCCCTAGATAAACTTCTAGTCTTGGACAGGAGGGTCAGGAACTAGTCTTTGTTATACCCCCCATAGACTGACAGTGTGACACTTTACATTTTTTTAGAATTTTATGGTGAAGAGATGTCGTGCTTCACAGGTTTGTTCCACCCACGAGTAAGGGATTCCCTTTCCTCATGGGCGGGACAAACCTATAAAGCAGTACCACCCACGAGGGGCTGGACCGGATATTTATATTTGATTTTTGCTTCGTTTCTACTATAGGACGATGCTGAAATGGTTAAAATGTTTGGAAATCAGACGGCCGCTTCTTTTTCCAAGCGTTTAAAGGCTTGCAGAGGGGGGGGATAGCAAATGTTCCTGCCTCATCCGGCCGCGGCTACGATTTAGTGCTGATTGAACTTTCCGCAGCTCCATGTTAGATGAATAAAACACGCCGGGCAGACAGGGAGAGCTTGCAAATTCACATTTTCTGATGTCATAAATGGGAGATATTCTGCATTAAAATTTTAAACGCCAGCAGTAAATGAACACCTATAGATTACTCTGGCGCGGGCTCACTCCCGCGGCCTCCTCCCTCCGCCTCTCACGTTCCCAGCGTGAATGCGAGCGCCACTTCTAATGCTCATGCTGGCAGGACGCATATATCTCCTCCTGGGCTTCATGGAGTAAACTTCTTGTCAAGCAGAATTCTGCATTAGTAGAAAGCAAAGTGGAGGGAGGGCAACGGCTGGAAGCAATTTCTTCTAGAAAGCCTTATGTTCTCCTTGCCTGGTGTGAAATATATATTTGCCCTCCACCATATTACTACATGAGTCTTAGTTCTGCTAAATGTCAAAAGCCCTTTGCCACCTCTCCTGGCATAGGAACTTGGGTGCTGCTGCCCCATGAGCACCCACTATGGCTGTGCACCTGCTTTTCAGAGACAGAAAAGAGAGAGTTGTAGCATTAAATGGGACAATATTTATATCGATGGTCCCTGATGACCAAACAGAGGGGTCGCCCCATCAGGGTGGCCATGACAGAGGCAATCCTTTTAAGACCAGAGGCAACAGGACAAGCTTCTCACAAGCCTAGTAACTACTTAATGTCTACATACTGTACATTTCTCCTAAGGTGGCCAACCATGCAATACAAGGATGTCCATAGTCTGCCTGAACTGTATGATAGCCATTAATCTCCCACCTAACTTACTTTTAAAACCCCTTTAACCCTTTTGATACTTGGCCCATGAAGTCCTCTCGTCACCTTTTTGTTTTTTTTCTCTTATAGACGATACTTGCCAATGCTCCCAGAGTCTCTAGGAGTCTATTGGAAAAAGAAGCAAGTCTCCCGGGTGCAACACAAGCCAACACCAGCAATCCTGTGCTTGGCACCCTGACCCAGCTTCAGCACCCAGTGCAAATTCAAGGAATGGCAACCATAAGCTGTCTTACTGGACGCTGCTGGATCTCACAAGTACAGTTTAGGTTGGATCTCACAGGTACTGCTGGCTGCCTCTTCTTCAGGTCCCTCCTCTTGTGTCTCCAGGTTTGCCCCTACTATAGTGTCTCTGTTTCAGGTTTACCCCTGTTCAAATAACTCTGCAAGATTCCACTCCCTTCTTATGTCTCTGTTCCAGGTTAACCCTTGATCTAATGTCTTTGTCCCTGGTTCCACTCTCCTCTTATGCCTCTGCTTCAGGTTCCCTCCTGCTCTAGTGTCTCTGTTCCAAGTTCCACTCCCCTTCCTGTGCCTCTGCTCTAGGTTTACAATTGTTCTAATGTCTTCATTCTGGGTACCATTCCTCTTTTGTGCCTGTGCTCCAGGTTCACCCACAAAGTCCCTCTGCTCCAGGTTTGCCCCTGCTCTAGTGTCCCTGTTCTAGGTTCCACCATTTATCTAATGTCTCAGTTCTGGGTTACACTCCTTTTTGGTGCCTCTGCTTTAGGTTCAGCCTACCCCACAGTGCCTCTGCCCACCCACTTTTTCCCTGTGCTCCAGGTTCACCCACACTGTGCCTCTGCTCCAGGCTTGCTCCTGCTCTAGTGTCTATATTCCAGGTTCCACCCACTTTTTGCCTGTGCTCCAGGTTCACCCACAAAGTGCCTCTGCTCCAGGTTCGGCTCTGTTCTAGGTTCCACCCCCCCCCCTTCCTGTGCCTTTTCTTCAGGCTTGCTCCTGCTCTAGCGTCTCTGTTTCAGATTCCACCCACTCTTGTGCCTGTGCTCCAGTTCACCCACAAGATCCCTCTGCCTCCTGGCTTGCTCCTGCTTTAGTTTCTATGTTCCAGGTTCCACCCCCTTTTTGCCTGTGCTCCAGGTTAACCCACAAAGTGCCTCTGCTGCAGGTTCGGCCCTGTTCTAGTGTCTCTGTTCTAGGTTCCACCCTACCCTCTCGTGCCTTTTCTTCAGGCTTGCTCCTGCTCTAGCATCTCTGTTTCAGATTCCACCCACTCTTGTGCCTGTGCTCCAGGTTCACCCACAAGGTGCCTCTGCTCCTGGCTTGCTCCTGCTCTAGTGTCTATATTCTAGGCTCCACCCCCCTTGTGCCTTTTCTCCAGGCTTGCTCCTGCTCTAGTGTCTCTGTTTCAGATTCTACTCCCTTTGTGCCTTTGCTCCAGGTTCACCCTACTCTCTTCTCCATGCCCCCCCAAGTACCTCTGTTCTAGTCCCTTCCCATAGTGTTTGTTCTCCAGTCACCCCTCATTATTAGAGGAAAGAAGAGCCACTGTAAAGGGGCCATGGGCGCCCTGTGAAAAGGGGGTCTGGCCAGACCAGTTTTGTTTTGTGCTTCAGTAGATGCTTCGGTTTCTAGGATGTCCATGAAGACAATTAAAAAAAATTAGGTAACTATTCTCTAGACAGCTCCATGTTCCATACATGAGACCGATGTGGCAATGGGATTTTTGGGTCACCTCAGGTGCCACGGCTTTTGCACCCCCTATAGCTACACCCCTGTCTCTAGGCGGTATAATTATGGAATTATAACTAACCTGTGAGATATTGTAGAAATGACTCTTAATATTGGTTCCCTGCTTAGCGCAGAGCTGGAAATACCACAGCTGCAGTCAAGGAATTATCTGTCTCTTTCAGTACAACAGGAATCATCCAGATTTATAGCCAGCCTCTTTACTTTACATTTCCTTCCCTCCATTCATGTAAATAGGAGGGAATTTATACCATAACCTGGAGAAATTGTCACTCAAAAGTGTAATCTAAAATCTTCCATTACAGTAAATCATGAATCTGGAGGAAGACAAGGACTTCTAGACACAGTGCTGAAAATAAGCTGAAGTCAACCAAGTCCTCTGACTAAGGTCATGTATCTGTATCTGCTCGTGCAGTGTACAGGTTCAGCTATGAAAGCGCCCCTCCATCCATATAAGAAAAACGTTGCATATCTAATACTGTAGTTGGTCTCTGTATTCCGCACTGTGGTTAACTGCGGAACGGAAGTTGCAACCATAGGAAGCCATTTTGGACACCCACGCGCATACGAGATTTTATCCGCTGCTCTCTCCTCCTCTCCTATTCTGTCCATATTTGACACTCTATGGCTTTCTGCCCCTTAGGGTGTATTCACACGGCTGTGCCCACCGTGGTTTTGTGACGAGAAGGCATGGACCTGGAAGCACACGGAAACCCTTGCAGGTCCATGTGGCCACGTCGCAAAAGATAGGACAAGTACACAGGGTGGGGGGTACACACGGCCGGGGTCTGTGAAAGCAAAACTGAAAAGACCATGTGTATACACCCTTATACTAACCTGTAATTATGAAGGCTTAGGTGACTGCCTCCTCATTAATTTTTGTAGATTTGCACATATACTACAGCCACTTTCCTTGTAGGTGACATAGGGGCAGACAGTTCTTGTAACTTTTGTACACAGAGATAGTACTGCCTCCCTGTCTCTCTCTGTAAATGATACAGGTACAGATAGTACTGCCTCCCTGTCTCTCTATATAAATGATACAGGTACAGATAGTACTGCCTCCCTGTCTCTCCATGTAAATGATGTAGGCACAGATTAGTACTGCCTCCTTGTTTCGCCCTGTAAATGATGTAGGTACAGATAGTACTGCCTCCATGTCTCTTCATGTAAATGATGTAGGTACAGATAGTACTGCCTCCCTGTCTCTCCATGTAAATGATGTAGGTACAGATAGTACTGCCTCCCTGTCTCTCCCTGTAAATGATGTAGGTACAGATAGTACTGCCTCCCTGTCTCTCCCTGTAAATGATATACGTACAGATAGTACTGCCTCCCCTGTCTCTCTATATAAATGATGTAGGTACAGATAGTATTGCCTCCATGTCTCTCTATATAAATGATGTAGGTACAGATAGTACTGCCTCCCTGTCTCTCCCTGTAAATGATGTAGGTACAGATAGTACTGCCTCCCTGTCTCTCCCTGTAAATGATATACGTACAGATAGTACTGCCTCCCTGTCTCTCTATATAAATGATGTAGGTACAGATAGTATTGCCTCCATGTCTCTCTATATAAATGATGTAGGTACAGATAGTACTGCCTCCCTGTCTCTCCCTGTAAATAATGTAGGTACAGATAGTACTGCCTCCCTGTCTCTCCCTGTAAATGATGTAGGTACAGATAGTACTGCCTCCCTGTCTCTCCCTGTAAATGATGTAGGTACAGATAGTACTGCCTCCCTGTCTCTCCCTGTAAATGATGTAGGTGCAGATATACTGCCTCCCTGTCTCTCCCTGTAAATGATATAGGTACAGATAGTACTGCCTCCCTGTCTCTCCCTGTAAATGATGTAGGTACAGATAGTACTGCCTCCCTGTCTCTCCCTGTAAATGATGTAGGTACAGATAGTACTGCCTCCCTGTCTCTCCCTGTAAATGATATAGGTACAGATAGTACTGCCTCCCTGTCTCTCCCTGTAAATGATATAGGTACAGATAGTACTGCCTCCTGTCTCTCCCTGTAAATGATATAGGTACAGATAGTACTGCCTCCCTGTCTCTCCCTGTAAATGATATAGGTACAGATAGTACTGCCTCCCTGCCTCTCATTGTTAATGATGTAGGTACAGATAGTACTGCCTCCCTGTCTCTCCCTGTAAATGATGTAGGTGGCAGATATACTGCCTCCCTGTCTCTCCCTGTAAATGATATAGGTACAGATAGTACTGCCTCCTGTCTCTCCCTGTAAATGATATAGGTACAGATAGTACTGCCTCCCTGCCTCTCCTTGTTAATGATGTAGGTACAGATAGTACTGCCTCCCTGTCTCTCCTTGTTAATGATGTAGGTACAGATAGTACTGCCTCCCCGTCTCTCCTTGTTAATGATGTAGGTACAGATAGTACTGCCTCCCTGTCTCTCCTTGTTAATGATGTAGGTACAGATAGTACTGCCTCCCTGTCTCTCCTTATAAACGTTTTAAAAATATTTATAATACTGTCTCTCCATCTCTCCCAATAAATGGTATAAGTGAGGACAGTACTGCCTTCCTCTCTCTCTCGCAGGGTGGAAAGTCAAGATACATTCTCTCTGATTCACTCATATAAATTGAAAGATGGATATTTGTGCCAATGACCTTCCCGACCCTTTGCGCCAGCGGTTCGTGATAATACAGCAGGTCGTAGAACGTTCCGTTTATATTTGTTGGGATATTATAAGGCTCAGATTTGAACACTTACTGAGCCATAATAGTTTCTCACCCTGCGCAGAGCTCGTCTGTATAGAAGGTGCAGAAAGATGCTGTAACTCTTGACAATGTCATATTGATCGCTTGCTACAAAATCTATAATAAGGAGTAAGGTGCTTGTTTATTTTTTTAAGATGGAGCTCTCTCTTCTACGGGTATTGATTGGGAAGAATTCAACGGGGAAAGCGGCGTCCATCACTTCTGCTGCACACTATACCACTGACCGAGCGGTCGTCGGTAAGTGAGGGATGGTCTGCTCTAAGAAACTTGTGTGCAGCAGCTGTGGCACATCGGAGCCTTTAAGAGACAACCCGAGAGCTTTATGGTTGTGTCTTATAAATTGATATATTTACAGTATTTTTTCTATCTATCTATCTATCTATCTATCTATCTATCTATCTAATATCTATAATCTATCTATCTATCTATCTATCTATCTATCTATCTATCTATCTATCATCTATCTATCTATCTATCTATCTAATATCTATAATCTATCTGTCTATCTATCTATCTATCTCATATCTATATCTATCTATCTCATATCTATCTATCTCATATCTATCTATCTATCTATCTATCTATCTATCTATCTATCTATCTATCTATCTATCATATGCAGTACTCCTGAATAAGGTAACTAAAATAATTAAATAAAATGTTCTGATTTACTGTGTTGTATGGATTAGTAAGGGTTAACACAACTTCTTAAGGTAGCCAGGAGCTGGACCTGGGTCCACCCCCTGGTTAGTGGAGAGTCTAGTGCTAGCTGTGGAAAAGAGAGGGGACCCACATGTGCTTACATCGAGTCCTGAGCTCATATCGATCTATTTATTGATCTCATTATTTATCTCTCTTTCTTTCGATCTAGCTATTCATCTCTATCACTTAAGTGGTTGCTAGGTAACGTGAACACACACACCGTGAAAACTGTCTTTGTTGACAGCAACCAATCAGAGCATTTCTTTAATGTCTCTGGAAGTATGAAAGCTGGTCTCTGATTGGTTACTATGGACAACAGTGAGGGCTGCAAAACTAGAGATACAAATATGCTGCTTACCTGCTTGCACATGCACTACAGATGTCAGCCGTCTTTCCAGCATATCTGCCCTCTCTGCATGCTTCTTAACCCCTTTATGCCCTGCAATATACATATACTGCACATCAGGCTCATGCACTGTGCTGTACATGTTCAGCAAGGTGATGGCAGCGGCTCAGAAGATGAGCTGGAGTTGTCAGCAGTGGGTGACACCCTGCTGCATCTCCAATCCATTAGACGCCACGGTCGATAGCGACCCCTGCACCTAAGGCAACTCCATTATCCCCTACAACACAATTGCAAGATGCCAATGTCTTTCCAAGGGGGCCGGGGCCTTAAAGGGGTTGTCTCATCTTGCCTAATGGGGGCATATCGCTAGGATATGACCCCATTGTCTTATAGGTGCGGGTCCCACCGTTGGGACCCGCACCTATATCGAGAACGGGGCCCCGCAAGGTGGTGGCTGGAGGACTCCGGTCCGGCCACCACCAAGCCGGCTCCCCATAGAAATGAATGGGAGCGCACCGCACTTGCGCGGCCACCGCTCCTATTCATTTCTATGGAGCCGACGGAAATAGCCGAGCCAGCGCTCGGCTATCTTCGCCGGCCACATTGAAAATGAATGGAGGCGGCTGCGCATGCGCAGTGCGCCCCCGTTCGCTTTCGGGGCCCCGTTCTCGATATAGGTGCGGGTCCCAGCGGTGGGACCCGCACCTATAAGACAATGGGGGCATATCCTAGCGATATGCCCCCATTAGGCAAGATGAGACAACCCCTTTAACAGAACTATTGCAGTATATTATAACATCGATCAGAAGATCACATCATCTAATCCCGAAATGGGACATAAAAAAGTGAAAAAAATCAATAAAATATTTGTAAATATATAAATTAACACTTTTCTCACAAGGTGAATGGTGTTAAAATAAATAAATAAATAAATAAAAATGTCAAAATGTCATGAGTATGGGTGACAGGATGGGTGTTGTAGTAGTTGTCTACAAATTATTCCATAGAAATAGCTGACATACAGGTACATTGGTGGAAGAATATGAAAGGTATAGTTTTTGCAATACGACATTGAAAAATCAGTAAAATCGCTGTGTCTGTAATGGGTTAAATGGCTTCTGCCCTTGTTGAAGACCTGCAAATTCAGGATTTAAATGGGTGGTGCTTATGTAAGCCCCGCCCAAAAGTAGGTGGCCTGTCTGGTTTGGCGGAATTCCCGGGGCGGGGTCAATTTGTCCCTAATGTGATAACTTACCTGGAATTATCACTTTTGCCCGTCTTATAATGCTTGTCCCAGAGGCCACCTCAGCTTGTTCCTCATGTCCTCCCGGGAGACACATCTAAGGGCGCAATCCAGCGAGTGCCTTGAAGTGCAGTCCAAACCGCCATGGTGAAGAACTTCTCTGGGAACCCAGTGGACGGACCTTCTGATTCCATGTACCCCATACAGCCATGTAATCACTGCAGTAGATGTAGACTTTGTAAACCTCTACATCTTCAGCTTCATCCACCTCTAAGCTTGTGATTTCCACAATCTTGTTTCTACAGGCGTAAAAAAAAAGAGATTGCTATCATATCGCCTCCAAGGAACCATGCCGGACACCTCCATGGAGCTTTCAACAACTTTCCCATTCATGATTAATTCTGACAGTGAGCTTTCTTGCTTTCTTCCAAGCTGTGACCATGAAGTGGAAACATACATATTCTATCCTGGAGGAATAGTGAGGAGCGCCCTCCATTTCGACAAAATTGTGACCTCTTCTGTGAAGAACGATTATCCTTACAGATGTCATCATGACTTCTCAAACTCGCCAGTATATTTCTTCATTTGGCAGGAGAAAACGACGGCGGGATCGGCAGAGCCAGCCTGAGAAGACTCCGGGAGCGCTCCAGAGAGGCTTATAGCCTTGTGATGAAGAGATTTAAGCGGCCAAGCTGCCGGAAACAAAAGGAAGAATCTATCTTCAGGCCCACTTATCTCCTGAGAGGAGGACACAAGCAAGTGTTGGCCTTGTCGAACTGCTTTTCAATTTGCCGTAATATAACGACTTCTAATCTGCATTAAGCCGCCGCACGAAAAAGATTTTCTCATCAGTTTTGCTCTTGGTGTCTGGAAATTTCCAGTGATTTATGATAACTTGAGAAAAATATAAGGTATTTTGTAGCCTCCATATCTGTTATCTGGTCCATGAAATAGAGAATGCTCTTCCCAAGAAAGCCAAGCTGCTTCTGAAGCACCGATTGCTGTACATCTGCTAGTCGCCTGGCCAGTTTTTGCGCCTCCAGTTCCCACCCAATGTCGTCTCTGGTCTGTACACATGTTACTCATGGTCATCCTCAACCCCTACCATCAGATAGAGATATGCTTGTGGCTGTTGAAGAGCAATGTTTATCTGGGAACTTATGCTCATTTTATCTGGACACCATAGTCACTGTTGCTCACCTTGCCCACCGAGTGGCCACGACTCTGACTACCATCCTTTGTTGCAGCCCTGCTGGATCAGGATGTTGCTTTCCTGCTCTGGCTCCACCAGGGGCGGACTGGGCACTTAAAGTGGCCCTGAAAAAAATACTAAAAGTGGCCCTGTTTTGTAATTGGGTCCAAATTGATGGAAGGCAAGGCCAGCAATGGCCCATTATACCATCCTAACAAAGTCAAATGCCGCAGTCCACCACAAAATACTGCCAGCAGCAGCACAAAATACATCCACAAAAACTTACGATGGCCGGCAGTGAGGAGGGCCTAAGTGGCCCCCAGGGCCTAAGTGGGAAATTTCCCTGTAAGGTCTAAGGCCAATCCGTCTCTGGGCTCCACAAGATCTTTGAATCAAGCCTGTCAATCTACTTGTGCTACATCCTTTCTACTATATTTTAAAGGACAACGGGTGTGGACCCACGGTGCCAACTAATCAGTTTGACTTTGGGCTAAACTAAGGGCGTTGTCCTGGTGGTTTCCTTTTTTTCACCATTTAAAGGGTTATCCCACTAAAAATATTCTACAGTTTTCACACCAGCACCTGAATCTGAATACTTTTGTAATTGCATGTTATTAGAAATTTAGCCTAGCAACTGAGTTATTCAATAAAATGTATGTTTGTTTTTTCTTATTTCTTTGTCCTGCTCACTGAGAAGGCCACACAGTTTCATCCTTCAGCTGCCTCCTGAGCTGTGATAGGGAGAGCTGAGACACGCCTCCTGAGCTGTGATTGGGAGAACTGAGACACGCCTCCTGAGCTGTGATAGGGAGAGCTGAGACACACCCCCTGAGCTGTGATAGGGAGAGCTGAGACACACCCCCTTATCTGCAGTAGAAAAGACACTCCCCTTGAGCGGTCAGCTTGATATAAATCTAGCAGAGCAATGAATGTGGAGATCTATGGATCTATGTGAGGTACAGGGCTGGTTCAAATTGTGTTAGGAAGAGATTGTCATGTTCTATATGATGTCTGATTTTCCTTTTTTTTAAAAAAATAACCATGGGGTAAAACCTTTAATTCATGTACAGGGATCTGGACTTTGATGCAGGCAACCAACCAAACCTCCTGTGGTAGTCCTGGTGTGATTGGTTGCTGACCCTCGGGGGTCAGAGACACCAAGGAATAAGGCAAAAGACGTACTCTAAATACTTCTACAAGTATGTTCGGATTCCAGATAGCAATTCCAAGTTCGGGGGCAGGCGGCAAGGAGCAGAATCAATTGTCAGGCAAGGCACGGTACACCAGTAGTCAGACAAGAGGTCACACCTCTGATGGTTACTAGAGACTAGGAAACCTCAAAGCTCAGGCAAGGGGATGGGACAAGCAGCCCAACTATATCGGGAGACTGATCAGCACCTTAATCAGCGGGGAGCAATGGAGAAGGATTAACTCTCGCAGTGCTGAAGAGAAGTAGTCCCAAAACACACAGGGAGAATGGAGCAGGAGAGCAGGACAGTGGTGGTCAGGGGCCCCCCGTATAACATATATCACTGCAGTGGGACCTTTAATGGCAGCCATACTGGACCTCACCCCAGATTTCCCAGACACAAATATAATGAGACAGGGAGGGGGGACGGCTCCAGAATTTATATTTAAGGATAATATATTTTTAGGGGGAAACGTTCATTAAATTTCTCCAATCATGTCATAACGGAAACGATATGTTCCACCTGATTGCATCACGGAGGCGGCGGAATAAGTAAGCATCGTTTCCGAGCGCTAATGGTCGCCGATGCTAAGGCTTATTAATACTATTTTACATTATTGCTTGAAAAATGCAAGCGGCAACTGTAATTCTAAATCAGCCATTAAATCTGTATTGGACAAAGACCAACACTGTACTTTGTTATTAATATTTTACCCATTTAATACGGCGATCAAATTCATAAAGCAGCAAGATGGGCACATCAGTGTTAAATTGTCCAATAAAAATATAATTACGTGTAATTACAATTTGACTTGTACAAGCTTTTCTGACAGTTATGTTTGTGGGGGATTTTAATGCGGAAATTGCTTCATTTGGAGACTTTTTTTTAAAGCTTCACTTGAAGTGAGACTGGTTAGTGGAAGAAACGATCCATAAGGTGGGAATAAAGTTTCTGGAGCCCAAAGAGATCCAGAGGGAAGAAGCTACTCAGTTTCTCTGCAGCACCTCCGCAGGGAGAATGAAGTATTACACCAGGGATCGGCAACCTTCGGCACTCAAGCTGTTGTGAAACTACAACTCTCAGCGGGCTCTTTTCACTTCTGTGGGAGTTCAGAGAACAGCCAAGCAAGCGTGCATGATGGGAGTTGTAGTTTCGCAACATCTGGAGTGCCGGAGGTTGCTGATCCCTGTATTACCCAGTTCTTAATGGGGTGGTTGTGTATTGAGCACACGTGCCGTGTCATCATTCGCTTCATATTCTAAGTAATATTTGTTTCTGGAACCCAATACAACCAACACTGGGCAAAATGGCCACCGATAAAGACTTGGGGATATTTGTGGATGGTGACCAATGCCAGGCAGCTGCTTCCAAGGCAAAAAAGTCATGGGATGTCCTCAACAAGGCATGGATACAAGAACATCGTTTTATGTTTCTAGAAATCACTAGTCAGACCAGACATGGAGTATTGTGAACCGTACTGGTCACCTGTGTATAAAGAATGATATGTCTGGACTAGGGCGGCCATTGCTTGGCACGCGTGGGACGCTCTTCATTCACTTCTATGAGAGTTTCGTAAATAGTTGAGGACTAGATGGGCCTGTGCCGTTTTTTTAACCTTATCAACTATTCAACCACGTAACATGCCCGCCTCGTGTAGGTTGTCATCCAGCAAACTTTGGGGGGAATGTATCAACTTTTTACGCTGAAGGGCAAAAAGTTGCAATTGTTGGTGCCACATGGCAACAATGATTACAATGTTATTTCCCTTTTACTCCTCTCTTGCCCCTTTTACAAAAAGCGGGCAGTAGGCGGGACCTCAATAATCTGACTCATTTGATTGCGTGTGTACCAGCAAACCGACGCACTTTAGACCAGAAATCCACGTCAGCTCCCTCGCGGGTGTAAATGGAACCCACAAGGATGAACCAGGATTCTTACCTCTGAATAATTCTGGTGTTTTGTACGTCTGTGTCATTCGTTATTAAGACTGACTTACAAAATGCCAACCTTAATGCATTTCACCCCTTTTGGGTGATTTCACGAAGAACCAGTCATTATTAACGGATCCACCCAAGTGAGTGATGCATGATACAGGGATTAAAAAAGCACCCTATGTCATGCTCCACCTCCTCAAGACCGGCATTAAAGGGGTTATCCAAAGTATAAAACATTCCCCAATGCCTGAGACCCTCATATGCATTATACTTACCGTGCCCCCTGGCACCTGTGTCGCTCCTGATCCCTGCGCGGCTGCTGCATCTTCCTGTTGTGCGGGTCAAAACATCCGTCGACTTAGCTAATAACAGTCCACGATGGGGACGAGCCTCTCTAGCATTGTGGAGATGCAACGGTGGCCGTGAGGGGATCAGGAGCAACAAGGGGGCCAGGGAGCAGGGTAAGTATAATCTATATGAGGGGTCTGGGCATTGGGGGAGCAAATTTAGTCATTTTGGCTAAAAATCATTTTTTTTCATTTGGTATTTATCAAGAATTTCCAACAGTTTTTTTCCTACATAGTTAAGTTTCTGTGTATCCGTGGAGCGTCTAGCTTTTACTTTCAGACTGAACGGTCGGGTTACTGCTCTTCGTTTGAAAACTCTTTTTACGATATCTCCTCCATGGCGCGCTAAAATGTATGTGCTCTGCTAAGGCCTTGAAAATCTTGCAGCAAATAACAAGAGACTTGCGTCTATGACATTGCACTTCCGTAAGGAATAGATGCGGCCCCATTTACCTCTATAGAGCGGGAAGCTAGCTCCGTGCCTCGGCTCCTATGAAGCATGTCCTATACTTGTCCGCACGGACAAGTATAGGCATTTTGAATGGGGCCGCCCGGCGTGTGTTCCGAGCACTGCAGAACACACGCTGGGAGGCCCCCGTATTGCGGACCTGCAAAAATACGGTCATGTGAACGGGGCCTTACTGTTTTAAAAGCCGAAGCTGAACTCAGCTTTGTGAATGAGACTTTGAAACGGTAAACGTCATAGACTCGCTTCGTCTCGCACTATTTGCAGCAAGATTTTCAAGGCCTGAGTGGAGCCCATACACATATGGAGGTGATATCAAAAACAAATTGCGCTACCCGAACCGATTCGCTTAAAGGGGTTGTCCCACGAAAAACATTCTACAGTTTTCAAACCAGCACCTGGATCTGAATACTTTTGTAATTGCATGTAATTAAAAATGTGTTATAGCTACTGAGTTATTCAATAAAATGTATCTGTGTAGTGCCACTTAAGTTCTTATTTCTTTGACCTATTCACTGAGAAGGCCGCACATGCTCAGTTTCAACCTTCAACTGCCTCCTGAGCTGTGATAGAGAGAGCTGAGACACGCCTCCTGAGCTGTGATAGGGAGAGCATGGACACGCCTCCTGAGCTGTGATAGGGAGATCTGAGACACACCTCCTGAGCTGTGATAGGGAGAGCATGGACACGCCTCCTGAGCTTTGATAGGGAGATCATGGACACGCCTTCTGAGCTGCAGCAGAAAAGACACTACCCTTGAGCTGTCAGCTTGATATAAATCTAGTACAGCAATGAATGTGGAGATCTCTGGATCCATGTGGGGTACAGGGCTGGTTCTAGCTTTGTTAAAAAGAGGTTGTCATGTATTATATGATGTCTGATTTTCATTTTTTACATTATTCGTGGGAAAACCCCTTTAAGCCTAGCTCTGATGGCTGGATGTATAACCCTTATCTCTGAAGTCCTGACAGCTCATAAACACTCATGAAACTTCAGTGAAAAGGTCGGTATTTCCAGTGCCAGAGCGGCAACATGGTGACTCGGTGTGAAAAGGAAAGGAAGATGCTCTGCAAACAGGCAGAAAATGAACCCTGTAGGACAAAAAGGGTTGAAAATTTTAAACAAAGAACAATTGAAAAAATGATTAAAATGCAAACATTAAAAATTGCCTTCAAAGGTGTTCATAGCCTTTAATGCTGTGCTTACATTGTTTCGTATATTCATCTTATACTCCAGTCACATACAAAGCAGCTTTAAATTTCTTGCAAACAGATAGCAGCTCTTCTCTCCTGCTTGTGACCTAATAGCTGGATGCCTATGACTGTCATCCGAGTTCCCACAATGCTAATACAAAAAAAAATAAAAAATCGCATAGAATTCCGGGTGCAGCTTTGGATGCGACTAGAGAAGAAAATAGGTGCAGTAACCCTGAAATGAGCCAATAATGTCAAATGAAGTGTTCTCCGCCTGTCTTCAACTTTGAGCACAGTCATCCTTTTAAAACCGACGGAGGTAGGAACCCAAGAGTGTATCCAATCCACATCGGATTAATGAGACTGCGAAAATCAAATCAGGCGAGCTATTTTGGGGGATGAGTGATGGGAGTCGTAATAGAACCTCTTATTCTCAGCCAAAACAATCTTAATTGTATAGAGCCATATGAAAAAGCCTAATTATAATAGATCAAGTTTGACTAAGCCGAGATTAATTCTCGACGAAAATGGAAGATGAAGCATTAAAATGGTCGGAACGTTGAAATATTTCATCCCGTTCTCCATTAGAATGAAGCAGATGAATCACTGAGGGATACGGAGCGAGCAGGGCACGGCGAGAGCGCAGCGCTCCCCGGATTACTCCCCTTTTTTTTCAGGGCACATCCATCATGTCAGACGCGCGTTCCTTTAAATCTTCGATATGATGCCTTTCACAGGGGCAGAGGGCTGACGCTCTCACAGTAATACAGATAGGTCGTTTTATGGGGAAATCCATAGGCCGTTCCCGAAAGCAACATTCCCGTCCCCGGCCTTGTGCGGAGACGCTCTGAAACTTGAAAATACATTTCTATATGACCAGGGATCCTCAGGGAGGTATCAAAACCAGATTGAGAAGAGAGATGGACGGAGCAAAAGGAAAATGAAAGAGAGTAAATCATAAAATGGGCAGAATATTCGAATAATGTTATAGATTTTAAAGGGACAGTGCATGGACTTTAGATTTAAAGACAACCTCTCACCGCTCCTGACATGTCTGTTTTAATAGCTTCATGCATTCCCCATGTAATAACGATTCTGGAGCATCTATTCTTATGTCTCTATGTTGTGCCATTCCTTTATTAATACTGCTAGAAGTTATGAATGAATTGCTAGCAGTCTGCAGTAAGGGTACAGAGGGGTGTAACCAGTTGGGGGTGTGTCCCTGCACAGTCTGACAATGGCAGCACTGATTGGATAGAGTGAGTCTGTGCAGGGACACGCCCCCAACTGGTTACCTCCCCTCTGTACCCTTACTGCAGACTGCTAGCAATTCATTCATAACTTCTAGTAGGAATAATAAAGGAATGGCACAACATAGAGACATAAGAATAGATGATACATAATTGTATTGCATGGGAATGTATGAAGCTATTAAAACATTCATATCAGGAGCGGGGAGAGGTCCTCTTTAAAGGTAATACCAGTCTGTTGAATCCTCCTCATAGACATAGAAGTGTCTGATAAAATTCTGTCTGCCTGCAGCCGCCACTAGGGGCAGCTGAGGAGCTCTTTACATGCTGTTTATAAAACGGTATGCAGTTAGCTCCTGAGCTCCCCCTAGTGGTGGCTGCAGGATTTCTGGAGGCTTGCGTGTGTTGGTCGCAAGGGTTGCAATCCAACCACATTCCCTTTTTTTAGGATGCAAGGAAGCCTTGCTATGCTGTGATCTTTGGCCAGTGATTGTGTAGCCATAGCCTTAATGGAACTCAACATACAAAATGCAAAAAATTCAAAAAAAGCCCTCAACACTTTCTTCTTTAACTTGATTATTTTTTTTGCTTGTAAATTGTCCTTTCACAATTACAACTGAGAAATATCTAAAGAAGTCTTCTCTGGGTGTCCCAGAAGGTCAGCGATGTTCCTCCACCTCCTCACTGTTCTGTGTCTGGCTGTAAGACAAATGACTACAGCAGAAGCAACCCCAAGAGGACGTGATTAAGCTCCATCCCATGGCTAAGTCCTACTGCTTCAGCTGTTCCCCCAGCCGAACAAGGAACTAATCATCAATAGCTTAAAGGGGTTATCCAATACTATAAACTGCCCCCCATATGCTCCTCAGAGTGAATATACTTACCCCGCGCCGCTCCTTCTCCCCACACAGCTGCTGCTGCTTCTCCCCGTGCGCGGATGAAAACTTCCGTTGTCGGGGGCAGCAGCCAATGGCAGGCGGTGATGGGGATGAGCCTTCTTAGCATCACCCGCGATGCTAGGGAGGCTCGTCCCCATCCTTGCCTGCCATTGGCTGCTCCCCCCTGACACCGGATGTTTTTAAATTAGACCTATGTCTCCATAGTAACAGACTACAAACAAACCCTGTGTAGTCGGATCCTACAGTCATATTTCCTCCTCTCTGCCCACTATTTCCTTTAATACAACAAATTTACATTAGGCAGAAGGAAAGGACTAGTGGAAAGGGAGTATGACAACGGGATCAGACTACACAGGATTCGTTTTGTAGTCTGTTACCATGGAAACCTATAGGTTTGCTTACCAGCTTTAGACATAAAATGGCAGGACGTTTTTTATTGAGGACAATTTCCAGAGTTGCTTTATTTTTCATCTTCCATGGATCGGGAGCATGACAACTATGAAGTATGTCCAATTATGCAGCGATGCGCCCCTGACTCCATACTGGTGTGTACAGCGGAATGTCACCTGTATTAGCAGCCATGGTGGATACGGTATTTTACTTGTCACCCAGCATTCCTAAGGAAATGGCTGGATAGACTTTGTGGGAGCTCTTTTTGATTTGTGGGCTACCATGGTCTCTGTTTTTTTTTAATTTCGAGGCGTATTAACCCTTTAAGGGCTCCCTTCATCATGGCCGTAATTAATAGTGAACAGGTGCAGGCTGACGGTGAATAATAAATCGCCGCGTCGGTCAGACAAGGGGGCTCTGTTGGCCGTCTGATGTTGTACAGGGCTTGTTTTTGATCAGCACCAAGGGAGATTAATTGTGATGCTGAATTACAGACAAATCTATTCTCCATGTGCCAGCAGCGCTGCGCAGGATTTCACTCTTTTCCGTTCCGTTGACCTCAGCACTAAACACTGTGGAATCTGTCGGACTCTTTGGTTCTATTGAAAAAAAAAAGGATTGGGAGGTGGGAATTTAGAAGATTGAGATAACATCCTGCGAAATGAAGCCGTTAAATGCCTGGTGACAACAACTAGAGGGAATTAGACCGACGAAGCTCGTCACTATTGTTGTCTGAAACATGGAAAATTTGACAGGTCCTACTGTTATGTAGTCGCAGTGCAGTGGGGATTTTTTTTCTGTACAATTTTCCTGGGGATTTAGACATTTCTATAAAGAAAATGTCATATAGATGTCTGATAATACCAATATGATACTTAGAGGTTGGCAAATCTGATTTCCGCGAGTCCTGAACGAATTCTGGTGAATAGGAACAGCCTTGAGGGTAACAATGCAACCCCCCTCCTCCCCAAATGTGTAACTGGGCCCTGATGCAACATCTGCACCAAGCTCCAAGCCATTATCCATTTATATTAAATAAATTATATTATTATCCATTTATAGGCCATTGGGCCCTATCAGGGTGGGAAAGCAACCCCTAGAGTTATGCTCATGGTCTCCCCTTTTAGAAGGGATGAGTATCTGTGGAGAGGTGGATCCATGGGATAGGGTGAGGAGGCTAAACTATTCAAACTATGTTGAATATAGGGCATGTACTCTTCTGTAATAATACTCATGGTCCACAAGTCCTCCCAGCTTACAGCTACAAGCATCTAAGATGTAGCTCCTGTGATTGGCATGAGGTGGTGGAGTAATGCAGGTTGGTGGTATCTTCCTTCCAAGGGATGATACAAGCCTACACGGGGACTGTTCTTCTACAACATTACCAAGCAATGGATCCACATAAAGGGTGTTACTAACCATTTCTTTGTGTAACTTCTGGCTATCTTGGCCCAAAAAGGGAAAGTTGAGTGACATCACCAGGAAGGGAGATGCATTTGCTATACAACTGTCTTTCTATCCTTGCCTGATTGTCTACACAGGTTGAGTTGACATCCAATCTATCACCTCATTAAGAAGGATGAACCTGCACATCCTCCCCACAGGTACCACAACAATTGCAAATGAAGTAAAGGAGAACTAGGCAAAGGGTCAAATCAACTTTTCAACGAAAAATGGGAAGACGTGTCAAAAAAGCACCTGGTCCTCCTGAATACCCAACTCTTATGTGCATCTGGCACTTCTGAATACCTGGTCCTGCTGAGCATATGGTCATCCTGACCACCTTGTGCTGATGGACACATGGTACTCCTGAGCACCTAGCCCTTCTGAGCACATGGTCCTACTCAGGACCTGGTCCTCCAGAGCACCTGCCCTCCTGAGCACCAAGTTTTCCTGAGCACCTTGTCCTCCAGAGCATCTGATCCTCCTGAGCATGTGGCCCTCCTGAGCACTTGGTCTTCCTAAGCACCTGATTGTCCTAAGTACCTTGTCCCCTGAGCACCGAATGCTCCTAAGCACTTGGTGCTCCTGAAAACCTGTTTTTTCTGAACACCTAGTTATCCTGGGCCCTCAAGAGCAGCTGGCCATCCTTAACACCTGGCCCTCCAAAGTACCTAGTCATCCTGAGCATCTGATGTTCCAGAGTACACGACTCTTCTGAGCACCTGGTCCTCCTGAGCAGCTGGTCCTCCTGAGTACCTGGCTCTCCTGAGCACCTTGTCTTCCTGACCACCTAGTCCTCCTGAGCACTGGGTCTTCCTGAGCATCTGGTCTTCCTGAGCATCTGGCCCTACAGAGGACATGGGCCTTCCGAATACCTGGCCCTCCTGAGCACCTGGTCTTCTTGGGCACCTGGTCTTCCTGAGCACCAGATGCACTTGAACATCTGAATCTCCTGAGCACCCGGCCCTCCAGAGCAACTTGCCCTTCTGAACACTTGGTCCTTCTGAACACCTGGCCCTCCTGAGCACCTGGTCTTCTTGGGCACCGGATGTACTTGAACATCTGAATCTCCTGAGCGCTTTGCCCTTCTGAGCTTGACTGAGGGAACATGTGTTGGAGGATATCCTATTTTGACTCTGAGCTCAGAAGTCTTAAAGTAAGATGGAAACTGCACACATTTCAAAGAGTCTATATTTCATCTACTTCTATAGGTTTTGATGGAGATTATATGGTTCCTCTGATTGTTGGGTGCTGAAAATATCCTAGAGCCAAGAAAAGCTGAATGGGGAAAATGTAAGATCTCCAATCCTTGGCTTCTCATCTATATGACAGGAGCTTGACAATGCAGATAATTAAGTATTTCTTGAATATTTACAGATATCCATTGAGAATACAGTGCCCTTAATGTTTCAGTACTGACAACAATGAGGACAAGGGAAACTAAATAGGAAGCTTTGAATGTGTCTTTGGATAATAAGACTCTAACCCTTGTATCAAGTCTTCATGTCTTGCAGCCATATTTTCTTATTGCTCAGCTGCCGACATTGTTACTCGTGTTGTCATTGTCTTCTCCTCATTTTGAGTGGATCATTAACACATGAATGTTTAAAGCTCTTTAATAGTGAACAATAAGACCAGACCCAGCTGCAAAGTGTTTTCCTATTCTCCGTCTGTATTTGAGAGAGATACGAGAGGGAAAACATCTGTTCTGCAGCTGAAGTGTCACCTTGGGGACCATCGGTTTGTGCCGCAGAGAAGCTCACTGATTGCATTGGCCGTTACTGTCATCTTAAGAGTTGTTCCACAAAGTTCAGGCTTTTATGCCCTTTACTAAAGTAACTAATGTTAAGACATAAAATTTGGTAACTTTCCTCCCATTTCTTCTGGAGAGAAAGCCATCGCCAGGTTTTTGAAATTTTTAAAATGGTGTATTATGAAGTGTAGACCTTGTAAAATGCTTCTTTCATTCAGCTGTATATTTCAGGGATGAGCGCTGGTATATAATCCAACATATTACTTATTCTGAATGTGTTTAGGGGATATAGAAGATGATCCCAATTAAACTCAAAGATCGAAACATCATTTAAGGTATCAGCTACTGTATCAATGTATGAAACGTATCAATCAATGCATCAGCTAGTGTATCAATGAATGTATTTATTGTATCTATCAATGTATCAATAATGTATTAATAAATGTAGTCAATGTATCAATCAATGAATTATTTAATGAGTCAATGTAGCAGCTAATCTATCAATAAATGTATATTTAATGTATGAATGTATCAGTCAATGCATCAATCAATGTATCAACATATTAATCAATGTATCATTCAATGTGTCAATCACCATATTAATCAATGTGTCAGACTATGTATTATTTAAAGGGATTGTCCCAAAAAAAATATTCTACATTTCTACATTGGTTTTCAAACTAACACCTGGATCTGAACGCTTTTGTAATTGCATGTAATAAAAGATTTAGCATAGCCACTGAGTTATTCAATAAAATGTATCTGTATAGCGCCACCTGCTGTTTGTTCTTTTTCTTATTTCTTTGTCCTGTTCACTAAGATGGCCACACATGCTGAGCTGTGATAGGGAGAGCTGAGACACGCCTCCTGAGTTGTGATTGGGAGAACTGAGACACACCCCCTGAGCTGTGATAGGTAGAGCTGAGACATGCCTCCTGAGCTGTGATAGGGAGAGCTGAGACACGCCTCCTGAGCTGTGATAGGGAGAGCTGAGACACGCCTCCTGAGCTGTGATAGGGAGAGCTGAGACACGCCTCCTGAGCTGTGATAGGGAGAGCTGAGACACCGCCTCCTGCGCTGTGATAGGAGAGCTGAGAACACGCCTCCTGAGCTGTGATAGGGAGAGCTGAGACACGCCTCCTGAGCTGTGATATGGAGAGCTGAGACACGCCTCCTGAGCTGTGATAGGGAGAGCTGAGACACGCCCCGAGCTGTGATACGGAGAGCTGAGACATGCCCCCTGAGCTGTGATAGGGAGAGCTGAGACACGCCTCCTGAGCTGTGATAGGGAGAGCTGAGACACGCCTCCTGAGCTGTGATAGGGAGAGCTGAGACACGCCTCCTGAGCTGTGATAGGGAGAGCTGAGACACGCCTCCTGCGCTGTGATAGGGAGAGCTGAGACACGCCTCCTGAGCTGTGATAGGGAGAGCTGAGACACGCCTCCTGAGCTGTGATATGGAGAGCTGAGACACGCCTCCTGAGCTGTGATAGGGAGAGCTGAGACACGACCCCTGAGCTGCAGCAGAAAAGACACTCCCCTTGAGCTGTCAGCTTGATATAAATCTAGCAGAGCAATGAATATGGAGATCTCTGGATCCATGTGAGGTACAGGGCTGGTTCTAGCTTTGTTAGAAAGAGGTTGTCATGTCCTATATGAGGTCTGATTTTCATTTTTTACATTAGCTTACCTTCCAACTTTTGAAAATGGCAAAGAGGGACAATGTGTGCGGTGCGCATCATGGCAGTTTTTTTCATACTAGGCCACACCTCTAACTGCGCCCAAAGCATAATTTCTGGAGCCCCTGCAGCAATTTTTTTCTTGCGCTTCATTGTCCATAGAAATATTAGCACATAAATCATCAGATTATAGATATTTTAAGGTCCAAATTGCACCAAATAATGAATTCTGGTCTAATTTATAGGTAGAAACAGTACAGACACTTTAGTAAGGAGCAATTTAGTAAATTTATTAATGCACATTTATGCATTAATCCTCCAGGTCAAAAAGAGGGACATTTAAGGATAAAAGAGGGACTGTCCCTCCAAAAGAGGGACACTTGGGAGGTATGCATTAGTCATGGGATAACCCCTTTAATGTATCAGCTAATATATCAGTCAATGCATTAATCTATGTATCAGCGAATGTATCATTTAATGTATCAATCAAATTATTACTTAATGTATCAGCTAATATATCAATCAATGTATCAACGAATGTTTCAGTCAATGTATGAATTATGCTGCCCCTACACAATGCCGCCCCCCCTTCCCTCTAATTTCTGGTTCGCCCCTCTACGTGCTGGGCCACTCTTACAACAAGTACACGTACAGGTGGCGGCTGACAATTACATGTGCAGCCTGCGATTAGCCCTGCTGGGGCCGCATTGTGTACGGGCAGCCTACATGTATCAGCCAGTGTATCAATCAATGTATAAATCAATGCATGCCTTAATGCATCAGTCATTCTCTTTGATGTTTCTGGGTTAAGGAAATCTAACCTGACACAGAAATAGAAGTGAAAGCTTCGATGAGTCAGAGACTTCAAGGTTTTAGAAATTCTTATTTCTGCCTTGCTACTTTCTTTTCTACATTCTTGGCTAATTGAACAACGCTGTGGTAAAAATTGTATCTTGGGGCCAAAGTAAATGTCCACCCTCGGACACTATTTATGTCACGATACGGGGAGTAGTGAGCCCTAGCTTGAGCCCCAACCTCTGTCCCTGCCTACTTACACGGCCCATCCTATGTATCGGCGCGTAACTGGGCGACAATCCCTAGCCTGAATAAGTGCTGGGGCATAAAGGGAAGGGGAACAAGAGGAAAATACAACAAACAAAGACAGAACACACACAATATTGGAGGGTCAGCAAGCCAAAAGTCGTACCAGGAAGTCACGTCAAAACCATGGGAAAGAGCAAAAGCAAGGTCAAAAATACACAGCCGAAGTCCAAAACACAGTAGTCACAATGAGGATTAGCAAGCACTAGCACTGGAGGTATAGACCAATCTCAGGCAACCTGTGGCTGGCAGGCTGCCTGTATAAATAGGGCTCCAAGTAGGTCATGTGACGAGGCGGCATCACATGACCTAACTCCAAAAGTGAAACAGGAAGTGCTGGCTTCCTTGCCAGTACTCAGAGGTAGGTCACGTGACGTGGCCAGCGTCACGTGACCTATAGCACACAAATTCATAGCTAAAGCTCCTCCTGCCTGTCGTCAAGGAGATGGGGAGGACGCTGGCCACGCAGAAACTGAACGCGCGCTGCGTCCTCCCCGCCCCTGTTGTCACAGGAGACGAGGTCGCACATCTCGTCCTCGCTCCTGAACAACAGTGGGAGTCCGGCGGCGCTGAATAGACTCAGTGAAGGGATAATATTTTTCCTGTTTGCAGTCACCACCGGGGGAGCTTGTGAGCTGACGGAATACTGCTGACTCATTGAACTCTATAATAAAACAGTATGCAGTCAGCTCCTAAGCTCCCCCTACAGGTGGTGGCAGCACGCTGAGCTATAAACATGGATTATCTATGTATTATGTGCTATTTCTTCGTAGAAGTCACATCACAATAGAGTCTGTTAGTCCACAGGCCCATCATGAATAGAAGGGTTTGCCCACATTTTATCGGTGTTATAGGATTAGCTAATAAACAAAATGATTCTAACATTTGGCGGCTGCGATGTGACTATCCACATTTCTCACTGATGCCGGCAGTGGAGACATGCAGATCATTCTCACTCATGTTAGTGAGCTAATGTAGCGGCCAACGTGAAATTGGGAACATTAGATAGACCGGAGAGAACAAATGGGCCCGAATGCTGCATTTAGCAAGGCTCGCCGGGCCGCTCCTCGATGCTGTGCTAGAAAATTTCATCTGGCGTAATTTACGCTTGACCAAACTGACGAGGCGAAATTTAGAAAATTATGTATTTTATTTACGGGGGGTTGGGGGGCTATGTTCTCCAATAAAGAGGAGAAAAATAACAGAAATAGGACAAAATTTAAAGCCTAATTTACATTTTCGTGGAACACAGTCCGGGACGATCCGTGGAATCCTGGACCGTGCTCCTTCTGAGGACGGGAGCATCATTGGTTGCTATGACGCCGAGCGCTTCCTGAGGCCACCGCTGTACAGTGATACAGCAAAAGAACCGCAACTTTTCTGTAGATCCCAGAGGTAGGGCCTGCACCTATCTGATACTTGTGGCATATCCTGGAATGGGAACGATATGGGAATACCCCTTTAAAGGGGTTACCCAAGATCTATAATGCCCCCCCATATGCCCAGGCCCCTCACAGGGGTTGTACTTACCTCACTCCCCGGCACCGTGACACAGGCCGTGACGGGGACGAGGCTCCCTAGCGTCACGGGCTCATTCCCGTTGCTGCCTGCTATTGGCTGAGCCCCCCCCCCACCGTCGCCGATTGTCGCCGCTGTCACTTTTGGGGACTCTGTACCTGTCACTTAGAGGGGCACTGTGACGGAGGCCACGTGACCGATGAATGTGTCGTCACTCGGCCTAGGAAAAGCTGAGAGAAGGCCACAGCGCTAACAGGAGTGCTGGCGCCTTCTCAAACAGATGATCGGCGATCACCGATCAGATACTGATGACCTCTCCAGAGGATAGGTTATCAGTCTAAAAATCTCGGGAAACACCTATGTATAAATATATCAGGGGTCAGTACAGAGATCTCCCCCATCATCTATTTATGCCGAGGACTGTGAGGAGGGGACATCCTCTGCGTTTAGTCCATAGAAGAGGATTCTTTACGGTAAGAGCAGTGAGACTATAGAACTCTGCCTGAGGAGGTGGTGATGGTAAGTTCACTATAAGAGATCAGGAGGGCCCTGGATGTATTTCTGGAGGTAATAATATTACAGGTTATAGTTACTAGAGAGGGGTCGTTGATCCAGGGAAATTATTCTGATGCCTGATTGGAGTCGGGAAGGAATGTTTTTCCCCTAAAGTGAGGAAAATTGGCTTCTACCTCACAGGGGTTTTTTGCCTTCCTCTGGATCAACTTGCAGGAGAACAGGCCGAACTGGATGGACGGAGGGCTTTTTTCAGCCTTATAAACTGTGTTACTATGCTACTCTTTAATTGGGACTCTTCAAACAGCTGATCAGCGGGGGTGCCCGGTGTCAGACCCCCACTTATCAGATATTAATCACCTATCCTGAGGATACGTCATCAATATTTCATTCCCAGAAGACCCCTTTAATTCTCCTCCTCTTCTTCTACACTTTGTATCTGGATCTCCCTCAGTGGAACGATCTCATTTACCTCCTTCCTCCATGACGGCTCAATACCGTGCCATTAGTTTAGCGACGATTTCCCTTTGACAGGACCCTCCATCTCTTCGCTCCAGGTTTAGCGGAATAAAACTTTAATTAACAGGATCATTAGCACAACCTGATTTACTCCTGCCGCCTCCGCCTCGCGCCTTCCCCGGCAGCCGTAGGTAGCTCCGTTAATTGCCTATCCATATCGTTCAATTCTGCAGGATCATCCATGGCTCCCCCTGCGAGGAAAGGGTTATGCACCATCCGCACGCCGCTGGGATCTATCCGTCTTTTTCCGGAGGAGACATTTTTGCAGATCTGCAGTCTCTCGGGCCAGCGAGGAGCTCTGTACATTATACTCTACACAGGCTGGGGCGATGATGGTGCCGATATCCCTTTTATTCCATCCTCTCTCAAAGCATTGTGGGAATTGATGATAGACTGCAGGACAAACAGCCTTAAGACGTATGGCGCTGCCGCTTCTCCCCGACAGCTTTACGCAGAGCTGATTATGTTGTCTACGGCTTAATGCAACTGGGGAGGAAGAGGAAATTTGTGGTTATGGAGTGTTCTGGTTATGACATGTTCTAACCCAGGGATGCCCAACCTGCGGCCCTCCAGTTGTTGCAAAACTACAACTCCCAGCATGCCTGGAAAGCCTACAGCTGAGCATGATGGGAGTTGTAGTTTTACAACAGCTGGAGGCCTCAGGTTGAGCATCTCTGTCCTAACCTATTCACAGCCTAGGGGATAACTATTAGAACGGTGGGGGTCCCCACCGATCACAAGAACATAGATCCATTAGCCCTCGGGGCCCCGCAAATTGAACGGAGCAACAGGTCATCTCTATGTGTGGTAGTTCCAGAAATAGCCAAGTGCTGCACCAAAAGGTATGGGATCCCCGTACTCTTGATCTGGAGCTCCCAGTGGTAGGGTCCCCACAAATCTAACATGTGGTCACCATTGGAATATCAGCAGAACCAACCCTATTTAACCAGTCACAATGCCTGATAGGGTTGGCTCTGCTGGTATAAGGGTAGACGAAAGCATCTAAACCCTCCCTCCAGCCCGAGCGACTGTAATAAATTTGGAGCATCCTCCGACTTGGTTTGTGCTGCCTAAATATTACGCAGGTGTCTGATATATATCGGATTATTTTCTCCCATTTTTTGGGAGGGGGGCGGGGTCATTTGAGGGAACGATGAAGGAAACCAGAAAGGGTTAATGACGCGTCCTCCGCCCGTGCTCCGTAGTTAAGATTTCATTTCTTGCTGCATTGCATTTTGCAGAGTCAGATATTTCCCCCTCGGGAGGCTTTAGCCGGTCGGCCAACGCTCCCCACGGATAGTTAACTGCGAGAGAGTCATCTATACGTACAAATTAATTAGGAGCTCGGCGATATTTCACGTGAATTACCGCAGGTGTCTGCCGGTCTCCTGCTCTACGCACCGTCGCCAGGATCCACGGCGGCACTGGAAGAACGCGCTTGTATGGCAATGAGCGTCCATCATTTCTATAAGGCAGGCCCTGATCTGAATCGTCGGGGTGGGGTGGGGGGTTCTTTATCAGTCTTTGACAGTCTGACGATGCTGCAAACAAAAGTCAATACAAGGATCGTAAGAAAAGAGAAAACTCGGGGTCACCGATCGCTGTAAGGACGAATGTTATCAGCTGGGTATAATAGGGGTAGATGGAGACCTAAGGAAAAACAGCAGGAGTAAAGATGGCGGCCTACATGTGCTTGTAGTTTCAATAGATTTTTATTGAAAGGTTTTCAAGAAATGCGTTTACATAATAAAGAAAGCAATTAAACAAATAATTAAAGAATGAAAACATAAAAATACACACATGATCATAGTACAGTTTAGGCATACAAAGCATCAATACCTCAACCGGACATGAACATCTAAAGCGCGATCTAACGCCCCATGGAGGATATGGGCTACGATCCAGTGGGAACTAGACCTATGCATAAGATGGCTAGTTTGGGGGTTAATGCTATCTGCAGATCCGTAACCTCCTTAATAATGGTGGAAATGGCCGATCAAAAGTTAGTAACCGATGGACCATGCCACCACATATGGGTCGGGGTGCCTACTTCCCCACATCCTCCCCGACACTCAGGGGAATAATTTCGGATGATATGAGATAGCCTATTCGGGGTCAAGTACCACCTGAGCTGAATTTTCCTGTTTTGTTCCGTGTGATTGATACACCTAGAACATTTCATGGACCAATATAAGGCAGCGCGCCATGAGGACAACAGGAATTCTTCCCCTAATTCTGCTCCCCATTTTAGCATAAATGGTTGTTTAACCTCATTATCAACCATGATCCTACATGTGCTTGTGATCTGGACTGGGCAGAATATGGGCAGCTGTGAAGCCAGAGGTGCGTGCATTCTACAAAATTTTGCAGCGTGCCACACAAAAACCTAGACTAGGTCACTGTCTATCGCAGGTCCTCTCCATAAGAGAAGGGTTCCCCCATAAACCAATGCCAATGCGAACAAGAATAGGCATTTTCTATGATAGCGGCAGCATGTGCAGTCCTCAAATTGCTAGTCCGCAATAGACTTATATAGACTATCAATACAAGTCTATGGGAATGACTGAGATATGAACAAGTCTTCAGACGTAAATCAACAGATCTATACCAGACAGTCCAAAACTTTGCATAGTCCCTTATAGTAACTGTGGAAGATTTCTAACTTCTCAGTGCGCAGATAGAGAGTCCCAAAGTCTCTCAGTGTTAGCTGGCTGTGCATTAACCCTTTCCACGGTGCAGTGCAGATGTCGTGCAAATGAAAATATATTACAATAAACATATTAAATACAGTTCAACAATATAAAACAGTATAAGTGTGAAATTATAGTGTAAGTTAACCCTTTCAAATGCATAGCCCCCCCTTGCACCAGGACACTACAGTCGGTTGGACCCGCACCAATATTGCAGTGATAAGGTAGAACTTGGCATTACTGGTATATACCTTTAACTATCCTATCACCTTGACAACTCTATCCGTCCCCAACATCCCACCACCTCCGCTCTTTCTCCAGGTGAGATGCATTATGAGAGGTCTGATGTTGATTTCCATGACATTTGCTGATCCTGTCTTCACAACTGCCATTACTGTCATCACTCGCTGCTGCTGCCCTTCCTCCACCGGCGAGATCCGCGGCACCGTGAAGGAACGATTATCCGGGATGTCTCCAGCGAGCTGCAATTATTCTCATTTTGGATCCTTTTTTTTCCCCTCTTTCAAACTCCAAATGAATTCCCAGCGGAGTAGAAATGTCATTATCGATGCGCAGGAGATTCCTCCAAATGGAAAGACAACGCAGATTCCATTATCTCTGGAAAGATTTCAAGTATTATTATTATTCGTTTTTTTTGCTTTCGACTCTTCGAGAAAAACACAAGTGCCATCGATTTCTGCTTAGTGAATGTTGGGATTAGTGAAGCTGATGCTCCATGACAACTGTGGTAACAGTAAAGTCACAATGGCTGTGTGACCACAAGGTTTCCCTGTGACCGACACGGACATCCATGCAATGGATGGTTGTGCAACTTTCTGACAGCTGATGTAAAACTACAACTCCCAGCATGCAAGCTTACTTGGCTGTTCTAGTAACTCCCACAGAACTCAAAGGAGGATTCTGGGAGTTGTGGTTTCAGAACAAGTGGAGTGCCGGAGGTTGCTGATCCCTGTCATAGACAGTGAGAACACTATACTGGGAATTTTTTACAGAAAATGTAAATTTTGGCAAACCTCATCTAATTGCAATTCCTGTCCCAACAAACCCCGTTCTTGGCAAGTCCTGCTCCAACAAACCCTGACCATGGCATGTCAAGCCCCAACAAACCTCACCCCATGGCACATCTGCAAAAAAACCCACCTCCCATGACAAGCCATGCCACAACCCAGTGGTGTACATAAAGAAGTAAGGGCCCCATAGCAAGGATCAGACCAGGCCCCCCACACAGGACAGAAGGGTTCCCGCCTAAACCCCTTTCAGTGACCCTTGGGCCATTTTTCCACTGACTCATTTGCTAAAAGTTGTTCCTTTAGAGGGTAGAGACCTGACCAAGTTTTCACCTCCAGTAGAAGAGGAGATGATCCCAGCTAAGACTGGGCCCCGCCTTGCTCTGGGCCCCATAGCAGTTGCATGGTCTGCCGCTATGGTAGTTAAGACCCTGCCACAACCCCTACCTCCCATGACAAGCCCTGCCCCAAGAAACCCCACATCGTAGCAAGTCAAGCCCCATGGATACTCCTGTCCCAACACACTTCTCCCCAAGGATAGTCTTGCTCTTACAAACTTTACCCCTATGCATAGTCCTGTCCCAAAAAACACTGCCTCTTGGCAAATGAAGTTCTGCCACAACTAACCGCAGCCCATGGGAAGCCAAACCCCAACAAATCATTCTCCACAGCAACTATGACCTCGTCACCCAATATCCTCTGGGTACTGATTCCAACAAGCCATTTCTCTGTCCTTCGATCCTCAACACTCAATGAACATAGTGTCCACCATGATGTTCTCTGGAATATTCCTCTGTCCTGATTGGGGTCATGGAACTGAGGTGGAGCAGTAGTGTCCGGCCCATTGCCCAATCCTATGGCACCTGATTGCTTGGATCTACCGCTAACCCGGCTCGATTACAAGGATAACGATGGCGAGGTGAAGCCTCTTACGTAACGTTGTGTTTGCACACAGTATCATATTCCCGTTATGTTTGTGTTGACTGTGTCTGGTGTGAGGTGTCATAGAGTGCAGTCAGGCGACTCAATGGCTCTCATTACAATGTAGCAGCCTCTCGAGAAGGTAACAGTGAAATAATATTAATATGCAGTCATTAACACATCGCTAGAGTAAAGCTGTGAGTGTTACGTGCGCTCCGCCGGTACGGAAATCACGCGCCGCCATAAAAACACACTGAAATGAGACAAAACACTCACAGGATTTCAACACTGGAGAGGTGGATCATTTGTCATCTCATTCTGAATTTTTGTATTCACTTTTTGAATTAACAATAGCACGCTGGGGCCCTGACTGTGGCATACCTTCCATGGAGGCCGACCCCACAACTGCTGGGGGGCTGGTGCTGAATTCCTTCTTCTGTTCCTAACATGAAACACAAGTATTATAACTGGCATGGGGAGACCATGTTCCACGAAGTCACCTAGAGGATACTCAGAGATAGTGCAGAAAGATTTATTGCATTCAATGGTAACTGTATACATTTTTATGCAATGAGTTCCCCCTAGTGGCGTCTTTAGGTAGGCAGTATTATAATACACCATATGAGGGAGGCCACAGACAAAGAGCTGCACGGGGGAGGTTTAGCAATGTATTTGTGATAGCGGTTTGATGTAAATACAATGAGCAATAGGGTGCACCATATTTATGAAGCATTTCACCCAGTGCCATCAGCTGCCCCCCCCAGTGCCATCAGCTGCCCCCCCCCCCAGTGCCTTCAGCTGCCCCCCAGTGCCATCAGGCTCCTCACCAGAGCCATCAGCTGCCCCCAGTGCCATCAGCTGCCCTCAGTGCCATCAGCTGCCCCCAGTGCCATAAGCTGCCCTCCCAGTGCTATCAGCTGCCCCCTCAATGCCATCAGCTGCCCCCTCAGTGCCTTCACCTCCCCCCGTGCCATCAGCTTCCCTCCCAGTTCCATCAGCTGCCCTCCCAGTGCCATCAGCTGCCCCTCAGTGCCATCAACTGCCCCTCAGTGCCATCAGCTCCCTCCCAGTTCCATCAGCTGCCCTCCCAGTGCCATCAGCTGCCCCTCAGTGCCTTCACCTCCCCCCGTGCCATCAGCTTCCCTCCCAGTTCCATCAACTGCCCTCCCAGTGCCATCAGCTGCCCTCCCAGTGCCATCAGCTGCCCCTCAGTGCCATCAGCTGCGCCCCAGTGCCATCATCTGTGCCCCCAGTGCCATCAGCTGCCCCCCAGTGCCATCAGCTGCCCCCTGTGCCATAAGCTGCCCTCCCAGTGCCATAAGCTGCCCTCCCAGTGCCATCAGCTGCTCCCTCAGTGCCATCATCTGCCCCCCCCTAGTGCCATCAACTGCCCCCAGTACCATTAGCTGCCCCCCAGTGCCATCAGCTTCCCTCCCACTGCCATCAGCTGCCCCCTCAGTGTCTAAGGATACAGTGCAGCGTGCTGCGGCCCGGCGGTGACCATGGAGCGGTGAGTAATAGCAAGAGCTTCACTCCGCTCCATGGTCACATGACACAGGCAAATCCTTGATGCAAAAAATTTGCATTGAGGATTTCTTTGTGTCTCGGTTTACTCGATTCAATCAAGTAATCATTTTAGGACAAGTTTTTAAGTTATCCCCTAACCACAGAGTAGGAGATAACTAGCTGATCGCTGGGCTCTGGTCTGACCTCTGAGACCTCCACCAGTCATAAGAACGGGAGTCCTGTCCCCCATTCTGATGGAGCGGCAGGTCATGCATGCTCACTGCTGTTTTCTATGGGAGCACCCGACATAGCCGAGTACAGGACTCACCTCTCTCTGGCGCTCCCATAGATCTCAGCTAGTTATCTCCTATCCTGTGGATATAGAATATCTCAGAAATTTGGCACAACCCCTTTAAATTTCCTAACTTTTAATAATAAAAATCGGAAATGTTTCAGAAATCTGGGATCTTGCTTTGCATTCTGTTTGACACACGTGTACTGGGAAACCGGGTGATGGAAGGGGCCCATACTAGGTTTAGATGTGGGGCCCTGCGAGCTCTGTGTATGCCTCCTGGGCCCCAATGCACAATCTGTACCAAGGTCTCCCAGTGCTAGCTATAATACTGGGGTTCTCTTAGGTGGCAGAGAGGTTATTGGGCCTCCTCAAGCACCAGGACCACCAACCTCTGCTGCCTCTAACATGACTTCCCTGTGAGTTGAATCAAAGTCAGTCATGACCAATGAGAGTCCTTTGATCTGTATGCTCTCTGGTTCTCTGTTACCATGTTGCTAGAGTAACAAATCCCATTTGGCCTTGTTTTAAAAATCTGGGCATATAATTGCCAATAGCCACCAATACCGGGCGACACCTCTCACCTCCTGCTCATGTCCCAAACACCTATGTGGCCACTGACTCATAAAGTAGGCCACAGGTTGACTGCAATTACTAGCACTACTTGAAGTTCTTGGACACCACCAGAACCCCCAGCCTATCAGTTGCCATTTTTAATACTTGTGCCCCCTTGGACATCAGGGTGCCCCCAACTGTGGCATACCTTCCACTAAGACAGACCACGCCACTACTACGGCCCGAGTGTGAACTCCTTCTTCTGTTCCCAACATAAAAACACTGCATTTTCATGCAGCCGCCACCAGGAGGAGCTCAATGGTAACTGTATACATTTCTATGCACTGAGCTCCCCCTAGTGGTGTCTTCAGGCACTCCTTTATAATACATTGTATACCGGAAGTACCTGCCCCCTTATAGTTCTGGGTGTATTGTTTATAGTCAAATATTTTGCTATTTTCTAATACACTTTCTGTATCACTTCTTCATGGTTTCTAAGATCTCTGCTTCCTGTCAGTCAGTGAGAACATTGCATTGTTTAGGGTCCATGGACCATATGTACAGAGGCTGCAGAGCAGTACATAGAGGCCATACGACTCCTCTGCATCGAACCACCCAGCCTCCATCTTGCTCAATTGATACAGAGAGACGCCATCAAGGTCTCCCGCCAATTCTGATACTTGGTGCATAGATTTTCAGGTTGACTAAGGCATGACCTTGAAATTAACAAGTTGCATCTGCCCCATTGCAGCTGTCTGTCCGTCACATAATCAGAGCAGATCCCCTGAAAGTACGTAAACCCTGTTCCTATTGTATGACAGCAAGCAGAGATCTTGAAAATCCTAAGGAGGAGATACAGAAACTTCATTTTATTATACAACATTATGTAACTACTAGTCATGTGATATATTACATAACAGCAACATTGTATCTCCTTGTATAATCACTGACCCCTCGCTCCCGATGCAAACGACTCCTCTAATTATAAAAGACGTCGTCCAACATTATAATATTTAGTAAAAAATAATAAGTAATCTGAATCAGAAGACGGCGGATGCCGTGCACCAGAGAATTGTTATGTTCCTATCACAAGTCTGAGCCTCTTTCATCAGAGGCATATGTTGAAGATGAATAAGACGCGGGCGTCTCCTTGCGCAGATAGCGCTCCAGAGCCGTAATATAAGCTCATTACCTGGGATTACATACGTAGCGTCTAATGCCGTAATAATCATTTCCTAACCGCTCACTTCACGATGGGCCGACCCGATAGCAGCAGCCGCCAGATAAACGCAAATTATTTATGAATAGTAAGAGAAAGCAGAACTTCTCCCAGAGCCTGACACCGCCATGTAAGAGCTCATTATATCCCATTACACATCTCTCTGATGATCTGACAATCGATAGAAAGGAAATCTGCAAAAGGGAAAGAAAATTACAAAGTTTAACTTAAAAGGACATTCACTTAAGACTGTTATTTTATAGCTTCACTACAGAGAGAATTACAAAAAGTGAGACACTGTGTATATACATAACATTACCCTGATCCTGAGTTACATCCTGTATTATGCTCCAGAGCTGCACTCACTATTCTGCTGGTGGAGTCACTGTCACATTACATTACTTATCCTGTACTGATCCTGAGTTACATTATATATTATACTCCAGAGCTGCACTCACTATTCTGCTGGTGCAGTCACTGTGTACATACATTACTTATCCTGTACTGATCCTGAGTTACATCCTGTATTATACTCCAGAGCCGCTCTCACTATTCTGCTGGTGCAGTCACTGTGTACATACATTACTTATCCTGTACTCATCCTGAGTTACATCCTTGTATTATACTCCAGAGCTGCACTCACTATTCTGCTGGTGGAGTCACTGTGTACATTACTTATCCTGTACTGATCCTGAGTTACATCCTGTATTATACTCCAGAGCTGCACTCACTATTCTGCTGGTGGCAGTCACTGTGTACATACATTACTTATCCTGTACTGATCCTGAGCTATATCCTGTATTATACTCCAGAGCTGCACTCACTATTCTGCTGGTGCAGTCACTGTGTACATACATTACTTATCCTGTACTGATCCTGAGTTACATCCTGTATTATTACTCCAGAGCGCTCTCACTATTCTGCTGGTGCAGTCACTGTGTACATACATTACTTATCCTGTACTCATCCTGAGTTACATCTTGTATTATACTCCAGAGCTGCACTCACTATTCTGCTGGTGGAGTCACTGTGTACATACATTACTTCTCCTGTACTGATCCTGAGTTACATCCTGTATTATACTCCAGAGCTGCACTCACTATTCTGCTGGTGCAGTCACTGTGTACATACATTACTTATCCTGTACTGATCCTGAGTTACATCCTGTATTATACTCCAGAGCTGCACTCACTATTCTGCTGGTGCAGTCATTGTGTACATACATTACTTATCCTGTACTGATCCTGAGTTACATTCTTTATGATACCTATAATTTCCCAGAATGCAAAAGCTCTGTCCACACTTTGATCATGCAGATTTTAGCTCTGAGGCCAGCCGAACAGTGAGTGAAGCTGTGAAGTATAATACAGGCTGTTAATACTGAAGAGAAGGTTAGTCCATAGGGAGGTGAATCATGTACTATATACACTGCGTATTACTAAACACTGCACTATACTGGAAAACCCAGTATGCTCATATTAACCCCTCCCTGTCCAACCCTAACCAATATGAATCTATTAGTACCCTAGATCTCCAGTTATGGTTTAATTAACCCCTTCCCTTCCCAAGACCACCAGGGATGTTGACATTAACCTCTACACCGCACCAAAGCACTTGGGATGCTAACATTAACTCTTACTCTGCTGAAGACTACTAGGGATTTGGTCATTGACCTTTTCAATACAGTAGACCACCAAATATATTGGCATTGACCTCCTATCGGTACCTAGACCAGCAGAGATCCTTGCATTAACCCCTTAAGTACTGTAATCCACTATGAATGTTGTGTTTAACCCTTTCACTACCCTGGACCACAGGGATCTAATACAAATTCTTTGCATTGAGACATGCCCTTGACATCATACGTTCTTCGTGTCCAGCCATGGACAACCCCATGGACATCAGGGATAGAAGAACAGGGGGACAGAGGAGACAATTCTGGGGGGGTCATACCTCTTTAAATTCCTCATCGATTTAAAATCCCCAAAGTTTGCCTCATAATAATCTTCTTCTTTGGTGGTGAAGTTAATAACTGAGAAGAGTTTATTACTAATGAGCTTTGCAATAACTAAAAATGAGCAAAAACCGACTCGTTTCGCGTTATAAAACGATTCACGGAGCCGCGCAGCAACAGCTCAGCTCATTTGTGAACCTGCCAGAGAAAGTAAAAAAAAAAAGAACTATCAATGTGGTTCCCGTAATTGGTGTGACATGCCACCGCTACACGACAAGCACATGAATCATCCTCTGCCCGGGTGAAGCAGGTGAGAGTAACACAGTTTGGTCACTTACTTGTAAATTAAGAGGCGCCATGGTCACTGGAGGGGAAGAAAGGGGGAGGGGGGACACATTTAAAGGGGCTGTCTGAGTTACAAAAAAAATTGTTAAAATAGTTAAATGGCAGAGAAAGGGTTAATAATTTAAACAAGTTATACTGACCAGTTCATGCCCGCTCCGCTCCAGCTTTGCAGTTCCTGTTCTCCCGATCCTGCAACCATGATGTCAGGGGCTGGAAAAATTTCCTGATTGTCTGAAGTCTTGTTACAATGTATCGTTTATAATTTACCCCCCTCTTCACAGGAAAGGGGATAGCTGGCTGATTGGTGGGCGTCTGACCACTAGGACCCCCACTGATCTTGAGGACGTGGCCCCGATCACCTGATGGAGAGGCAGGTGAGGCGAGAGGCCCTCATATTGTTGGGACGGGGCCTCTGTTCCAGTGGTCTGATCCCCGCCTCCTAGGCTGTGGACAGGGTTGGACTGGCCCACTAGAATACCAGAGCATCCTCCGTTGGGCCCAGCTTCTAATACCATAGCGGGCCCCAAGGAATAATTTCCTTTTGGTGGGCCCAAGAAACCCCACGCCTGTGGATAGGGGATAACGTAAACGTGGCACGACCACTTCCAACTACTGGATACAAGAAGATCTTAAAGCAGCCCTAAGGGCAACATCTCAAATATTGCCACTGAAAGAGTGTTGATTAAAAAATCAATCGTTTTGTTTGGTGTCTGGAGATCTGTGTTTCCATGGTTACAGACTACAAACAAACACTGTGTGTAGTCTGATCCTGCAGTCATGATGAAGTCCCATCCGCTCCCTGTCTACCCTGTTGTCTGTGGGTCAGTAAGGGCAGGTGAGGAGCAGAGAGAGTGGAGTAACCCATGACTGCAGGATCAGACTACACATAGTGCTTGTTTGTAGTCTGTAACCATGGAGACGCATAGCTCTGCGTAGGAGCTGAAGACACAAAACGGTAGGCAATTTTTTGTTTTATTAATACTTGCCGAGTTGCTTTATTTTGTATTTTAGATATATTGGAGCAGTAGATATTCACATATGTTCATACGGCTGTGTCTCTGTGGTGCTGCTGGCCACGTTGAGACTGATTACACACAGATGTCCTAAAATTCTCCCCCCGCCCCCTTCCTATTTACCGTACCATAGACCTCCAGCTCGTGATGATGGACAGGAGAAGCAGACCAGAAACACGGGATATGACTGTTCCAGGTGAGGACGTGATGGGATCACAGTACCTCTTAATGAATGCCTGCTCCGGGGGACGGGTATTATCCAGTCTCCTGTCAGTCACTTCGCTGCACTGCTGTAACACCGGGTTATATTTATCACCGCCGCTCCGAGGATGATCCTAATAAGTCTTATACTGTTAATTGCTTCAAGCAGATAAAAGATAGAGGCGACTGAGACAAAGGCTCCAGAAATGAAGAACGACTTAACCCCTTCTTGGCCAAAACGTTCCTAAATCTTGGCACCACAGGATTCATCCATTTCTAAATGATATATTGTTTCTTAGTTAAGTCATTTTCTAGAAAGGTTCTTAAGAGACCAATATGGCCGCCCATTAAAGCCCCCTCAGGGGTAAGCAGATTACCCATTAGAGAACTGTATGATGAGCTAAACCTCGCCGGTACTGCGATGCCGGCCATATTGGATTTCAAGGAGTTTTCCAAGGAAGAAATGTAACCAAAACATTGCTCAGTGGATGGATTCGAAATACATGTTTTACTATTTGCGCCAACCGTTTACATAGGACACGCCCTAAGTGGTGTGTAAGACACCTTTCTACACATCTCAAAATAAATGCAGACATGCCGGTACTTGGGATCTTCCTGGTTAAAGTGCCTTTGATGTTGATTGTTTTTATGGTGACGCCAGCACCTTACAGTACGAATGTAGTGCAGGAAGCAGGAACGGTGAGGAAGTTGTTCAGCAGATCGGTTTCTTTACTGAAGAGTTCAAATCATACCTCCCAAGTGTCCCGGATTCAGCGGGACAGTCTCGGATTGCAGTGGCTGTCCCGCTGTCCCGGTACGGGGGAGGTATGTCCCGGCTTCTGGCATCGGCTCACTGCTTCATCCATCATCCCTCCGTACCTTCTGCTGCTCTCCATATCTCTGGTCTGGTCGGGGGGCGGGACCGGCCTTCCTCCTTGGCACCGCCCCCTCCAGACTAAACAAACCGATTCCTGCTGGTGATGCTGCTAGGAAGAAGGTAAGTATGCAGTGTTTATTTTTCTAACTTTCTGTGGGGCAAATCATATTACTGGGGGCACAAAATTAGTGGGAGGCACAATGTGGGCATATAACTGGGGGCACAAAATTACTGGGAGGCACAGCTGGGCATATTACAGGGGTGCACAATGTGGACATATTACTGGGGGCACAAAATTACTGGGAGGCACAATGTGGACATATTATAGGGGGCACAGCTGGGCATATTACAGGGGCCACAATGTGGGCATATTACAGGGGGCACACAATGTTGGGCATATATTACTGGGGGCACAATGTGGGCATATTACAGGGGGGCACAATGTGGGGGGGCACATATTACTGGGGGGCACAAAGTGGGCATTACTGGGAGGCACAATGTGGGCATATTACAGGGGGCACAGCTGGGCATATTACAGGGGGGCCACAATGTGGGCATATTACAGGGTCACTATGTGGGCATATTACTGGAGGCACATAACAGGGCATATTACTGAGGGCACAATTGGGCATATTACTGGGGGCAAATAACTGGGCATATTACTAGGGGCACATAACAGGGCATATTACTAGGGGCACATAACAGGGCATATTACTGGGGGCACATAACAGGGCATATTACTGGGGGCACATAACGGCATATTACTGGGGGCACAGCTGGGCATATTAATGGGGGGCACATAACTGGGGAATAATTACTACGTGGGGCAGTAAGGGGACTGGGTGGGATTAGGTGTATAGTTATGTTTTGGGCGGAGTTAGAGGCGTGGCCTAGAGCAGAAAAAACTCATCATATGATCATATCATATATCAATCATAGGCCAAGAGGTCTCTTTAAAAACTACACTCTGAAACACTTTCTTACTCTGCACTTTGCTAACTGACTTGTACCTTAGCTTTCAGATGTGAGGTGTAATACTTTAAGCAATATCTTGCAACCAATAAGGGCATCCCGCTCTGCGGCAGGTGAACACTTGTACAACATATTTTGTACAGGTTGCTGATCCACTCTTTCACCTTGCGATGTGGAGATATACAGAGGTTGTGCACACTGTGTGGAGTGTGCTCAGGCACTGGTGCCATAGAGTCCATAAAGTCCTTTGTAAGACTGCTTACCTCTACAGGTCTTTCTCTACTCCTCTGGCCTGTCAGCTTCACATTTTTGTGTTTCCTTCTTCGAGGCTAGGCTAGACTACAACAGACTGCCAGGAATAGACTCTAGAATGTTATACAGACCAGACAAATGCAGACCCCAGCCCAGGTCACACCCCCTAAATCTAATACAGACTCACTAAAGTGATACAGACCCCACAAGCCCTGTGTGCTCTATCCTGTATATAGGCCCTGTATGTGCCGCCCCAGTGCCATGAAGGACATGGTGAGCAGAATCCATCACTTTGAAGACTGCCCTATATTTGGCAATGCTTTCTTTTGATGATTATACCCAGTAGAATCGACAACTGAAAGTCTTCAGCGTTTCATTCCTCCGGCGTCACCAGTAAAGAAAATTCAAGATAATTTAGGTCTTTTATATTAACATATCAAAGATAAGTGTAATTATTGATGTCTGTACCTGGAAGTTCCTGGGGACAACACAGCATGATGGGAGCCGAAAAAGTTATTGTTTTCCTTAGATTTAGAAAAATATATACAGTATATAGTCATCGTCTGGTGTTTAATTTATGTTTTTTTATACTGTCCTTGAAGTGTGGGGGGAGGGTTTTTTTTTTGTTAAAGAAGAACTCCCGCAAAATTTTTTATTCTCTGACCTGTTAGAAAGGTGCATGCAGTAATCTGTAGTGAATGTCATCTTCTTATCAGAGACTGTAATTAAGAGTTATCCACTCTCTTCTTATTGTAGCTGTGTCATGTGACCAACTCCTTGACCTCCAACTGACCCAGGACAGGAAACCAGTTACTGCTCTATTCATTCCTATGAGACTGAGAGTGAGGCTCCCATAGGAATGTATAGAGAATTAGACTTTCTGTCCACACATAAGATACTGTGTGAGTTGGTGAGTCTGATTGCTGGTCACATGACACAGATGAGAAGTATCAGGGAGATGTTACTCACAAATACAGACACTTGTACATAGGAGCAGTATTATAGTAGTTATATTCTTGTACATAGGAGCAGTATTATAGTAGTTATATTCTTGTACATAGGAGGTAGTATTATAGTAGTTATATTCTTGTACATATGAGCAGTATTATAGTAGTTATATTCTTGTACATAGGAGGCAGTATTATAGTAGTTATATTCTTGTACATAGGAGGCAGTATTATAGTAGTTATATTCTTGTATATAGGAGCAGTATTATAGTAGTTATATTCTTGTACATAGGAGGCAGTATTATAGTAGTTATATTCTTGTATATAGGAGCAGTATTATAGTAGTTATATTCTTGTACATAGGAGCAGTAATTATAGTAGTTATATTCTTGTACATAGGAGCAGTATTATAGTAGTTATATTCTTGTACATAGGAGGCAGTATTATAGTAGTTATATTCTTGTACATAGGAGCAGTATTATAGTAGTTATATTTCTTGTACATAGGAGCAGTATTATAGTAGTTATATTCTTTGTACATATGAGCAGTATTATAGTAGTTATATTCTTGTACATAGGAGCAGTATTATAGTAGTTATATTCTTGTACATAGGAGCAGTATTATAGTAGTTAATTCTTGTACATAGGAGCAGTATTATAGTAGTTATTATTCTTGTACATAGGAGCAGTATTATAGTAGTTATATTCTTGTACATAGGAGCAGTATTATAGTAGTTATATTCTTGTACATAGGAGCAGTATTATAGTAGTTATATTCTTGTACATAGGAGGCAGTATTATAGTAGTTATATTCTTGTATATAGGAGCAGTATTATAGTAGTTATATTCTTGTACATAGGAGGCAGTATTATAGTAGTTATATTCTTGTATATAGGAGCAGTATTATAGTAGTTATATTCTTGTACATAGGAGCAGTATTATAGTAGTTATATTCTTGTACATAGGAGCAGTATTATAGTAGTTATATTCTTGTACATAGGAGGCAGTATTATAGTAGTTATATTCTTGTACATAGGAGCAGTATTATAGTAGTTATATTCTTGTACATAGGAGCAGTATTATAGTAGTTATATTCTTGTACATAGGAGGCAGTATTATAGTAGTTATATTCTTGTACATAGGAGCAGTATTATAGTAGTTATATTCTTGTACATAGGAGGCAGTATTATAGTAGTTATATTCTTGTACATAGGAGGCAGTATTATAGTAGTTATATTCTTGTACATAGGAGCAGTATTATAGTAGTTATATTCTTGTACATAGGAGGCAGTATTATAGTAGTTATATTCTTGTACATAGGAGCAGTATTATAGTAGTTATATTCTTGTACATAGGAGCAGTATTATAGTAGTTATATTCTTGTACATAGGAGGCAGTATTATAGTAGTTATATTCTTGTACATAGGAGGCAGTATTATAGTAGTTATATTCTTGTACATAGGAGGCAGTATTATAGTAGTTATATTCATGTGGATAGAGAGCAGTATTGTATTAGATATATCACAATCTTGTACACAGGGGGCAGTATTTCACTAGCAAACGTAGAGTCCAGGTCGCCAGTTCAACTTGGGATGGGCGCGTGGAACGTGCAGGGTGGTACTGTATATAAACAGAAGGATTTTTATATATCCATCAGATACAACACAGTAAACCCTCACCTGTTTTGAACCTCTTGGGATGTTACTCAAAACACATAGTTTCTTAAACACACAAAGTATTTTAAAGAAAGAGCAAAAAATCACCATCCAAAACATGTGTCATATGGTTCTGAGTGGTTTTCCAACAAAAGTGAAATAAAAATTACTGCATTATTTAAAGTCACAGCAGCACAAAAGAATAACGCCAAAGAATGCCATAAAAACTATAGTGAGGAACAAAGAAAATGTTGCACAACATGTTAAATAATAGTATGAAAATGTTTTAAATCAGCACATTGATCTGAATACTTTTGCGATTACATGTAATTAGAAATTTATTATAGATATTAAAATTGCTATTTGCATAACCCCACCCGCTGTGGTCACACACACTCAGTTCCTTCCTTCAACTGCCATCATCCCTTTCTATAGTTAAAAGCTTTGACAGTTATAAAAAGAGAGAGCTACAGCAGAAAGGACACGCCCCCTTATCTGTGATAGAGAGAGAGCTGTGGCAGAACGGACACCCCTCTGAGCTGTCATAGGGAGAAAGCTGCAGCAGAAAGGAAACCCCACAGAGCTGTCATAGGAAGAAACCTGCAGCAGAAGGGACATTACCAAGAGCTGTCATAGGGAGAAATCTGCAGCAGAAGGGACTTTGTCCAGAACTGTGATTGGGAGAGAGATGCAGCAAAAAGGACACCCCCAGAGCTGTGATAGGGAGAAACCTGCAGCAGGAAGGACACATCACCCAATCTGTGCTAGAGAGAGAAATGTGGCAGAATGGACACCTCTCTGAGCTGTCGTAGGGAGAAAGCTGCAGGTGAAAGGACACCCCAAAGAATTGTCATAGGGAGAGAGCTGCAGCAGAAAGGACACCCCAGAGAGCTGTCATAGGGAGAGAGCTGTGGCAGAATGGACACCCCACAGAGCTGTCATAGGGAGAGAGCTGCAGCAGAGAGGACATTGCCCAGAGCTGTGATTGGAAGAGAGCTTCAGCAGACAGGTCACCCCCAGAGCTGTGAGAGGGAGAAACCTGCAGCAGAAAGGACACCCCCAGAGCTGTGATAGGGAGAAACCTGCAGTAGAAATGACACCCCCAGAGCTGTTATAGGGAGAAACCTGGAGTAGAACGCACACACCCCTTGAACTATGATAGGCAGAGAGTTGCAGCAGAAAGGACACATCTCTGAGTTGCCAGCTTGATATAAATCTAGCAGAGCAATTGGAACGGTGAAGTGGGGGGGATCTCTGGATCCATGTGAGGTACAGGGCTGGTTCTAGCTTATTTACATTAATCATGGGATCACCCCTTTAAATGAATTTCTGCATGTGCATTTTATGGGAACCAGAGAAGATATACTGTACATTGGCGGGCATAGTGAATTTATTTGCTGACCATTTTGGACAGAAATAAAGTCTTCCCCTTTAAATAATTCTGCTGAGGTTTCTTCTAAAGTTATAAAACAGGAGATAGCCTCTTAAGAATCTGTCCATTGCATCTTGGGACATGAGTACTAAATCTCAGACGCACACTGTCTGGCAGAAAATGAGACATAATAACTTTTACCAAGAAGATTATTATTTCTGGAATGGCTGTAGGAATATATTGAGAAGTCATCGGCTGCCGTTATGATACTGCCTATGATACTGGATATATGAAAAGACCATGGGGTATGATTACTTTTGCAATCCCCTGACACTTAAATAGGAACCAGCGTGACAATTATAAATGGAGTTGGACCAGCCTTCTCCGTCACTATACACTAATGGAGGAGGTTCGATGCTATAATGAAGTGCCCGTGGTTTCGGTGGCAGATTCCTCCTCAGTGCTTTAAATACGGGAAGGGTCTGATGCCAAAGAGCAGCGGCAGTTGTGCCACCGTTCTTGGCGACTAACATCTCGTGTTCGGAAGAATATGTAATTGAGGTCGCAATCACAGAATCAATTGGATAATTTCACGGCGCTGGCAGGGGTGATTATAAATATTACAGAGCTGTAATTAAATACTGAACTTCATCAGAAAGTAAAGAAAAAGAAAATGGTGGATAATAAGCATCTTCTCTCCAGGCACGGCGTCTTCAACATGCCATTCACAGAAAGGGTTAATTTACGCATGGGTAAAATGTACTAAAATGGGTGCAAGGGAAAGGGGAGTAGATGCAACCAAATGGATAGCAATTGGTTATTTTAAAAAATAAAAAATACCCTGCCCATTTATATAGGGCACGCCCCCAACCATTGGCATTTGAATGAGAAGTCACATACATGATCCATTTCATCACACCCAAGATGACTACAGACCCCCTAAATTACATAACACACACCAGACCCCACAAAATAAATACAAACCCTCCAAAACAAGTACTCACTGCAGATTGGACCCTCCAGACAATTAGAAACCCCAGACCAGCCCCCCTAAACAATTACAAACTACACAGCAGACCGTCCTAAATAAATACAGACTCCAGGCCAGACATTCTGAACAAATTCAGACCCCAAACCAGGCTTTTTGTATAGATACAGACCCCAAACCATACCCCAGACCAGAGCTTCTACACAAATACAGACCACACACTAGACTCCCTTAATAAATACAGACTCCAAACCAGACCCCCCTAAACAAAACACAGACCAGACCTTTTAAACAAATACAGATCCCAGGACAGATCCCCAAACTCTCTTAACAAACACAGACCCCAGACCAGACCTCCTAGATAAATACAGACCCCAGACAAGGCTCACTAAACTAATACAGACCAGACCTCCTAGATAAATACAGACCTCAGACCAAGATCACTAAACAAATACAGACTCCAAACTCCCTTAACAAATACAGACTCCAGCCCAGGGCCCCTAGATAAATACAGACTCCAAACTTTCTTAACAAATACAGACCCCAAACTCTCCTAACAAATACAGATCCCAGACCAGACGCCTTAAGAAAAAAAAAATGATATAGACCAGACCCTCTATATAAATTCTGAACCCAAATCAGACCTCCTAAACAAATACCGACCCCTGACCAGGCTAACTAAACAAATACACACTCCAGACCAGACCCTTTAGATAAATACCATCCCCAAATCAAATCCCCTTACAAATAAGGACCCCAGACCAGGAGCTGTGATGTGGGATTAAAAAGATGGGTATTGGTCAAAGACTCACTAGGTTTTGTTTGACACTCTGGTTGCTATGGATACGCTACATAAAAACTACAGTTTTCCATGAGGTTTGTTAAGCAACCCATCGTTAAAGGGGTCCTCTCACTTCAGCAAATGGCATTTATCATGTAGAGAAAGTTAATACAAGGCACTTACTAATGTATTGTGATTCTCCATATTGCCTCCTTTGCTGGCTGGATTCATTTTTCCATCACATTAAATACACTGTTCGTTTCCATGGTTATGACCACCCTGTAATCCAACAGCGGTGGTTGTAGTATTAACTTTCTGTACCCCTTTAACGACGAGAGTTCTCAGGTTTTCAGCATAAGGCCAAAACAAGTTGTCAGATTTGGTGCTGAACAGAAAAATGTGGCCCCTTTCAGGACTCCAGTCCACCAGTGATGGCCCAGTAGTGCCCCTATTCCATACTTATGACCCACTAGAGACCACATCCCTGTGGAGGTTCTCAATAGGGGGCAGGACCAACCTTTAAAGAGACCCTGCACTCAGGGGCGGATTGGCCATAGACCTTACAGGGAAATGTTCCTGTGGGCCACTGCCCAGGGGGCTGCCCAAGCCTTTCTTATGGCCGGCCAGTGGAAGTTTTTGGGGCTGTATTTTGTGATGGACTGTGGTATTTGGCTCTGTTGGGGTGATATAATGTGCCACAATATGGTATTGTTGGCCCCGCCTTCCATCAGTTTGGACTGGACTACAAAATGGGGCCACTTTTAGAATTTTTTCCAGGGCCACTTTAAGTTCCCAGTCCGCCCCTGCCTGCACTCCAGGGGCCCCATAACAACCGCATGGTCTATGGCATATCCAGATAAGTATCTAACTGGAGTCTGAATCCCTCGGTGTAACCCAAACTGACTTACGTCAGGGGAGAAGGGGGCAGTAGGGTAAACCTCCGAATCTCTACATGTGTGTGTTTTTTTTTAATTATTATTTTTAATTATTCTTAACCTTACCCTGCGGCACAGGGGGTTGACATCGGTACTGAGGCTCCACGAGCTGACAGCTCTAGAAGAAGTTGTCAGTCTCATACAACACAAGCCTGACACCCCTGACACCTGGAGGCAGCTCTTAACTCACAACGAGATGTATTTACTGATTTCCTGCTACAAACCTTCAAACGATCTTCCCGTATCAAGTAGATTTTCAGTTCAAAAAGCTTCGTTCCTTTAGAACTATTAAGAAAAAAATGCGCCAATAAGAGCTCGGAGGTATAAATACCCGGTATGACTGACGGTTTACAGCAAATCGCAGAACATTCAGTCAGGAGAAAATCTAAATTTAACCATGTGTGTCACACACGATGCCGCTATTATATTTCTCCGCAGCGGAATAAGCCAACTGGCTAACAAACCGCTAATATATAGATATAACCTACAGGAACATCATCAACCAATGGCCATATCTCTAAAGATGGAAGTACACCGACACCGGGACATACAGGCAAAACCTAGTGACCTCAGGCCGTGGTTTCATTTCTAAGTCCTAGCGTCCTGTGTTATATACATAGTAACATAGTTTGTAAGGCCGAAAAAAGACATCTGTCCATCCAGTTCAGCCTGTTTTCCTACAAGTTGATCCAGAGGAAGGCAAAAAAAAACCCTGTGAGGTAGAAGCCAGTTTTCCTCACTTTAGGGGGAAAAATTCAACGACCCATTTCTAGTAACTATAACCTGTAATATTATTACCTCCAGAAATACATCCAGGCCCTTCTTGAACTCTCTTAGTGAACTTACCATCACCACCTCCTCAGGCAGAGAGTTCCATAGTCTCACTGCTCTTACCGTAAAGAATCCTCTTCTATGTTTATGTACAAACCTTCTTTCCTCCAGACGCAGAGGATGTCCCCTCGTCATGGTCACTGTCCTCGGGATAAATAGATGATGGGAGAGATCTCTGTACTGACCTCTGATATATTTATACATAGTTATTACATCTCCCCTCAGTCGTCTTTTTTCTAAAGTGAATAACCCTAATTTTGATAATCTTTCTGGGTCCTGTAGTCCCCCCATTCCAGTTATTACTTTAGTTGCCCTCCTCTGAACCCTCTCCAGCTCTGCTATGTCCTGCCTTGTTCACAGGAGCCCAGAACTGTACACAGTACTCCATATGTGGTCTGACTAGTGATTTGTAAAGTGGCAGGACTATGTTCTCATCACGGGTATCTATGCCTCTTTTGATGCAACCCATTATCTTATTGGCCTTGGCAGCAGCTGTCTGACACTGGTTTCTGCAGCTTAGTTTGCTGTTCACTAAAATTCCTAGGTCCTTTTCCATGTCAGAGTTACCCAATGCTTTACCATTCAGTATGTACTGGTGACTTGCATTATTCCTTCCCATATGCATAACCTTACATTTGTCAGTGTTAAACCTCATCTGCCACTTTTCTGCCCAAGCCTCCAGTCTATCCAGATCCTGCTGTAGCAGTGCACTGTCCTCCTCTGTGTTAATTACTTTACACAGTTTAGTGTCATCTGCAAAAATTGATATTTTACTGTGCAAGCCTTCTACAAGATCATTAATAAATATATTGAAGAGAATAGGACCCAATACTGACCCCTGTGGTACCCCACTAGTGACAGTGACCCAATCTGAGTATGTACCGTTAATAACCACCCTCTGTTTTCTATCACTGAGCCAGTTACTTACCCACATACAGACATTTTCTCCCAGGCCAAGCATTCTCATTTTATATACTAACCTTTTATGTGGTACCGTGTCAAACGCTTTGGAGAAGTCCAGATATACGACATCCATTGAGTCGCCGCGGTCAAGTCTAGAACTTACCTCCTCATAGAAACTGATTAAATTGGTTTGACATGACCGATCCCTCATGAAGCCATGCTGATATGGAGTTATTTGCTTATTTTCATTGAGGTACTCCAAGATAGCATCTCTTAGAAAACCTTCAAACAGTTTACCCACAACAGATGTTAAACTTACCGGCCTATAGTTTCCAGGCTCTGTTTTTGGACCCTTTTTGAATATTGGCACCAAATTTGCTATGCGCCAATCCTGTGGAACACTCCCTGTCAGTATAGAGTCCTTAAATATCAGAAATAAGGGTCTGTCGATTACATTACTTAATTCTCTTAGGATACGTGGGTGTATGCCATCCGGTCCTGGTGATTTGTCTATTTTAAAATTTTTAAGACGTTGCTGTACCTCTTCCTGGGTCAGAGAGGACACTTTTAAAGGGGAATTTACTTTTATATTCTGCATTTCATCTGACATTTTATTTTCCTCAGTGAATACAGTGGAGAAAAAGTTATTTAGTAGCTTCGCTTTCTCCTCATCGCTCTCTGCAACTCCCCCCTCATTACTCTGTAAGGGGCCGACACCTTCAGGTTTATACTTTTTTAGTATTTATATAATTAAATAACATTTTAGGGTTAGTTTTACTCTCTTTGGCGATTAATCTCTCGGTCTCTAGTTTGGCTGTTTTTATGTGTCTTTTACATATTCTATTTTTTTCCTTATAGTTTTTCAATGCTTCCTCACTCCCCTCCTGTTTTAGTGATTTAAATGCTTTCTTTTTTGTCATTTATTGCTTTCTTTACAGTTCTATTTATCCACATTGGTTTTTTCTTGTTTCTTATTATTTTATTCCTATATGGTATGTACCTCTCATAATTAGATATTAGGATGCTTTTAAAAATATCCCATTTTGTGGCTGTATTTTTATTTTTGAGGACTTTGTCCCAGTTAGTTAGGCCTATGGCCTCTCTTAGTTGGCTAAATTTTGCTTTTTTGAAGTTTGGTATTTTTGTTCCTCCCTGAAGAAACGCTCTTTTGAATGACAATTGGAAGGTTATTATGTTATGGTCACTGTTTCCCAGGTGTCCCCCGACCTGCACATCTGTTGTTCTGTCAGGTCTATTGGTTAATACTAAGTCCAGTATGGCCGTCCCTCTAGTGGGGTCCTGAACCAGTTGGGAAAGGTAATTGTCTTTGATTATTTCCAAGAACCTGTTTCCTTTATGAGATATACAGGTGTCAGTTTTCCAGTCTATATCTGGGTAGTTGAAATCCCCCATAATAACAACCTCATTATGATTTGCCGCCTCGTCTATTTCATTTAGAAGTAGATTTTCTGTGGTCTCTGATATATTAGGGGGTTTATAATAAACTCCTATTAGTATTTTATTATTGTTTTTGGCTCCATTTATTTCTACCCACAGTGACTCCACATCTTCATGTCCCTCACTTATATCTTCCCGGAGTGTGGGCTTTAGGCATAACTTTACATAAAGGCAGACCCCTCCCCCTCTCCGGTTTTGACGATCCTTTCTAATAATTGCCTATTCTTGGTATGGAGGAATTTAAGAGAGACGTAGATGGCAAATTTTGGTGATCTTTCCACCCCTGATTTAATTTCCAAGTCCCTGGTGTCTAGTGGTTTAACATCTATGGTTTAATTGTCTTTTCGTGGAATCAAGGAATTTAAGAGAGACATACATTGGCAACGTTTAGTGACCTTTCCATCCCTGGTTTAGATTCCAAATCCCTGGTGTCTAGTGGTTTAATATCTGTGGTTTAATTGCCTATTTGTGGTATCGAGGGATTTAAGAGAGACATACAGTTGATGACAATCCCTGTTTTAATTTCCAAGTCCTGGCGTCTAGTGTTATAATTGCCTACTCGTGGTATAGAGGAATTGAAGAGAGACGTAGATGGCAAACATTGATGATCTTTCATGGTCTTTTCAAGGTATCAAGGAATTGAAGAGATACTGTAAAGTCCCTGGTGTCCTGTGGTTCACTGTAAAGTCTCTGATGTCCTGTGGTTTGATGTTGAGTTCCTCGTGTCCACGAATTTAATATCAACTTCATTTCAAGTCTCTTGTGGCCTGTGGTTCACTGTAAAGTCCCTGGTGTCCTGTGGTTCACTATAAAGTCCCAGGTGTCCTGTGGTTTTATGTTGAGTTCCTCATGTCCATTACTTTTATATTAACTTCATGTCCCTGGTGTCCTGTTGTTCACTGTCAAGTCCCTGGTGTCCTGTGGTTCACTATAAAGTCCCTGGTGTCCTGTAGTTCACTGTAAAGTCCCTGGTGTCCTGTGGTTCACTGTAAAGTCCCTGGTGTCCTGTGGTTCACTGTAAAGTCCCTGGTGTCCTGTGGTTCACTATAAAGTCCCTGGTGTCCTGTGGTCCATTGTAAAGTCCCTGGTGTCCTGTGGTTCACTGTCAAGTCCCTGGTGTCCTGTGGTTCACTGTAAAGTCCTTGGTGTCGTATGGTATACTGTAAAGTCCCTGGTGTCCTGTGGTTCTCTGTAAAGTCCCTGGTGTCCTGTGGTTCACTGTAAAGTCCCTGGTGTCCTATGGTTCATTTTAAAGTCCCTGGTGTCCTGTGGTTCACTGTAAAGTCCCTGGTGTCCTGTGGTTCACCGTAAAGTCCCTGGTGTCCTGTGGTTCACTATAAAGTCCCTGGTGTCCTGTGGTTCACTGTGAAGTCGCTGATGTCCTGTGGTTCACTGTAAAGTCCCTCGTGTTCTGTGGTTCATTGTAAAGTCCCTGGTGTCCTGTGGTTCCCTGTAAAGTCCCTGGTGTCCTGTGGTTCATTGTCACGTCCCTAGTGTCCTGTGGTTCATTGTAAAGTCCCTGGTGTCCTGTGGTTCACCGTAAAGTCCCTGGTGTCCTGTGGTTCATAGTTAGGTTTCTGGCATCTAGTGTTTCAGAAATCAGCTGCTGCAATTCCTTTTACAGTCCAGACTGGATCTCCACTGGATGGCAGGATTCAGAGACCGCAAATCTGACCTCCCATGAAGACCTATTGCCACATGGATTAGAAGGTCAAGCATACATTAACCCACAAATTTGAGGACCATTGGCTGGTGGGCTAACTGGTTGGGAGGTCAAGGCCACGAGCCTTAAAGGGGTTGTCCCACAAAAAATATTCTACAGTTTTCAAACCAGCACCTGGATCTGAATACTTTTGTAATTGCATGTAATTAAAAATTTTGTATAGCTACTGAGTTATTCAGTAAAATGTATCTGTATAGGACCACTTAAGTTCTTATTTCTTTGACCTATTCGCTGAGAAGGCCGCACATGCTCAGTTTCAACTCTTAACTGTCTCCTGAGCTGTGATAGGCAGAGCTGAGACACACCTCCTGAGCTGTGACAGGGAGATGATGGACATGCCTCCTGAGCTGTGACAGGGAGATGATGGACACGCCTCCTGAGCAGTGATAGGGAGATGATGGACACGCCTCCTGAGCTGCAGCAGAAAAGACACTCCCCTTGAGCTTTCAGCTAGATAAATCTAGCAGAACAATGAATGGGGAGATCTCTGGATCCATGTGAGGTACAGGGCTGGTTCTAGCTTTGTTAAAAAGATGTTGTCATGTACTATATGATGTCAGATTTTCATTTTTTACATTATTCGCGGGATAACCCCTTTAATGCAAACTTTAGGGTGGAGTTCCCTTTATAGCTGATTTACCTGCCTAGTTGCTGGATGGACCAGTATTATGTGATGTTTTTGCTGTATTATACTGTATTTTATGAAATGCCCTTGTCGTTGTATCACTCCCATTTTCCCATTTCTCCCGCACTCTACTTTTCATGCAGCAATATCTTAACTGTCACGTAGATGGTGTCTGGTAATGAGGTTCCTGTCCCCGTGTAAGTCGCGGAAAACATTGGTGTCCTGAAATCAGTTCAATTTCATGATCGGAACGTTTCATTAGACATGAGCACATTGAAACGTCCGGCTTCCCAGCAGCGAGCAAATCTAAAAATGTCTCCTCTCATGTGGCGGAGCAGGTGCCCCATTCAGCTATAATTGGGAATCGGCAATTACTGTTTTTATCTTTTCGTTCTGTAAAAATCTCGCAATTGAATTACAGTTTGGTTTTTTTTGTTTTTTTTTTTGCTCTAGCTCGGAAGTATGTCGTTCGCACCTCTTTGCTAAAGTACTCGCGGTTACAATGACGGGGAGCCTATTGTAGCATAAAACTGTCATCGCTTCTGCTATAATGAGAAAACCGTAATTAGTGCTTTTTGGAGCCATTAAAGGGGCAGTGTCCCGTTGCATATCGCTGCGGTCTAAATTCTATATTATTGCTATGTGAATGTTGCCTTTTATACAAACAGCAGCTGTGATTTCAGGAGGTAAGATACAGATAGAAGGCTGGGACTTCATTTACATTGCAGGTGTCTGAAGCCCAATCTTATCCCGAATGCATACCTCCCAACCGTCCCCGATCCAGCGGGACAGTCCCGGATTGCAGTGGCTGTCCCACTGTCCCGGTACGGGGGAAGTATGTCCCGGTCTCTGGCAGCCTATGGGCGCAGAGATAGTTGCCTGCTACATTAAGAAGCAGAGAGCTGGAATCGGCTGCCTTTTTCTCGTATCCTCCCTCCCGTCTCCCCTGCAGCTCTCTGTAGCTCTTGTCTGGGCGGGAGGTGAGGCCCCCTCCAGATAAGAGAAGCCGATGTCCTGCTGGTCATGCTGCTGCTAGGAAGAAGGTAAGTATAAGGTTTTTATTTTTTTTAACTTTCTATGATGGGGCACAATATGGGCACATTACTGGGGGCACAATATATTTACTGGGGGGCACAATGTGGGCATATAACACTGGGGCACAATGTGGGCATATTACAAGAGAGCACAATGTGGCATATTACTGGGGGGCACATAACTGGGCATATTACTGGGGGGCACATAACTGGGCATATTACTGGGGGGCACAACTGGCATATTCCTGGGGGGCACAAACTGGCATATTACTGGGGGCACATAACTGGGCATATTACTGGGGGGCACATAACTGGGCATATTCCTGGGGGGCACATAACTGGGCATATTACTGGGGGGCACATAACTGGGCATATTACTGGGGGGTACAACTGGGCATATTACTGGGGGCACATAACAGGACATGTTCCTGGGGGGGCACAGCTGGTCATATTACTGGGGGAACATAACAAAGTTTGGAGGTATGCGAATGCACTGATTAACACCCTGCAGTGCCCGGGTTTGAGGTGGTCCCAACACTATGCTAGGTTTAGCGGATACGGCTACGGTGTCACCACGTGTTGCTGCTCAACGGAGGGGATGATAAGGCGTGGTGGACCCCAATAGGAAATAAGTCCAAAGAGTCAGGGTCTGCAGCAGGGGTGGATTGGCCATAGACCCTACAGGAAAATTTCCTGGTGGGCCGATCCCTAGGACAGCCACCCAAGCCCTCCTCACGGCTGCCAACCAGAAACATACGGTAATAATCTGATTCTCTCCTACGCACCCGACCAGCAGCCACAGGTGTTCCTCCGAAATTCAACTGTATCTATGTGCTCAGGACAGCAATATAGTTAAATACAGTGGTGCAGGTGGCAGTATTTTGTGCTGCACTGTGGTATTTGGTTCAGCTGGTGCGGTATATTGCTCTGCACCATGGTATTTCTGGCCCTGCCTTATTATGTTGCTCCACCTTTCTGTCAGTTTGGACCTACCTACAACATGGGACCACTTTATATTTTTTTCCAGGGCCACTTTTAGTTCCCAAACCGTCCCCGGTCTTCAAAACAAAACAGGTGAGGCACTGAGCTTCTCCAGCCTCCTCCCGGGCAGAAGAAGGTTTCATACTGAGGAAAGGCCTGAGCTAGCTGTCCATCTCTGTCTCAGACAACTGGTACCCTGGAGAAAGGGCTGGTGGCCCAGAGTCTGTGGCTCAGTCATCTGGCTGGCCGTCTGGTCAAAGGACTGGTGACCCAGCATCTGTGGCAGAGTATCCCCATCTCAGTGTTTTCTTCTGGTCACCCGTTAAATCTGCTTATCTGTCTGCAACAAGGGCCTCTGACTGCTCTTCTTATATACAGTTTCTAACTGAACTAGAACTTTCTAGTCAGAGGAGTGCAGTGGAGAAGCACAGCCTAAACAGAAACATTGTTGCAATTTCAGTCTGTCATTAGACTTGTATAGAGTTTCAAAGCAAGTCTATGGGGACGACTAAGCAGTTTGTCCAGATATAAAAAAGTCTTCAGACGTAAACAACATGGCAAGTGTGTATGTTTTTTTTCCCTCCAGAACTTTTAAAAGTCCTGAAGATTTTTAACTTCTTATTGGATCGATAGAAAGTTTCAAAGTCTCTCCTTATTTGCTGGCTGTGTATTAACCCTTTTCAAAATTCAGTAAAAGTGCAAATGAACAGGATACATTACAATAAACATATAGAATGCAGTTCAACAATATAAAACAGTATAAGTGGACTCAACTGCATAAATCTTAGTGCAATCTAAACCTTCCAAGTGCACTAAAGTAGTGAGCTGATGGCTCTGCAGGGTAGCAATAGGGGCAAATGTCCACAAACGTCCATAGTGCATCGTACCCTTGCTCCAGGGCACTACATGATGAGTCATTATTGCTGGCGGAAGCTACAGGCGGGTGCACATTACTCTGCAGTGGCCACTACAGGAGAAATGAGGCATTACATGGTGGCCATTCAAATAAATGGCTGTTCATGTAATATATAGGAGCCACTCCTATCTGATAATCTTTTCCTCAGTGGAGATTTATTTGCTTGTAGCACATAAACCATTCTACTATTTGGAGGCGCAACGTGATGTTCCTGGAGCCTCATGCAAAAACCGAGCACAGAATCTGCTTTTTTACAGGATCCATTTTTGGATCAGAAGAACAGAAAAATATTGGTGATGTGAACCTGGCCTTACACAGGCAGAGCAGTAGGACGGAGGGCGCAGGGGTGTAACTGAACTATACTTAAAGAAGAACTCCCGCAAAAAAATGTATTCCATGTCCTGCTAGAAATGTACATGATGTAATCTGTAGTGAATGTCATTTTCTTACCAGTGTCTGTATTTGTGAGTTATATCTCTCTGATGTTTCTCATCTGTGTCATGTGACCAGCAATCAGACTCACCAGATAACACTGCATCTTATGTGTGGACAGGAAGTCTAATTCTCTATGCATTCCTATGGGAGCCTCACTTTCAGTCTCATAGGAATGAATAGAGCAGTAACTGGCTTCCTGTCCTGGGTCAGTTGGAGGTCAGGGAGTTGGTCACATGACCCAGCTACTATTAGAAGAGAGGGGATAACTCATAAATACAGTTTCTGATAAGAAGATTACATTCACTACAGATTATGTCATTCAGCTTTCTAACAGGTCAGAGAATAAAAATTTTTGCGGGAGTTCTTCTTTAACTGGTAAGACACCTGCCATATGGTGCGCTGGGGTTTATAACAAGGGGCAGCTTTCACAGTCCAGGCTCTGCTGACTGGCTCACTAAAGTAGCAAACATTTCCATGGCTGACTGCGACGATCTCACGGAACTGCACGGGCTGAATTTTAATGTCTCCTCTTTTTAATTAGAACAGGTAAACAAAGGCAAACGGCTTTTTGTGCACAAGATGCGCCTTTCTGCCAGCGCTGCAGAGTCTCGATGTGACCTGATTAAACTGCATGCAATTATCATGGACGGATTTAATACTCTCTTGGACGTGATCGACGCCAATAACTAATAGTGCAGAGGGCGCAGCAGTTGCAGAGAGAACAGAGCCTCTAGGTGTAATGGTAACGCCCCCGTTGCTCCTAGAGGCTCATTTGCATGTATTAAAACATAATTTTTCTCAGCAATGCAGCCACATATGAACATGTGACCAACACAGAAGTTTTATAGGTACAAATCTGCAGACAAATGCCCTTTAAACACACTTGGGGTTCACATACTTCATTTTTCCCTAATTAGGGAGATGCATTGTGAGCGTTTGGGCAGTGACGTCACGTTCATTGGTCACGTGGCCTAGGTGCAGCTCAGTCCCATTCAAGTGAATGAGGCTGACCTGCAATACCAAGTGCAGCCACTAGATGGTGCTGTGCTTGGTAACCTGTGAAAAGACCACAGCGCTTTATACAGATGATTGGCGGTGGGTGCCGGGGGTCAGACCCCCACCAATCACATACTGATGACCTATTCTGAGGACAGATCATTAGTATTAAACGACCCCTTTAAAGCTCTGGGCCCCGATGCAAAATCTGTTACCTGCCATGTGCCCTTTATAGTACTAGTGCATAAGTACCTTTGGACCCCCTTGGTTTCCGGGGCAAGGGGCTGACTGATACTTCTGCACCCCTGTGGCTACGCCCTGAGTATATAAGTAACTTTGCAGTAAAATATGTATTTTGTAAACACTTTGTTACAAAATGTGTCACAAATGATAATAATAATAAAAAATGTAAATTCATCAGAAATCTTGAATGTTGCTCTTTGCATTCTGCATTTCCTGGGACTGTTTGACGCGCGCATTGTGGGAAACTGGGTGGAGCAGGGGGCCCCATACTACGTTTTGCACGCCCCTGCCGCTATGGTTTTCAGAATTAGGGCTCATGCACACGACCGTATGAAAAAAGGGATCCGCAAATACGGATCAGCAAAAAAATACGGATGACGTCCGTGTGCATTCCGTATTTTACGGAACGGAACAGCCGGCCCCTAATAGAACAGTCCTATCCTTGTCCATAATGCAGACAATAGTAGGACTTGTTCTAATTTTTGGCGGAACAGAAATACGGACATACGGAAATGGAATGCACACGGAGTACCTTCCATTTTTTATGCGGACCCATTGAAATGAATGGTTCTGCATACGGTCGGCAAAAAAAACGGAACGGACACGGAAAGAAAATACGTTTGTGTGCATGAGCCCTTACACTGATTTCCTGTTGGCTCTTAGGGCTCATGCACACGAAAAGTATTTTCTTTCCGTGTCCATTCCGTTTTTTTTTTTTTTGGCGGACCATATGCAGAACCATTCATTTTCAATGGGTCCGCAACAAAAAAATGGAAGGTACCGTTTCCGTATGTCAGTATTTCCGTTACGCCAAAAAATAGAACATGTCCTATTATTGTCTCCGCATTACGGACAAGGATAGGACTGTTCTATTAGGGGCCGGCTGTTCCGTTCCGCGAAATACAGAATGCACTCGGACGTCATCCGTATTTTTTGCAGATCTGTTTTTTGCGGACGTTTTTTGTGCATGAGCCCTAATCTGGCATCTAACCGGAATGGTTTCTGGTAATCTGGAATCTCACAAGACTGTGGCCGCCTGATCAAGAAGTGACACCAATTTTGCTACGAATTTGCTTGTGGCATAAACTTTTTGATACGTGTGAATGCTCCCCTATAAGAACAGCTGTGACTCTAGAGGACACGTCCGGCTCTGCTACATATGAATATAGAGGAATCATTTATTCACACGGCTCCTTCTGTATCCGGGGGAGGGGTACACGGTTATATTATTACAGATTACATCCAGTCTCCTGCCCCCCCCTCAGCTCTGGAGACATCACCTATCCTTCACACGTCTTCCGCTCCAAGATGGAAAGGAGCAGATCTCCCGGATGATGTCCTGCTATCATTTCATATTCATTGCTTAAAGATTTCTTGCAGCATAAAGAATTTCCTTTCCTTGGTCCAAGGACGCAGATTTATCTCCAGGGGGGATTGGAGGAGGGTAAGGCGGTAATTTCCCGGTGCACAGATCTCCGAATGGATGGAAAATACCGGCATTTATAGGAACGTGGGCTGTTCAGGAGACTGGGAAAGCTACTGGGTACTGGGTGGAGAAATGAGAGCTTCACCTGAGCCACCCAGACACATCTTCTATCTATCTATCTCTATCTATCTATCTCTATCTATCTATCTATCTATCTATCTATCTATCTATCTATCTATCTATCTAACCATTATCTATCTATCTAACCATTATCTATCTATCTATCTATCTATCTATCTATCTATCTATCTATCTATCTATCTATCTATCTCATCATTATAACTGCTTTCTGCTGGTGGATGTGGATGAATTTCATGATGATATGATTACAGTCGGAGTCGCCCTTTATCGCCCTTCGGCCTCTGCTGTTCCTTACAATAGTTTTTCCTGTCACTTCCTGGGGCTGATCCTTCACAATAACGCTCATTCACATACATTAGTAACATGAAGCCGCGGCCACGCCATCAGCCTGCATTCCGTACTTGGATACTTTGTATCTGCATCGGAAGACAATTGGATACCTAAGTCTCCTAATAAGATGCATTTCGGCAGCTGCCGGCGCCAGCTAGTGCTGGGAATCTGCTCTCTCCCTCAATGGACAGATATTAATATTAATAGGATGGAAATATCTATCTGTAATGGCATATGGTGAACACTCCATTGAAGCTGCTCTATGGCGGGGGCCTCATCTCCACCTTCTTGACACCTGTAAAGCTGCCGTCAAGGCGATGACAATCCCAGTCCGGTATTGGAATGGTTCACCCTATGAATATTAGCCGCTTTTGCACTGAACTCAATGGTCCGTTCACTTCTATTACAAGTAGAAAATGGGAAATCATTAGGGATCTCATCAGGCGCTCCCCCCATAAGACATATTTTATACACTGGCGGAACAGGAAAAAAATGATGATATATCAGTCGTTAGCGCCGTCTTCCCGGTTGCCGTCAGGTTTGGCCATCAAACGCTTCACATTTACAATTTAATATTTTTAGCTTCTAACAGCCGGTATTGTGTCACTTTTATGTGGCTATAAAAACAGAGGCTAACCAGATGATATCACAGGTTCACTTACTTCCAAGAACGTCAATTATATGGCAGTACAGAAGCTTATACCTATGCCTCGGGGCCCGGGTCTATTCACCTTCTTCATGGGCTCATTAGTGGAGCAGAATGGTGATGTGCTCCATAAAGTAGTTTTCCCATTGACATTACAATAGGGAAGTCTACAGATCTTCTACAATGGTCTTCACCCTTTCAATCTCCAGCCATTGTACAACTACAACTTGAGAGACATCATGTTTTATTTTTTATACTGGTCTATAGGGGAGGAGAGAGATCGTAAATCTTTATACAAATTTAGTATGGCCCCACCTCTGACTTCCCAGGCTGATAGCCCCACCTTGAGTTTCCAGGCTGATAGCCCCACCCATGAGTTTCCAGGCTGATAGCCCCACCCATGAATATTCAGGCTGATAACCCCACCCATGAGTTTCCAGGCTGATAGTCCCACCCCTGAGTTTCCAGGCGTATGTGTCCACCCTAACTTCTAAGCACACTTTCAGTTTAAATTGAGTTTCATTGCAATGTTTGCACTCAATTCCAATGATCATTTACCTCCTATAGTGTAGAGATTTGGACTTCTGTATGCAAGGTCCACCCCTAAGCTCCCAAACTGGTAGCCCCACCTGAAGTTTCCAGGCTGATAGCCCCACCACTGAGTTTCCAGGCTGATAGCTCCATCCATGAGTTTCCAGACTAATAGCCCCACTCCTGAGTTTTTAGGCTGATAGCTTCAACCCTGAGCTCATATGCTGATAGCCCCACCACTGAGTTTCCAGACTAATAGCCCCACTCCTGAGTTTCCAGGCTGATAGCCTCACCCCTGAGTTTCCAGGTGGATAGCCTCACCCCTGAGTTTCCAGGCTGATAGCCCCACCACTGAGTTTCCAGGCTGATAGCCTCAACCCCTGAAGTTTCCAGGCTGATAGCACCACCATGAGTTTCCAGGCCTGATAGGCCCACCCCATGAGTTTCCAGGCTGATAGCCCCCATCCATGAGCTCCCAGGCTGATATCCCCACCACTGAGTTTCCAGGCTGATAGCCTCAGCCCTGAGTTTCGAGGCTGATATGGCCCACCCATGAGTTTCCAGGCTTATAGCCCCACCCCTGAGTTTCCAGTCTGATAGCCCCACCACTGAGCTCCCAGGCTGATAGCCTTACTCCTGAGTTTCAAGGCTGATATTCCCACCCATGAGTTTCCAGGCTGATAGCCCCACCCATGAGTTTCCAGATGGATAGCCTTGCCCATGAGTTTCCAGGCTGATAGCCCCACCACTGAGTGTCCAGATGTATATCCTCAACTCAAATTTAAAACATTCTTTAAGATAAAAGTCAGTTTGTTTTCTTCATAGGTGGTTGTGGCTCTACTTTGTCAGCCACTATCAGCTTAATGCATACTTCTCATACATTGAATTCTACAATACCACCAGAAAATTGTATGGCTGCAACCTAGAACTTAGGGGTATGGGTGTCCCCTGGAAGGTTCAAATGTGAATTTTATCTAGCCTAGTGGTGATTTTGGGTGATGGGTGTCTGAGCCATAGTCCCTTACTATGCAGCAGGGCCTGAAATTCAGGATTTTGCTCATTACTCTGCTATCTTATCTCTCACTTGTTGTCTTTAGGCAAAATTAAGTTTATCTCTCTGGAGAATCTTTTCCAGACCTCTATGGGTTACATATTATCTTAAATCAATATAATGCTATGCGACCCCGGCAGTGCTGGAGGTTCAGGATGGGTGCTGAGCTGCGAGTCCGGAGCGTGACACTCGCTCGTCTAAAAGGGCCCTAATACAAGCACTGCCGTCTCCAGAGTCATGGCTGTTTGTAATTGTTTACTTGGTAACATCTAACATGACAGAGCGAAAGCTCCGAATTCAAGACATACCATCTGTTTAACAATGTTGCGCTCTCTCATTTTCTGCCAAGTTCTCTGAATGTTTCCTTCCATTTGATCCAATGTCACACTGTGTCTCCCGGATACTTATTTACAATCTGCTTTTTAAAGAAATATGTCAGTTCTCTATTTATTTCTCTGCCCTCAGGTCTGTGGGGTCATCAATGAAAACACTTTTCGTCCATAACGTGGGAGGATCTTCTGACCGGGACAATGTAAACGGGGATGACCTCTGATGTGATGGTCTCCTGAAGAATATTATTTGTGTAGATTGATGAGGTCCAGCACCTTGTCCTGCGTCTTCTATTAAGATGTAGGTGTATGACCGAAGCATGTGGATGCCAATCTATTAACCCAAAGTTTTCTATCAATGAAGGGAGACTGGAGGAGCATTTTAAAACATTGTATTACTTCTCCTGTACTGATCCTGAGTCACATCCTGTATTATACTCCAGAGCTGCACTCACTATTCTGCTGGTGCAGTCATTGTGTACATACATTACTTATCCTGTACTGATCCTGAGTTACATCCTGTATTATACTCCAGAGCTGCACTCTCTATTCTGCTGGTGCAGTCATTGTGTACATACATTACTTATCCTGTACTGATCCTGAGTTACATCCTGTATTTACTCCAGAGCTGCACTCTCTATTCTGCTGGTGCAGTCATTGTGTACATACATTACTTCTCCTGTACTGATCCTGAGTTACATCCTGTATTATACTTCAGAGCTGCACTCACTATTCTGCTGGTGCAGTCACTGTGTACATACATTACTTATCCTGTACTGATCCTGAGTTACATCCTGTATTATACTCCAGAGCTGCACTCACTATTCTGCTGGTGCAGTCACTGTGCACATACATTACTTATTCTGTACTGATCCTGAGTTACATCCTGTATTATACTCCAGAGCTGCACTCACTATTCTGCTTGGTGCAGTCACTGTGCACATACATTACTTATTCTGTACTGATCCTGAGTTACATCCTGTATTATACTCCAGAGCTGCACTCATATTCTGCTGGTGCAGTCACTGTGCACATACATTACTTATCCTGTACTGATCCTGAGTTACATCCTGTATTATACTCCAGAGCTGCATCTCACTATTCTGCTGGTGCAGTCATTGTGTACATACATTACTTATCCTGTACTGATCCTGAGTTACATCCTGTATTATACTGCCAGAGCTGCACTCTCTATTCTGCTGGTGCAGTCATTGTGTACATACATTACTTCTCCTGTACTGATCCTGAGTTAGCATCCTTACTATGACTTTCAGAGCTGCACTCAGCTATTCTTGCTGGTGCAGTCACTGTGTACATACATTACTTATCCTGTACTGATCCTGAAGTTAACATCCTGTAATTATACTCCAGGAGCTGCACTCACTATTCTGCTGGTGGCAGTCCACTGTGGCACAGTACATTAACTTATTCTGTACTGATACCTGAGTTACATCCTGTATTATACTCCAGAGCTGCCACTCCACTATTCTGCTGGTGGGCAAGTCAAGCTGTGGCAGCTATACATTACTTATTCTGTAACTGATCCTGAGATTACATCCTGTATTATACTCCAGAAGCTGCACTCAGCTAATTTCTTGCTGGTGCAGTCACTGTGCACATACATTACTATCAGCTGTACTGGTCCTGAGTTTACATCCTGTATTATACTCCAGAGGCTGGCACTCACTTTGCTTGCTGGTGGCAGTCACTGTGTTCATACATTACATACCTTATTCTGTACTGATCCTTGGTTACATCTGTTACAGTTTCATTCACAATTCCATGGGCTGCAGAGCTGAGATCCCCCAACATTCCCTGCTTGTTCAGTGTCTTCACTTAGTCTGCTCTAAATGTGCATTCTAGAACCTTACTGCTCCTAACTGTCTAGATGCCTTATAGAAGCTTTGTGATGTGTCCATCAACAAGCTTGCTGACTGTTTCCAAAATCATGCAGCAAAGTTGTGAATTCAGCTCTGGACTAAAAACAAATGTAGAAAACATCTATGGTCTTCCCTGATGACCGGGATCTGTAGCTGCCCTGCAGCCTTTCGTGGTGGTGCCTCCTCTCCTCCTCTCCCTCCCCATAAACACAATGGTTTTCTATAGTAAAGGTTAAATTGACAAACTGTAGAAAAGTTCCTCCCCCTAGATGTTTATTATGTAAACTCCAGAGCTGCGCTCCTTGCATAGTGGGCAATAATCCAGTAACCTTCAATTTCGTTTTCCTTCCTGCTGAACATGCAGATGACTTTTAACATTTACAACATTGTTCAATGATTTATGGGGCTTATTGTAGATTTACTAACCTTTATTTTTCGGTAGTTAACACCTCCAGACGTCTCCCCAGACACCGTGCCTTTAACGGGGACTGGCGCACCCCGCCGGTGCTTGATATTTAGTTATGTCATTAAACACTCATTCACACTGGATAAACAGTACGCGGGAGTGGTGCTGGGGGACCGGATATTTCTTCTTCTCCTTCAAAGTCATTTTTCGGGTGACGCAATGTTACAGATACTACTATGGTCTCCAGCCAGAAACGGGGGATGTCCTCACCTTAGATGTCTCCATCAGTGATTGGTGGTTGTTTGGTGCAGTGGTGTAGCTATAGGGCTTACTATGGTATGGTAGGAGGGCACTATTGTGGGCACAAAGAAGGGCACTATTGCTGTGGAGTGCAAAGAAAGGCACGATTGATGAGGGACACAAAAGAAGGGCATTATTGTTGAGCACAAAGGAGGGCACTATTGTGGTGGAGCACAAGGGGGGGACTATTGTAGGTCACAATGGAGGACCCTATTGCTGTGGGGCACAAAAGGAGGGCACTATTGCTGTGGGAGGCAAAAGAAGGGCACTTTTGGGGAACACATAGGAGGGCACTATTGCTGTGGAGCACAAGGGAGGGCACTATTGTGGGGCCACAAAGGAGGGCACTATTACTTTGGGCGCAAAGGAAGGCACTATTGCCATGCAGTCTGGGGGCATTATATATACATGGGCACTATGGGGCATTTTATATACAGGGGCACTATGGGGGCATTATATCTACAGAATTCACTGTGTGGTGGCATTATATATATTCATTATATATATTCTGAGGCCACTATAGTGGGCATTATAGACACTGGAGGCACTACAGGGGGCCACAAGGAGGGCACTATTGCTGTGCATTCTGGAGGCATTTTTATATACAAGGGCACTATGGGCATTTTGTACACAGGGAGCACTATGGGGGCATTATATGTACATAATTTACTGTGTGTGGGGGGCATTATATATATATTCATTATATATATTCTGGGGCCACTATGGTTGGCAGTATAGACACTGGTGGCACTACAGGGGGCCCACAAAAAAGAGCACTATTGGTTATGCATTCTGGGGGCATTATATATACAGGGGCACTGTGGGGCATTTTATATACAGAGGGCACTATGGGGGGCATTATATATATTCATTATATATATTCTGGGGCCACTATGGTGGGCATTATAGACACTGGAGGCAATACAGGGGGTTATTATAGATACTGGGGGCACTACATGGGATTATTATAGATACTGAGGGCACTACAAGGGGCCAAATACTTGGGGCACTACAGGGGGTCGTTATAGATACTGTGGGAAATATGGCATGCATTATTTATACCGGGGGCACAGTGGGGGGCATAATATATACTGACGGCTCTGCAGGAGTTGGGGGTCTAAAAAATAAAAGGCAATTAAATGAATCGCCAATTAAATAAATCAGTTTTTAACAGCTGTTAACAAATGGATACAAAATGGGCGTTAAAAACGGATAGACAGAAAACGGATGCAGACAAGGATGCAAAATAGCCATGAAAAACTGACAGTGTATCCATTTTTAGAAGCCATTTTTTAGCTGTTGATGTGTGATTGTACCCTAACCACTTAGGTTACAGCCTATAGTTCAACCCAGAGCTGCATTCACAATTCTGCAGTCTGCAGAGCCCAACTCACCCAGCATTCCCTGCTTGTTCAGTGTCTGCTTTCTTTGATGAATTTCTTTGTGCCTGTCCATCAGCTAAGCTGTTAGAGAAGTGTCTGAAGACATCCTTGCTGACTGTTTCCAAAGTCGTGAATTTGGCTTCGGAGTATAACACAGGGCAAGACACTGGAAATATTTTCAATGCTGCCTAAGCTGTGAAGTTAATCTGAACCGTGGCCTTCTCTCCCATATGTATGCCCTTATTCGCTTGTCACGTAGGATCCCTACTGCGTCTGGAATTAGAGGATAACACGAGACAGGCTTAAAATATAAGCAAGAGCAAGCAGGATAACTAAAGATTTGGGAGGCGAGGGGTTAAGCGGCGCCCCCTATGTATCGGCAGATGCGACTCGAACCCATTCTCACACAGCAGAGGTCGTATTGTTCGCGTTTCTGATGGCGAAATCTCCAAAGACACTTTGCCAAGTAGCGGAAAGCAGCGTGCAAGGATTTCTCTGGAAGCCGGGGGGATTAACATGTCTTATGTCAGCGCCTCCCGTCTATTCCAGAGATGTAAAGCCCTGTAAATGACACTATCTCATATGTACGCGGGGAGCCCACGCTGCTTCTCGCAGGAGTCACTTACAATAACTTGTCAATTGCGTTTAACCACTGCTGGGGCAGAAACGATTTACAGGGCAGCGCAGGGCACGGCGGATCTCCGGGGACGACTGTTAAATACTCAACTCATCTCATGTACACAGTCAAAGGATATTGCTTTGCAGTGCGAGGGGAATGACAATAACCCCCCCTGCAAGGGATCACACGTACTGTGCCATAGAACATGCTGATAGACCCATTAAAGAGGATGCACAGATCAAAGCAGGCAGTTATACAGAATGCATAGAAGAAACAGTATACTGAAGCATGAGCATGGGCCTTCATTGTGCATAGTGTCAACCGGTGGGGGTCTGACCCGAAGAAGAAAGGGGTAGAGGTCCCTACAGCGGTTCTCCAGCACCACTGTGCAGGGAACTACAGCACAGCTCCCTTCAACCCCTTTGCATGCTGTGCCGTATGAAGCGAGCCCCTGAGGAGCCTGAGTAGAGGATGAGAGTGGTAGTGGCCCTGATGACAAAGTGTCATGGTGTACTCCCTCAGGCTGTTGCTTCTTGGGGTCAGTGCAGTGAAGGAGGGGCACATATTCCCTAAGGGCACACACAGAACCTGTCCTAATCACACAGGAGGACAAGTTACTTCTGAACCAAGGATATGCCTCATCCTCCTCTCTGATCTGCTTGTCAGGGATTATGATCCTGAATACAGATGATAAGATCTTCAGCTGAATCTCTGTAGGAATGGAGTTCATGAGGAGACATGAAGTACAGAGAGGACGGACAGGACAGACTGTGGTAATGGAGACTGCACACAAGAGCTGCTGCTCATTATCCACACCTCATCTCCTCTCTGTACTTCATATCTCCTCATGAACTCCATTCCTACAGAGATTCATCTGAAGAGCTTATCATCTGTATTCAGGATCATAATCCCTGACAAGCAGAGCAGAGAGGAGGATGAGGCAGCTCTTTATCTCAGTGTTGTGAAGTAACCTGTCCTCCTGTGTGATTAGGACAGGTTGTGTGTGTCCTAATAGGATGGCGGCCACTTTGTTTCTCCTGATGATTGGTCCCTAGACAACATATATGATTGGTCAAACTGTACCTGTAGTCTGCAGGGTGTCTGAACTCATTATCCCTCCACTGCATCATTGCCTGAGAATGCTGTAAGGCCGATCACCTTGTTGACTGAAATATTATAGCTCTGGAATCCACTATGCATCGGGTGTCTTCACTTATTTCCCCACCAAATCCCTACCGGATGCCATTATAGTGTATAGGGATCTGGCGGTATGTGGCGGTGTCCGGCTATGCTTGATGCGGTAACTGAGACAGCACGCTCCTCTGCTGTAACAGATTACCGGATTTACCGAGCGGAGATGTGGACCCGACCTTTACGGGCAACGCAATGTAAATGACAGGCGAAGGACAAGCAGGCTCCTCTAGGCTCTCGCCGTACACATCAAGCGCAATTTTGAAACACAGCGATCAATTATCCGGTTTTATCTTGGGAGGGACAATATGTTCAATTTACAAATGTCAGAATATTCAAAGAATTACTTAATGCGTGCATTTCCGCGCTAAGAGGATTGCTTTAATTAAACAGAGAGAGATTATCAGGCTTTGTTTTGAGCTGATAAAATCCTTCCACAAGATAAAATAAACTCATATAGCCCCGGCTAAGCTGCAAAGAAAAAAAAAAAGCATTTATATTTTTGGGTGTCGTGGGTAATAACTGTTTTGGTTAATGCCGATGTCATCTGGGTGACCGGCAAAAAAAAACTAAACAAAAACTGAACAACTTTTTAAGGTCATCTTCAAGGTTAAAGTGCCCCAGTTTGCTTCCCTAGCTTTTTATCTAAATACCTTCACCATAGCCAAGTGCATCTGAGCATCCCACATGGCACCCGCACAAAGTGCACACGCTACCATGGCCCCCTGCCTATGTTGAAAAAAGCAGCTATGGAGAAACACGTCATGTAGGATTGAATTGTGATATAGGCACACAAGGGACCCATAGCAAAGATAAAAATTGGGGGCAATTTGGGTATTAGTTTATGACCACCCCAAATCCCTACGCACCTAAGTTCCATTGAATCCTTGGACCTTTTGGCTGGAGCAAGAACATAGTCATAGAGAAGAATACATCTTATCCACATTCTACTGCAAACTGGTGTCATCCAATTCAATCACAAGGACAGATCTTTTTTTTTGGCGTCAAGAACCCTTGGACCTTTGGTTGGAGCAAAAGCTTGCAAGTCATAGAAAGGAAAACTTCATGACCACAATCTTCTGGACACCGATGTCATCCCATGAATCCAATTCAATCACAAGGCCAGATCTTTTCTGGCGTCAAGAACCTTTGGACCTTTGGCTGGATCAAGACCTCCCAAGTCATAGAAAAGAATACTTCAGGACCACATTCTTTTGAAAAATGGTGTCATCCAATTCAGGACAGATCTTTTTTGGCGTCAAGAACCCTTGGACATTTGGCTGGAGCAAGACCTCACCAGTCAGAAAAGAATACTTCGTGAGCACATTTTTTCTCAAAACCAGTGTCATCCCATGAATCCAATTCAATCACGAGGACAGATATTTTTTGGCATCAAGAACCCTTGGACCTTTGGCTGGTGCAAGACCTCACCAGTCAGAAAGGAATACTTCATGGCCACATTCTTCTGAAAACTTGTGTCATCCCATGAATTCAATTCAATGACAAGGCCAGATCTTTGGCGTCAAGAACCCTTGAACCTTTGGCTGAAGCAAGACCTTTACAAGTCACAAAAGAAGACTTTGTGACCTCATTCTTCTGGACACCGGTGTCATCCCATGAATCCAATTCAATCACAAGGACAGATCTTTTTTGGCGTCAAGAACCTTTGGACCTTTGGCTGGAGCAAGACCTCCTAAGTCATAGAGAAGTATACTTCATGACCACATTCTACTGCAAACTGGTGTCATCCAATTCAATCACAAGGACGGATCTTTTTTGGTGTCAAGATCCCTTGGACCTTTGGCTGGAGCGAGACCTCACCAGTCAGAAAGGAATACTTCATGACCACAGTCTTCTGGACACCAATATCATCCCATGAATCCAATACATTCACAAGGACAGATCTTTTTTGGCGTCAAGGACCCTTGGACCTTTGGCTGGAGCAAGAACTTACAAGTCAGAGAGAAGAATACTTCATGACCACAATCTTCTGGACACTGATGTCATCTCATGAATCCAATACATTCACAAGGACAGATCTTTTTTGGCATCAAGAACCCTTGGTCCTTTGGCTGGAGCAAAACTTACCAGTCAGAAAAGAATACTTTGTGAGCACATTCTTCTGAAAACCAGTGTCATCCCATGATTTCCATTCAATCACAAGGACAGATCTTTTTTGGCATCAAGAAACCTTTGACCTTTGGCTGGAGCAAGACCTCGCAAGTCATAGAAAGGAATACTTCATGATCACAATCTTCTGGACACTGGTGTCATCACAAGGACAGATCTTTTTTTGGCGTCAAGCCCTTGGTTCGGCGTCATCCCATGATTTCCACTCAATGACAAGGCTAGATCTTCTTTGGCATCAAGAAGCAAAGGACATTGAGTTGGAGCAAGACCTCACAAGTCATAGATTAGAATACTTTATAACCACATTTTTCTGAAAACCGGTGTCACCCCATGATTTCAATTCAAAGAGAAAGCCAAATCTTCTTTTGGTGTCAAGAACCCTTGGACCTTGAGTTGGAGCAAGACCTTGCAAGTCATAGAGAAGAATTACTTTATCACCACATTCTTCTGGAAACCGGTGTCATCCCATGATTCCCGTTCAATAACAAGGCCAGATCTTGCTATAGCACTAAGAATTTTTTAAGGCATATTGCAAGAGATCTCTCCTTCAAACCACATACAAATCAACATCTGACAGCCCAGATCTTCTGTGCTTGTCTCCTCAGTAAATGGCACTTTGAATTTGTTATATTTTAGATGAAGTGCATAATCCCCCGAGTGCTGCAATACTGTTACCTGCTTCCTCGTCTACCTTTATAGATTTCACTGTCTGGTCTGACACAGATAAGCTTTCTTCAGGTTTTTTCCTAAGGGAGAATGACAAAAATAAAACCCAGTTGCTCAGATTGTTACTTCATACCATTATCTTAACTTTAGGATCATAAAAGCACTCATAAGAATTACAGATGAGCGAAATCTATTTGCCGATTCTTGATTTGTATGGAATCTTGGAAATTTTCAGCTGCGAAGCGAGCCCGAATATTAGGTGAATCCCTCCGTTAAGATTCGAAAATGTTCCTAAGGCTTTCTACGCATTCGCTACGTACTTGTCCGATAAATTGTACACTAATACTACATCTAAGTTACTCTATACTCTGTTTTCATACGAAATTCAATTACTTAGCGAACTTTTACTGTTAGTTCGTTATTTGTGCGCAAAAGTCCGGGAAGAAATCAGTCACCTGACCTAGTGGGCAGGGCTTGCTCTGATTGGCTCAGGCTCGATAAGCCAGTGACGCATCACTTCTGCTGCGACTGCTGAGACGAGCAGAAGCACTGTGTATGAAGTTCTGAGACACTGAGACCTGTGTTATTGAAATTGAGGTGTAATTGTTCTGGGAATCCATATTACACATCAGGAATACTGCAGGGCAAGTGCAGGGCCAGTGCAGGGCTAGTAATTAATCAGGCAGGGAGAGTGATAGGGAGAGAGATAGGGAGAGAGAAAGGGAGATAGACAGGGAAAGAGACAAGGAGAGAGATAGGGAAAGAGACAGGGAGAGAGACAGGGAGAGAGACAAGGACAGAGACAGGGAGAGAGATAGGGAGAGAGACAGGGAGAGAGAGGAAGAGAGACAGGGACAAAGACAAAGACCAGCTGCAGGGCCACAGTCAAGTGAAAAATGTCTGGAATGGATAAGCAAAAGGGTTCCAGCAGACCTCGAGCTCTAAAAAAAAGGAGAAGGTGGCATAGGGCAGAACTATATGTATAGGTTGAGGCCTCATGCACAGGACCGTTGGGTGTTTTGCAGTCAGCAAATTGTGGATCTGGAAAACATAGGTACCTGTCCATCAAAACAATTCTGTAGGAAGAACTGACCAACAATACCTCCATGTTAAAGTGAAGAGCTCATCTACAGACAGATACTGTAAGCGCCAAAGTCATTGTTCCTCAAGAGGGTAATTCCATTAATTGAAAAATAGTTTCCCATACTTTTTTTCTCCAAGAAATATATTGTTGGATTCTTTGATACATGTCATAATATATGACAGCGTTATTGGTCTTGGGCCTCATGCACACTGCATGGAAGCTTCAAGTTGCATGGGCTATAATATGGCACCATAGAGGTCTACAGGACTATATTGTACATCTGGACTCCTCCAAGTTCATATAGAAATGTTCTGCTGGATATATATGGAATGTGGCAGAAACAAATCATACCTTCATGCCTTCATGCATGCCTTCATAATTTGGTGCCATATGGAAGCTCTTTAAGTAGGAACCATATGGCAGCACACTGAGTACCTACAGCTCTAGTGCATGGCTACATATTATGATTTTATGGGCCGAATAAATTTTGGTGCTTTAGATTGCACATCAGCTTGAAACTGTGATTCATCTGTGACTTGCTTCCTTTTATAAAACCCAGGAGACTTTGAATGCCCACCAACCACCACATAAGTCGCCATCATGAAGTATGAAAGGAATTTCCGGGCAAGGTGCCTTTATTTGGTATATTCTAAAAAAATGACTCATGGTAAAGTCTTAAGTTCCAATTAACCTTCTATCATCTCTATGGCTGGTTTAGAAGACACCAACGCACGCCATCTGGAAAGCGTACAAGACATTGCTTCCAAGCCTACTGCTGGCAATCTCCCTGGGAATATGGGTTATTGGCTGAGCCCCCAAGTGCTTTCACTCAAAATCCTATGTGGAAGAGCAGCAAATATTAGCTTGACAGTTTCGTTTCGTTGAGTTTTTCCTGTGATTGTGCCGTTTCTATCAGTTCTCGCACTACAAAGTTCAGAACTACATATTTGTGCATTGAATTAAAGGGGTTATATGACAGCACCGCCCTTGTCTATGCGCTGTGTCTAGCAGCTCAGCATCAGTCACTTAAATGCAACCTATCTGCAATACCATATGCAACCTGTAGACAAGAGTGGAGCTATGTATGGGGGAAAACGGCAAATCCTTTTTCCATAGCGCACCTTTAAAAATAACATAAATGTGCAGCGTGAAGGTAAAACGAATTGCTCAGGTAGTTGTTGTACCGTAGGAGTACAGTGACCAGCTTTGGGATGGTCCCAAAACTATACAGCGTCCTCCAGACACAGTCAAGGTGTCACCACTTGTTGCTGCTCTCCGGAAGGGATGGCAAGATGTGGTGCACCCCAATGGGGAGTAAGTCCAGAGAGTCAGGGTCTACAGTAAACCAGTGTGCTTCTTTATTGTATGAATTCAAGTGCAAAACAATACAGGCTTGGAGTTGGCTTCTCCAGTCTCCTCCCTGGCAGAAGATGGTTCTGTGCTGAGGAAAGGCCTGAGCTAGCTGTCCCTCTTATAAGGCTGATACCCTGGTCAAAGAACTAGTGGACCAGGTTCTGCAGCTCAGTCATTGATGTCTCAGCATCTTCTTCTGGTCACTTGTGCAGTCTGGCAGAGTCTCTCCTACTAAACATTGGTCCTTACAGTATATGCAGAAACTTAGGGGCTCTCACTGTTCTACTTTTTTACAGTTTCTAACTGATCCAGAACTTTCTAGTGGGAGAGGAGAAACTGGAGAAGCACAATCGTACAGAAACAATGTTGCAGTTCACAGCTGCCATAGACCATTGAGCCTCAGTAAAAGTCAATGGGAAAGACAAAGCAGTTTTCAGTCATAAACAACCGTCTGACAGAGCTAAACCAGATGGCCTGAAATTTCAATGTAGCTCTGCATAGTTCCTTATGGTAACTATGCAAAATGACTAGCTCTTCAGTGTACAGGCTAGAAAGTCCCAAAGTCTCTCAGTATTAGCTGGCTGTGCATTAACTCTTTTGAAAGTGTATTGCAAAAACAGTGCAATTACAATGCAAATTGTCATATTTACTTGGGTCCTTCAGAGATAGAGTCAGAAGGCCCCTTGTAAAGGCATGCATTGCATCAGAGGGTTTCGAGCTGTGCATCCATAACGCCCATACAAGTTTATGTATACGATTTCGGACCACCTCTTGCTGCCACATCCAGAAGGAAGGCAGCTGAGGGGCCCAATTCTAGGTGGGGCTTACATATATCAGACATTTATGGTATTTCCTGTGGAATGAGGTGGAGGCCACACAGGTCGTACAGCCCTAAGGCCGGTCCACTACAAGCAAGAAGCCCTAAGCCCACAGAGCCTGTCGGGGATAGGGGAAGGGGACAGTTTCTTTCCCAATAGCTGGAGAGTCACTGGTTGGAGACCGCTATTGTATATTACATGGAAGGTCATTTGTATGGGGATTATATTAAAGCTTTCGCAATGATTTATAATGGAGGGGCTGCTGCCAATTGTCTTGATCTCTCCATAAACCGCTAATTTGCCAGATGTGGATTAGCAAAATTCAGGGGAACAATTCAGCCTTAAATCCATTCAGGCAGGAAAAAACATGACTGTTTGCTCTGTGTTTAGTCCAATTCTACAGGAACAGTTGTTCGGAGCCTATAAACAGCCTTTCATGAGGCTGCTTAATGTGTCTTTTGACAAGGAGCCATATTACACTGTCCTCAGCAACAGAATATCTGAATCTGTACTCATCTATGAAAATACAGGTCTTATGGGTAATGGATGAGGAACCAACCGGCTTGACTTTGGGCTAGATCTAGACACAGGGATCTGGAATTCACTGCATGGGAGCCACCAGGCCTATACCTTTTGGCGTAGTCCCAGTGTGGTTGACAGATGACCCACGGAGGTTAGAGACACAGATGCAAAGCACCGACGTATCAGGCAAAACTCATAGTCAGAAAACAGGTCGAGGTCAGGGCAGGCTCAGTTTGTTTAAAACCTTGAAACTAGCCCCAGGTCAGGTCGGCAGCAGTGGTTCAATACGGTTAACAGTCTGTGGTCAGGAAAGGCAGCAGAGGGTCAGGGTCGATAAACAGGCAGAAGTTGGGACACGAGCAGACAGCAGAATAGCGCATCTTCACTGGTAACTAGCAAGCTAGAAAACCTATTGCTCAGGCACTCTCCCATATGCAAAGGTGCCTAAAGTACCCTAAAGTGACCAGCCATTGGCTGGAGGAAACTAAAATGGGTGCTGGTCCTTTAAGTGCAGAAGAAGTGAGACAAGCTGGGAGAGAAGCACAAGCCGGGACTGCAGAAGACACATGGTGCCCATGCCCCCCGGAGGAGCAGAACAGTGGTGGGCATGTGACAGCCATTGCAACAACAGGCTTTACTTATGCATCAGGCTGAGCTTCAATACCACACATGGACCATGGGCAAGGGTGGCACTCTTTCTCAGACAGCAAGGTTTGCATCTTAGACACATAGAAAGACTAGCTTAAAATATCTGTGAGAAAACCTAGTTATGTTAAACTGGTGGAGGACTGGAACATCTATTGTCCTCCACTTACAATGCTGTTCTAACACCTCTCCTGAGGCAGTTGAATTACACCTAATAGCTCCAGTCATGCAAATTGCAACCAACATCTTACCTCTATGAGAGCCTTACCTTGTGTTGATAAACAGATTAAGCTGACTGAAGCATGAAGCACCAGTATTTAATGCCTTAGATTTCTTGTACAAGTCATTCTAACTAAGAAAGCCACTTGGAAGACTAACGAAACATCTTCAAGAGAAAATATGATCTCTGAAAGACACATATTATTGTTTGCAGTCATTCAAGAAAGGCACATAACCTTGGTGGTTACACTTTGGCGTTTCAGAGGTAAAATAAGCTTCCTTTAAATATTTTGCAGTCCATAAATAGTGCTAGTCCCAAGGGGACTACAACAGAGGTGATATTAGGCATTCAGGCTGCAGGGTTAGATCAGGGTCTCCATTCTTTTTAGGTTTTCCAATATCTGCCTGGCATTACTTCTCCCATTGCTCCAGTGTCCTCTGGGCTGGTGAATGACTCCTCTTGGACCCAGCAGCACTATTCCTTACTGTCCCTTCTCTCAGGAGACCTGGCTCATGCCCGTTGTGGGATGTCACTGCAGACATCTCACCTCCACATTGCTGAAGCTGGATCTATGGACGAATTTGGGTCACTGCAGGTCCTTGCTCAGTCCTGGTATATGCCTTGTCTTGAGGACACCCCTGCCCAGAGCATCACTGTCCTCACCGTTTTGAGTAGGGCCAGCACGTCCCTACAGCCCCATCTGATGGCAGATGTTGGACATGATAATTTGCATATATTTTACCCAGAACTCAAGAGGAGCATTGTTTAGCCTACAATAGTCATCACGTATATCAACTGGTCTCTCTAATAGAAATAGTACCCACCCAGAGGTTCCCCGCAAGGCCTTCAAACTAGAAAAGCTGTTCTCATTAGCTTTTCTCTGATTAAGGACCTTTGTCCTGAAAGAACTACTTGCAGATATGAGGCTGACTTAGCTATAGTTAGTGCCTTGCTAATAGCTTGTCTTCCGAAAGAGAAAATAATTCTAGTCTCTGTCCTGTGGGATTATCAGAGGGATTCTAAGCAGATCATGAGCAGACAGCTATGGTATCATACAGTCCGGCTGTTGTATTATACTGTCAGTGTCTATAGACTCCTGTACATGCAGAGAACATTCTAGAAAAGCATGTAAGTTCTGTATCTGACAGCTTATGTTCTCTGCTCTATAAGTGGTTGGACAGTAGGACTGAATGTCTCCATGCCTTCGTCATGTGTGATAGCAGCGTAATTATACTAATAAATGACTGTGCGTCGGTAACAATACAGGAAAAATACGAGGCGCACGCCAAGTTTTTTTTAGGATATTTTTTATTATTATTACTTTTATATTTTTTTAATAACCCGTTCAGTAGATATTTCTAAATAGAATGATGATAATTGTATTCTGTACATATATAATTTTTATGATCTAGCAATTCCTTCTTGAGTCCAGCCTATTCTATTCTCATTTTAAAGGGGGTTTTCTGGGTGCTTAATAGGATAGGGCATCAATATATGATCAGTGGGGGTCCGACTCCTGGTAGCCCTGCCGATCAGCTGTTTGAAGAGGCCATGGTGCTCTGGTGAGCACTGCGCCCACCTTGCAGATTACCAAACACAGCGCCGTCCATAGTATAATGGCTGTGCTTGGTATTGCAGCGCAGCCCCATTCACTTGAATGGGGCTGAGCAGGGGCGTAGCTATAGGGGGTGCAGAGGTAGCAGTCGCTACTGGGACCAGGAGCCTGAGGGGGCCCAAAAACCTGTGTGCCACATAAGAAGACACTGGTATTATAGAAAGTGCATGCTGGTTAAGTTGGCTGGCTGGAGGGAAGGGGCTAGGTCAGGAATTTGGCATGGGGGGGATTCACTTTTTCCCTACCCTGGCCCCAAAGCACTGAGGGAAGGGGGGCCCAAGCTGAACTCTTGCACCAGGGCCCATAAGCTTTTAGCTACGCTCCTGGGGCTGAGCTGCGTGTAGGTCATGTGACCAATGAAAGTGACGTCACTGGCCTAGGAAGAGGCTGCAGCAGATCACCTGGGATGCAGGTTCTTGGACCCCCGTGAATCTGATTTTGATGACCTGTCCTGAGGATTGGTCATCAATATAAAAATCTCAGATGACTCCCTTAAACTTTTCTCTACCCTTACAAGTATATTGCATATACAGTGTTTTTTAGGACTGCCCTACAATCCAGAATATTTGATGATCTTGCATCAAATCCTGTCTACTCTGGATTACAGGAAATTCCATCATACTATCAGTATGAGCAGTACTTTATTGCTATCCTCCCACCCATGCAGACTGTGGAGCCTAGAGGCTGACCCCTGAGGAGCGAACTACTCAGTATTTGGCTCCCTGGACACCCCTGATATTAGGTTAGATCTAGTACGATTCCGCTTGTGGCAGCTCAGTTGATAAAGTCGCCGGTGAGTCCCTATTACCCCTATGACGGTGGTTTTATATAGAGCTTCTTGGAATCAACAGGCAATCATGTAATACATGACCAAGTGCCGTGAAGTGAGAGCTGCTTTTTGCAGTCACTCTCAGCCCCAGGGATGCACCTAGCCTTTCTGCTGCCTGAGGCGAAAATTAAAACGGCACCCCCCCAATGCCAATTTCTTACACTAACCCCTTTGCCACAATGAAAGTGCTCATCGCCCATGGCCCTTTCACTGCCCCCCTCTTGGGCCTACCTGGTGCTGCCTGAGGCGATCGCCTCACCTGGCCTCATTGGTGGTGCATACTTTCAATCCTCTGCCGCTCCCGTTTCAATGCTTCCCACCAGTCGATCTCCGTCTCTCTCAACACACAGGAAATGACCTCTCAGCCAATCACTGTCCCGCCTCAGGAGGTGATTGGTTGAGCAGTCATTTCCTGTGTGTTGACCAGGAAGTAGAAACCACTGAGAGGTTGGGAAGCATCAGAATCAACGTGGCATTGGTAAGAGTGAGCTTTTATAATTTTACACTAAGCCTGTCGTCCATACACTTTTTTGACCAATGGATACCCTTGTACACATACATGCTCAGCTCAGCCAGGCATGTGTAAGGTTAAATTAATTGCATGTAATGGGATGTTTGCTTTTATTATATGGGTAGTGGTGGAGGGAATGTTTGGGCGGGGTCGTTCGGCTGCCATTACCCGTGTGAATTAGTGCAATAGTTGGCAGGAGGGTGTTTCTACTGCCCTGCCTTGCCACAATGGGCACCATGTAACCCACCTTGGATGAGTCCAGCAGTTAAGAACTGAAGAGTGCGAGCAGGGCAAAACTGTATGTAACTAAGGTCGGAGGCCCTATTGGCTAACTGGCCAAGACAGGGTGGCTTGTTGGTGTCCTTTGCCCCCCTTTCTCATTGACAGCTGTACTGGCGGCCATATTGCTTGTCACCCAACTTTCCGAGAACAGACAAGACAGCTGAATAGCATATACAGAGAAGGACAGCTCAAGGACTTATATTCAGCAGACCAGGAGGTTAAGTGGACCTATCTCCAGCTGGTGGAATGACAGCGAAAACCCACCCGATCCTCATGACTCATTAATGAGAACCGTACACCTCGTAATTTAGAGGGCAATCGATTTCTAATCAATACCTGGGTCGGCTTCCCCTCCATATCTCCCTGTGCCAGTAATCTTGTAAAACGCACATTATAATTTCATGGGCTTTCAATCCTCAGAGGTGTCATGACAGACGGAGGGAGAGGGGAGCGGGGCCGAAAACACATCAAATATTGTTTTACCAACACAATCGACTTTCTCTAACGCGTTTCAGCCGCCTGCGCAGGTTTACAAACAGACGTTAACTGCAGTCTAAAAATACAACCGGAATCCTCTGGGCCTTCGAGTGGTGATATGACGAGAGGCCTGAAAGCTCTTAAAGGGACGCTAAAAGCATTTCATGCCGAGATCTAGACTAAGCAATATGCAGGTGATGGCAACATGTGGTCAAGAGTCTACTCGAGGAGAGCCGCCCGCTCCCCCCTCCCCCTTTATGTGCTGCACTTGTGTGGGTGAAGTACCTTCCAAACGTGGCAGAGATTCAGCCCCTGACTCCACAGTCGAGGAGAGATGATGAGGGTAGAAGACCGTGCTCCGTATCATGACCTATCAATCTATTGGTAGTGTACTACCAGACCAAGTATGTTGTCTTGTCCTTTAATTAGTGGGTTGGGCTATTTAAGCCACGCCCATAGCTAAAAGGTGCACCGAAACTTGGTTTGCTGAGTTTTTTTTTCATGTTTCAGTACATGCTTTTGTATCACTTTTTTGAGGCGGTTACCCTTTGAAATCCGCATGCAAATCCGCATGTATGGACGTACCCTAAATGGTCAGGAGCTCTAGCTATGTACAACCTGATCTTTCTGGTTCATAGAGTTGCTATGAGGGTTTACAGAAACTTTTAGTTCTCTTAAAGGGGTTGTCTCACTTCAGCAAGTGGCATTTATCATGTAGAGAAAGTTATTTCAAGCCACTTACTAATGTATTGTGATTGTCCATATTGCTTCCTTTGCTGGCTGGATTCATTTTTCTATCCCATTATACACTGCTCGTTTCCATGGTTACGACCACCCTGCAATCCATCAGTGGTGGCCGTGCTTGCACATTACAGGAAAAAGTGCCAGCCTCTCTGGTGGCCGGGACCATAGGAGCTCACATAGGCCGTCTCTTTTTCCTATAGTGTGCAAGCACGACCACCACCTCTGGATTGCAGGGTGGTCATAACCATGGAAACGAGCAGTGTATAATGTGATGGAAAAATGAATCCAGCCAGCAAAGGAGGCAATATGGAGAATCACAATACATTAGTAAGTGGCTTGTATTAACTTTCTCTACGTGATAAATGCCACTTGCTGAAGTGAGAGGACCCCTTTAATTTGTACATTTCCAATATTTTCTGCATCTTGTTTAGTAAATAAAGTATTTGCTCTTTTTTTCACATGGGAAGATGGAAAAGTTGACGAAAATGTTGAAAGGGAATTCATCATCCTCCGTTTCCATGCCTACTGCCTGACTCCCCGATCCTCGCCGTCCTGAAGTGTGGAAAGCTTTTCAGGAGGAATCATCTGACTTCAGTTTAACTGGCAATTAGCATTCCACTGGGGAGAGGCCGCTGCCATGTTTGTGATGAGCGGCGAGCGCATCTCTTCAAACCCTTCCACATTCCTGCATTAACCCTGATTGCTGCTGAGACGTGACATAGAGATAATCTGAATATTTCTGATATATTTAATACAAATTGATAGAGAGAAAGATATAATACTTGCCTAAATAGCAATTCCCTTATATTGAGAAGTGCAGTAGGAGCCATCCACCGTTGCCCGGGAATCCTCTTGGTGCACACAGTTTGCCCGAAGACAAAAGGATTAGATATAAATGGCTGTTTTCTTAAAAAAAAAACCAGCCCCACTAACCACTTAAACTGAGCTGCAATAACACAAACCACATGTTGTTCTAATCGTGGACAACCTCTAAATCTAATAATCCATAAAATCATGAAAAATAGATATTTCCACCTTCTTGGTCTATTCTGGTTTCTTTTACTTGGTCTCCAATTCGAGCAGAGTTATAGAGGGAGATCTCTGCCTCCCAAATCGAGAGAAAGTTGGGTGCAGATATGCTCCTTGCAGGGAGGCTGCATACAGAGACGTTGGGTGAATATATGCTCTGTGCAGAGGGGCTGTATACAGAGACGTTGGGTGAAGATATGCTCTGTGCAGAGGGGCTGTATACAGAGACGTTGGGTGAAGATATGCTCTGTGCAGAGGGGCTGTATACAGAGACGTTGGGTGAAGATATGCTCTGTGCAGAGGGGCTGTATACAGAGACGTTGGGTGAAGATATGCTCTGTGCAGAGGGGCTGTATACAGAGACGTTGGGTGAAGATATGCTCTGTGCAGAGGGGCTGTATACAGAGACGTTGGGTGAAGATATGCTCTGTGCAGAGGGGCTGTATACAGAGACGTTGGGTGAAGATATGCTCTGTGCAGAGGGGCTGCATACAGAGAAGCAGTGTGCAGAGAGGATGTGTGCAGAGAGGATGAGTGCAGAGACAATGTGTGCAGAGAGGATGAGTGCGGAGAGAATGTGTGCAGAGATGCATTGTGCAGAGAGGATGAGTACAGAGAAGCAGTGTGCAGAGATGATGTGTGCAGAGAAGCAGTGTACAGAGATGCATTGTGCAGAGAAGCAGTGCACAGAGAATGAGTACAGAGAAGCTGTGTGCAGAGATGATTTGTACACAGAAGCAGTGTGCAGAGATGATGTGTACAGAGAAGCAGTGTGCAGAGAGGATGAGTACATAGAAGATGAGTACAGAGAAGCAGTGTGCAGAGAGGATGAGTACAGAGAGGATGAGTACAGAGAAGCAGTGTGCAGAGATGATGTGTACAGAGAGGATGAGTACAGAGAGGATGAGTACAGAGAGGATGAGTACAGAGAAGCAGTGTGCAGAGATAATGTGTACAGAGAGGATGAGTGCAGAGAGGATGAGTGCAGAGAGGATGAGTACAGAGATGATGTGTACAGAGATGATGTGTACAGAGAAGCAGTGTGCAGAGATGATGTGTACAGAGAAGCGGTGTGCAGAGAGGATGATTACAGAGAGGATGAGTACAGAGAAGCGGTGTGCAGAGAGGATGATTACATAGAGGATGAGTACAGAGAGGATGAGTACAGAGAAGCGGTGTGCAGAGATGATGAGTACAGAGAGGATGAGTACAGAGAGGATGAGTACAGAGATGATGTGTACAGAGATGATGTGTACAGAGAAGCAGTGTGCAGAGATGATGTGTACAGAGAAGCGGTGTGCAGAGAGGATGATTACAGAGAGGATGAGTACAGAGAAGCGGTGTGCAGAGAGGATGATTACATAGAGGATGAGTACAGAGAGGATGAGTACAGAGAAGCGGTGTGCAGAGATGATGAGTACAGAGAGGATGAGTACAGAGAGGATGAGTACAGAGAGGCGGTGTGCAGAGATGATGTGTACAGAGAGGATGAGTGCAGAGAGGATGAGTGCAGAGAGGATGAGTGCAGAGAGGATGAGTACAGAGAAGCAGTGTGCAGAGATGATGTGTACAGAGAAGCAGTGTGCAGAGAGGATGAGTACAGAGAGGATGAGTACAGAGAAGCGGTGTGCAGAGAGGATGATTACATAGAGGATGAGTACAGAGAGGATGAGTACAGAGAAGCGGTGTGCAGAGAGGATGAGTGCAGAGAGGATGAGTGCAGAGATGATGAGTACAGAGAGGATGAGTACAGAGAGGATGAGTACAGAGAAGCGGTGTGCAGAGATGATGAGTACAGAGATGATGAGTACAGAGAGGATGAGTACAGAGAGGCGGTGTGCAGAGATGATGAGTACAGAGAGGATGAGTACAGAGAGGATGAGTACAGAGAAGCGGTGTGCAGAGATGATGAGTACAGAGATGATGAGTACAGAGAGGATGAGTACAGAGAGGCGGTGTGCAGAGATGATGAGTACAGAGAGGATGAGTACAGAGAGGATGAGTACAGAGAGGCGGTGTGCAGAGAGGATGAGTACAGAGAGGATGAGTACAGAGAGGATGAGTACAGAGAGGATGAGTACAGAGAGGCGGTGTGCAGAGAGGATGAGTACAGAGAAGCTATGTGCAAAGATACATGATTGCATGTTATTGACTAAGCTCCAGAACTACATGAAAATTGTCTTCCGCTTATGAACTTTTAAGGACCTCACTCTTTTTTTTTGCGAATTGTACATTATCGAAGACAAGACACAACCGTACAAGAAACCGCTCTAGTACAATAAATGCATGACACGGCCGGATCTAGAGAAGAGAAATTCTCAAAAGAGCGCAAAAAGAACGGGTAGAGTCAGGCAGAGCGTCGAGCGCCTTACATGTGGCCCAGATATATATTCACCTGAGGGCAATGTTCTCTGCAGCTCCTTTATGAGCTTCTCTTTGACACTAATGCTGCCAGTGCCATCTACTTCAAATAAAAATTAACTACGTGACTCTTTAGTCAACTAAGTTACGATGACTGAGAATTCTGATCTCCCTCGGAGACTGAGCACAAATTCTAAGAGATATCTACGGTGTATTAACTCCTGTTTTCAACAGTCTATAAAAATATCAAAATATAACTCCGGAGTGGTGTCTACACCTCCAGAATTCAATTAGTAGGATGAGCTTTGCAGAATCGTTTTTTCCTCTTTAAGTATTCTGTATTGCATTTTGTTTTAAAGGGAACCTGTCATCTCCGAGACACCCCCTGAACTAGAGTAAGAGATGTATAGTGTAAGTGATGCTGAATCCAAATATGTAAGTTTTATCTTCATACTCGCTTCCATTCTGACGCTGTGCTTCCACAAACCAGCAGTAAAATGCACTCACTGGACTCCGGTGCTCACTCACATAATGGAGACGACTCAAAGAAGAGTCCTCTCAATGCATTTTACTGCAGGTTTGTGGGAGCACAGCGTCAGAATGGAAGTGAGTATGAAGATAAAACTTACATATTCGGATTCAGCATCACTTACACTATACACCGCTTACTCTAGTTCAGGGGGTGTTTGGGAGCTGACAGGTTCCCTTTAAGTTGCTCAGCAACCGTTTCTACATCTGGGTGACTACCAGTTGAGTGCAGGTAGCTGTTACTCACCTGTCCCAGATTCAGCACCTTTATTGCCTCACTTTCCCACCTTGGTCAGAGTCAATCTCTTCCCCTGTGAATCGGGTTTCTGTCTATTGCAGCTCTCTCCCTATCACAAGGGGGTGTGTTCTTCCTGCTGAGTCTCTCTCCCTATTACAAGAGGGTGTGTTCTTCCTGCTGAATCTCTCTATCACAGTTCAGGGGGTGTGTTCTTCCTGCTGAATCTCTCTATCACAGTTCAGGGGGTGTGTTCTTCCTGCTGAATCTCTCTCCCTATCACAGCTCAGGGGGTGTGTTCTTCTTGCTGAATCTCTCTCCCTATCACAAGGGGGTGTGTTCTTTCTGCTGAGTCTCTCTCCCTATCACATGGGGGTATGTTCTTCTTGCTGAATCTCTCTCCCTATCACAAGGGGGTGTGTTCTTCCTGCTCAATCTCTCTCCCTATCACAGCTCAGGGGGTGTGTTCTTCCTGCTGAATCTCTCTCCCTATTACAGCTCAGGGGGTGTGTTCTTCCTGCTCAATCTCTCTCCCTATCACAGCTCAAGGGGTGTGTTCTTCCTGCTGACCTGCTGAATCTCTCTCCCTATCACAGCTCAGGGGGTGTGTTCTTCCTGCTGAATCTCTCTCCCTATCACAGCTCAGGGAGTGTGTTCTTCCTGCTGAATCTCTCTCCCTATCACAAGGGGGTGTGTTCTTTCTGCTGAGTCTCTCTTCTTATCACATCTTAGGGGGTGTGTTCTTTCTGTTGAATCTCTCTCCCTATCACAAGGGGGTATGTTCTTCTTGCTGAATCTCTCTCCCTATCACAGCTCAGGGGGTGTGTTCTTCCTACTGAATCTCTCTCCCTATCATAGCTCAGTGGCGTGTTCCTTCTGCTGCAGCTCTGTCCCGGTAACTGTCACATCTTCTAACTGCAGATACGGCTGGTGGCAGTTGAAGGATGGAACTGAGTATTTATGGGAGCGCCATAATGAAAGCACGCCCTTTATGAGATGCAGTACAGCATCACAGTCGCTTATCTCCCATGGAACAACCCATCATGTATGTTAGAATCCAACAGGCCGTGTTGGGATGGTAAAGAGATCTCCATAGATGTGGATTACACCCTAGAGTTCTAAAGGAGCTCAGTTCAGTTATTGCTTTGCCTCTGTTCATAATATTTACAGATTCTTTAATGACAGGCATTGTACCAAGAGACTGGCGCAAGGGGAATGTGGTGCCCATTTTCAAAAAGGGTGCTAGGTCTTCACCAGGAAATTATAGACCAGTAAGCTTAACATCCATAGTGGGAAAACTGTTAGTGGGCCTTCTACGGGACTACATACAGGATTATGTAACTGTCAGTAATATAATAAGTGATAGCCAACATGGTTTTACTAAGAACAGCAGCTGTCAGACTAAGCTGATTTGTTTTTATGAGGAGGTGAGTAGAAGCCTGGACAGTGGAAAGGCTGTCGATATTGTGTTTTTGGACTTTGCAAAGGTGTTTGATACTGTCCCTCATGGACGACTGATGGGTAAATTGATGTCTATTGGTTTAGAAAATAAATATAATAATAAAATAATTTGTAATTGGATGGAAAACTGGCTTCATGATCGTATCCAAAGAATTGTGGTCAATGATTCCTACTCTGAATGGTCCCCAAGGTTCTGTGCTGGGTCCGCTATTAGTTAACTTATTCATTAATGACATGGAGGATGAGAGTAGTAGTGCTGTTTCTATTTTTGCAAATGACACTAAACTTTGTAATACAGTCCAGTCTATAAGTTACAAGCTGACTCTACTTGGCAAATGAGGTTCAATATAGATAAATGTAAAGTTCTACACCTGGGGGCGAATAACCTGCATGCAGCATATGTCCTAGGGGGAGTAACACTGGGAGAGTCACTTGTGGAGAAGGATCGGGGTGTATTAGTAGATCATAGACTAAATAACAGCACAATGCCAGCCAGCTGCCTCTAAGGCCAAAAGAATTTTGTCTTGTATTAAAAGAGGTATGGACTCGCGGGACAGGGATGTAATATTGTTACTATACTAAGTGTTGGTGCGGCCTCAAGTGGAATACGCAGTTCAGTTCTGGGCACCAGTCCATAAAAAGGATGCCCTGGAGTTAGAAAAGGTACAGAGGAGAGCAACTAAACTGATAAAGGGCCTGGAAGATCTTAATAATGAGCAAAGATTAAAAGAACTAAAGACGTCTAAGGGGGGACATGAATAACATGTACAAATGTATGAACGGACCATACAAAAAATATCAAGGGAAGTTATTCTGTGTTAAACCCCCTCAAAAAACAAGAGGCCACGCCCTTCGACTGGAGAAAAAAAAGATTCGGTCATAAGAGGCGTAAAGCATTCTTTACAGTAAGGGCTGTGAATCTCTGGAATAGCCGCAGGAACTGGTCACAGCAAATACAGGAGAAGCTTCTAAAAGGGTTTAGATGACATTTTAATTCAAAATAAAATTGAGGCTTCTGACAATGTATAGAAAACTTGTTCTACGCTCCCTGTCCCTTTGGCCCAACCCCTTTTTAAAAGGAAGATGTACATTGATCATTGATCCAGGGATAGATATAGCAGGATTACAGGTTGGACTTGATGGACTTGTGTCTTTTTCCAACCTTAACAACTATGTAACTATGAGACCTTCCACCGATCCCTCAGAAATTCCACGTTTTTAAATTAAAAATCAAAATATTTATTTTCTTTAAAGTTCTCAGTCTTATCTATCAGGAGATGCACATGAAATCTGGAGAGAAAAGCGAGATATTCTTCTTAGACACCATTTGGTTTTATAATCTCATCTGTCCTGAAGAAGCAGGAGGGAGGACTCATTAATCCTTCCTTTATTCTGCGCTGCCTTCGTCTTTGGAGAAGAGGTCACCAGAGGACTTTGTAGAGGACGAGAGTTCTGGAGAATAAGGCAGCGCTCCGGCGTATATCTAGGACGGATGTTAAGTAGAAATCTACAGCCTGACAGTAAAGAGCCTCCTGGACCCTTTCCAGTAAATGATGTTCTTTAAAACTTTCTATCAGGAGTCGCAGATTTCCTTATTGGTTTCTGATGAAATTCTACCATATCTATCTATCTATCTATCTATCTATCCATCTATCCATCTACATATCTATATCTATCTATCTATCTACATATCTATATCTATCTATCTATCTATCTATCTATCTATCTATCTATCTATCTACATGTGGGCGATTTTCCAAATGATCCTTCTAGAGTGCCCCCATAATAGAGACAGACATGGTGCCAGCAGTAGATGGCAGAGAGATGGAAGAGAGATGGCAGGTATCTGAGGGGTCAGTGGCACATATACAGACGACTAGTACAGCTCTCACATTGGGGCGGTTGTATCAGTTCCTCCTCTGTATGTGGCTTCATGTAAACCTCCTATATAGTGACAGGTCGCAGCCCATGTAATTGCAGGTTAGAGCGATACATTAATAATCTGCGGAGCTCCTCTTATTTTATACATAGGATCTAATTAACATTTCATTAATTGTAAAGGCAGCCGCAGCAGGAATCCTGGAGAGCGGGAGAGTAATTGACACCTCAGACAGTGCAAATAACAGCGCAGCCGCCTGCGTACAGATATGGCGTAGAATTTCCTTTTTTTTTTTTTTAATTTGATGTTTTGTCTGCCAAACACATAATCTGTCAAGAGAACATCAGGTTTCTACAGGGGAAGTGAGCTATATCTATCTGTCTATCTATCTCTCATATCTATCTAATCTCATATCTATCTAATCTCATATCTATCTATCTTTATGGGGGTCACTCTTCTGGACACTGTGACATGTGGGATATGTTGAGTCACCCTAAAAACGATTCCGCTGTCCCCCATCATCCCTGTGATATCTCCTGGGTGCTGTGCCCTCTATACCTTGGAGCTGACACCTGGTGTCATTGAGGTGGCATTACCCCGGAGCACAGCGCGGCACTGGCATCTGTAAGCTGCGCAGTCACTTGGCTCTTGGCACTTGTGCTGCTGATAATGACTAAGCCTTGTGTGAAGTCACCTACAGAGAAACCTTCAGCATGACTGACATCCTCCACCCTGAAAGTACCAGGCGCCCGACCCCTCTGTGTCCAGATGTGGGGGTCGTACACAGGGCGCACTACAGGCTGTGTATAATGAGCAGTGATCCAGACTCATACATAGTGTACAGGAGGGCCGGATCCTATAGATGGCAGCCACAGACACAGCCGTCACCGTGCCCCCATAACAATGGCATCCACCTTGTAATAACAGAGACAGTGATAGTGCCCCATAACAATGGCGTGAGAAAAGAGACTGTGACAGTGCCCCCACAACAATGACATGCACAATGCTGTATTACCAGGGACAGTCACAGTGCCCCCATAGTGTTAGTAACCACAGTGCCCCCATAATGTTAATAACCACAGTGCCCCCATAATGTTAATAACCACAGTGCCCCCATAATGTTAATAACCACAGTGCCCCCATAGTGTTAATAACCACAGTGCCCCCATAATGTTAATAACCACAGTGCCCCCATAGTGTTAATAACCACAGTGCCCCCATAATGTTAATAACCACAGTGCCCCCATAATGTTAGTAACCACAGTGCCCCATAGTGTTAATAACCACAGTGCCCCCATAGTGTTAATAACCACAGTGCCCCCATAATGTTAATAACCACAGTGCCCCCATGTTAATAACCACAGTGCCCCCATAGTGTTAGTAACCACAGTGCCCCCATAGTGTTGATAACCACAGTGCCCCCATAATGTTGATAACCACAGTGCCCCCATAGTGTTAATAACCACAGTGCCCCCATAGTGTTAATAACCACAGTGCCCCCATAATGTTAGTAACCACAGTGCCCCCATAGTGTTAATAACCACAGTGCCCCCATATTGTTAATAACCACAGTGCCCCCATAATGTTAGTAACCACAGTGCCCCCATAGTGTTAATAACCACAGTGCCCCATAATGTTAATAACCACAGTGCCCCCATAATGTTAATAACCACAGTGCCCCCATATTGTTAATAACCACAGTGCCCCCATATTGTTAATAACCACAGTGCCCCCATAGTGTTGATAACCACAGTGCCCCCATAATGTTGATAACCACAGTGCCCCCATAATGTTAGTAACCACAGTGCCCCCATAGTGTTAATAACCACAGTGCCCCATTAATGTTAATAACCACAGTGCCCCCATAGTGTTAATAACCACAGTACCTCCATAGTGTTAATAACCACAGTGCCCCCATAATGTTAGTAACCACAGTGCCCCCATAGTGTTAATAACCACAGTGTCCCCATAATGTTAGTAACCACAGTACCCCCATAGTGTTAATAACCACAGTGCCCCCATAATGTTAGTAACCACAGTGCCCCCATAATGTTAGTAACCACAGTGCCCCCATAATGTTAGTAACCACAGTGCCCCCATAGTGTTAGTAACCACAGTACCCCCATAGTGTTAATAACCACAGTGCCCCCATAATGTTAGTAACCACAGTGCCCCATAATGTTAGTAACCACAGTGCCCCCATAATGTTAGTAACCACAGTGCCCCCATAATGTTAGTAACCACAGTGCCCCCATAGTGTTAATAACCACAGTGCCCCCATAATGTTAGTAACCACAGTGCCCCCATAATGTAAATAACCACAGTGCCCCATAATGTTAGTAACCACAGTGCCCCCATAATGTTAGTAACCACAGTGCCCCCATAATGTAAATAACCACAGTGCCCCCATAATGTTAATAACCACAGTGCCCCCATAATGTTAATAACCACAGTACCCCCATAGTGTTAATAACCACAGTGCCCCATTAATGTTAATAACCACAGTGCCCCCATAGTGTTAATAACCACAGTGCCCCCATAGTGTTAATAACCACAGTGCCCCCATAATGTAAATAACCACAGTGCCCCCATAATGTAAATAACCACAGTGCCCCCATAATGTTAATAACCACAGTGTCCCCATAATGTTAGTAACCACAGTGCCCCCATAGTGTTAATAACCACAGTGCCCCCATAATGTTGATAACCACAGTGCCCCCATAGTGTTAGTAACCACAGTGCCCCCATAGTGTTAGTAACCACAGTGCCCCCATAGTGTTAGTAACCACAGTGCCCCCATAATGTTAGTAACCACAGTGCCCCCATAATGTTAGTTAACCAAAGTGCTGCCATAACAGTGACCTTCGGGATGTTTTTGATGAATATTTGGAGACCACACATGATGACTTTGAATCCCAAATCACAAGAGAATTCTAAGTCCGTGTCCCACCCGGAATGTCCCCTGTTCAGCCAAAAATGATATAAATTCTGTCCCAAAGGGTCCACATCTTCAAGGAACCATTAGTACCCACTGAGCCGGGATGAATGTCACCGAGCCGCCTTGTCACCGTCATCCCCTGCGGATGCAATGTATCAGTCTGGATCCTCGCAGGGTTAAACGGAGAAAACAATGTCTGCGGAGACTTCACGTGATGACGGCACGGCGTCTCCTGTGTGATTTCCTTGTTGTGACACGATCCTCTCCTTTACTACAGAGTAATGGCACAATTCCCTGCCTCGGGGGTTCAGAGGATTCCGAAAGTCACTTACTGTTAGGAATACACGCCGCCTGTCAGTAATAGCGCCAGCGATCTGGCAAAACAAACGGCGTAATCCCATAATCATCATCACTCGCCTGTTATATATGTAACCTTCCCCTCGATACGACATCTGATAAAGCTCCTTAGGGCAACCAAATCGCCTCGCGCCGCCGTAAGTAGCATTTCCAACCTTAAATCAGAAAAATTACCAGTGCACAGAAACCAATAAGTCAAGTTTTCTTTTTGCATTTGTTACGTTTGTCTTATCCGTTTTTTTGCCTTCCTGTCTTCTAGAAAATGGCCGACATTACAGCAACCATAGGGGGTCGCCGCCCATTACCCGTACCGGCCAATCCAATAAATGGACCGCCGCGTAATACGTGGACAGGTGGATCTGCCTAAGCAAGAACTGTGCTTGCTGTCAGTAAACAGAAACATTCTTTTTGACATTCTAAAAGTCTAGAAGATAAACATGTCTAGCTGCAGGTTTGTTACAATGTAGCACTGCAGTACGAGTGCAACTCTGGCTACATGCACTGGTGCGGATCTCCAGCCGCGTGGCACGAAAATGCTGCCTCGGAAATAAGTGGTGTGCCAGTGCCAAGGATTGGAGGCATTGAATGACAATGGGGCTGATCCTCGTGTGAATTGGCAGCAGCTCACCCTATGCAAATCCGAAGCAGAAATCCGATGCAAGAACCTACGCTTAGCCAAGTTACATAATACATTGTAGCAAAAAGCAGCTGTGTGAGCAGGGGCAGATTTTCAGCCTCGGAATAAGAACAAGAATGTTTCCATTCACTCACAGCAAGCAGAGTTCTTGGAAATGCTGTGTAATTGAATAATTTGCCTACTTTTTTCTGCTGTGGTTACGGCTGTTTACACGTTTTAATTGACTGCTTTGTCGAGTGGATTACACAGGCATCATCCCGTCTGTTTTGTCTCTCGTTCTTTCACCTTGTCAGGGGATGATGCTGCTGCAGTAAATATGCTGACAGTCGTCAGGAAGTAGAGATGTGTTAGATTGGAACAGGCAATGTGTTCTATTACATAGCAGAGACTTGCACCATCCTGAGGCTGAGACGTGGCTGAAACAATGCAGTTTTATGGCTGATAGGCGGCTGCAGACGGCAGAATCCGGGCATCTCCTAGGGCTTTGTCACCATCAAATCCAGACGAGATTAATCATTTTTTGAACTAAATAAAAAAATAAATCTCTAAATTTGCAACAAACTATATTGATGTCACGCTACGGTGTGGGAGGGGAACACCACACCGAGCATACACCGGTACACTACAGTGAGATGAAGACCGATTAGCAGGTAAGAAGCCAGTGGCAAGGAAAACCACTGAACCAAGTGCACCAGAAACACCAGAAACCAAACCCAGAGGGCAGAAACCCAGTGAGCCCCGTTCTTCACAGAGCCCCAGATGGTAGGGATGCACTTATCCAGAACTCACTGACTGCACCTCCAGGATGGTCCCAGTGCACCTGGCAACTTACCTGCTGATAGAAGCACCAGCAGTCCATACACCAAAGACTGGAGCCCAGGCACATGTACTGGAACCCGAACACCTAACAGGACTCAGTACACACAACACACCCAGGAACCAGCTCACCGGCAACCACTCACAGTATCGCTGTTCCCCTCCGGGGAACCCTGGAGCCCTCTCACCGAAGGCACATACATACAGGAAATGTCTGGACTCCATGTCAGAAGACACATGGCAGTCACAGACCAAACACCCACCCGTACATAAACCAAATAACAGGAAAAGGGAAGGGGATGAGAGGACCACGGGAAGACCTCGATGACATATTAAGTGGCCACAAGGACTGGGCAGATGGAATCCCAGGAAAGGTGCATAGCTCCAGCACCAACGGAGGCTGGAGCACAACTAACCCACCAGGCTAGCAACAACAGAATAAAAGCACCTAGTGACCACACCCAGGTCAATATGTTAACCCCATGAGAACCAGACAGGGAAGGAAGGAAGTATGCAATAAGGGAACATACCAGCAACCAAAACTACACGTTGCCCCTGGCAACCACGGCCTACACCCGCAGCCAGAATGCCAGGACACAAACATGAGCAACATGGAAGCCGTGTCACGGAGAACAACCGAGACACCACCAATATACACGTTGCCCCTGGCAACCAGCATACAACCAAATCCGGAATACCAGGGCACAAACATGAGCAACAATGAACACGTGTCACGATAACCACACTGTACGTGACAATTGAATAACTTACTGTACTGATCCCGAGTTACATCCTGTATTATACTCCAGAGCTGCACTCACTATTCTACTGGTGCAGTCACTGTGTACATACATTACTTATCCTGTACTGATCCTGAGTTATATCCTGTATTATACTCCAGAGCTGCACTCACTATTCTGCTGGTGCAGTCACTGTGTACATACATTACTTATCCTGTACTGATCCTGAGTTACATCCTGTATTATACTCCAGAGCTGCACTCACTATTCTGCTGGTGCAGTCACTGTGTACATACATTACTTATCCTGTACTGATCCTGAGTTACATCCTGTATTATACTCCAGAGCTGCACTCACTATTCTGCTGGTGCAGTCACTGTGTACATACATTACTTCTGTACTGATCCTGAGTTACATCCTGTATTATACTCCAGAGCTGCACTCACTATTCTGCTGGTGCAGTCACTGTGTACATACATTACTTATCCTGTACTGATCCTGAGTTACATCCTGTATTATACTCCAGAGCTGCACTCACTATTCTGCTGGTGGAGTCACTGTGTACATACATTACTTATCCTGTACTGATCCTGGAGTTACATCCTGTATTATACTCCAGAGCTGCACTCACTATTCTGCTGGTGCAGTCACTGTGTACATACATTACTTATCCTGTACTGATCCTGGAGTTACATCCTGTATTATACTCCAGAGCTGCACTCACTATTCTGCTGGTGGAGTCACTGTGTACATACATTACATTACTTATCCTGTACTGATCCTGAGTTACATCCTGTATTATACTCCAGAGCTGCACTCACTATTCTGCTGGTGGAGTCACTGTGCACATACATTACTTCTCCTGCACACCCACCTATCAGCTCTACAGTCTCCTCCCAGCTCACCAAGCACAGCGCCGTCCCTTGTATAGTGGCTGTGCTTGGTACTGCACCTTGGCCATGTGACTGATGATCGTGACCTGGCTTAGGAAGAGGCTGCAGCGCTCAGCGGAGAACCACAACTTCTCCCGACAACTCGTAACTTTTCCATACAAATTTTTGATCACAAGCACAACAATCATTAAACTCTGCATTTAGCAGCCGTAATGTGCCCTGAACGCTGGTGACGCGCTCCGTTCCATATGGATATGGCTTTATGACCCTCCGGCTGAATCTCGTCAGCCCCGCTGCTCACCGATGACTATTTAAAAGCTCAGAGAAATGAGATAAATTCCACTTTATTGAAGATTTGAACATTTACAGCCCATCCCGGCGTCGCCTTCACTGCTGCTCCCCAGAGCCATTGTCAAGACTGAGGAGCGATCAGCATTTAAGAAAAGAGTGTCAAGAGCTGAAATTACGAGGCGTCCCGCAGATGGTGACATGTGGCGGGTCCTCCCGGCTCGTAACGTACACCTTCCATGTGAATCTGAGAAGCGGTAATTGCATTCTTGGTTCATTTTCATCTCGCACCTAAATCAGGAGCACGGGTTCCACAGACGCTTCGCTGTGAATTAAACGGGATGTGAAGATCATTAGGAGGAGCGGCGGGAACGCTCTGCAAGTCAACGAGACTGACGACTCACGAGCTGCAGGACTCGTATCTACAGGAGGGTAACGCGCATGGTCTGGAGCCTGGGAGATACAGATCCATACGCTCTAGAACATTACATGGGGTTTCCGTATCTTTCTTCTACACAGAATAGGGTGTTTGCCGGGCCCGACATCTCTGTGGGGGCCAACGCTGGGACCCGCACCTATATCGAGAACGTAGCCCCCAAAGTAAAGGAGGGCGCATTCATCCATTCATTTCTAAGGGGCAGGCAAAAATAGCCAAGCGCTGGCTCGGCTATTTCCGTCGGCTACATAGAAATGAATGGGAGCGGTGGCCGTGCATGCGCAGTGCGCTCCCATTCATTTCTATGGGAGCAGCGGGGAGCTGCGCCTGGTGGTGGCCGGACCCTGGGAAACCTGGGGTCCTCCAGGTGCGGCGCTCCCCGCTCGGATCTGGATATAGGTGAAGGTCCCAGCAGTGGGACCCGCACCTATAAGACAATGGCGGCATATCCTAGCGATGTGCCCCCATTGTCTAAGATGAGAATACCCCTTTAATGTTAGATGCCGCAATCAGCTATGAATGCGGCATCTGAGGGGTACAATGACGGGGAGCGGTACAATCGCATTGCACCCACTTCTAACTACTACTCACTTACTACTACTTAAAGAAATGCGCTTTGTCATGAAAGCCAAATCAAATTTTCCAATACTTTGCTCATCTCTAGTCATCAGTATTAAACGCTCAGACAACCTCTTTATCACACTAGTCTATGACCATTTGATAATCCAGAATATCCAAGAATCTGGCCCCTATCTTGTGACATAAGGTCCAGTTGCAGTTTCTTAATTTCTTTGACCAGGGATCGCCGACAGTTACATTGTATCTTGTGGCTTCATCAATGTAACAAAGTAACAAATGTGTAATAACAGAAGCAGACGGCTGGAGACAGGAGCACGCAGACTATTATAGAAGTGAATGGGGCGCTGAGGGTCAGAAGTTGAAGATGAGATCATTGTCTTATCGCCTAGCAACCTTTGTCTTCTACTTTCTGGCTGCGGAGGATGAACAATTCTAATGTGAAGGGTTAATAACAGTTTTTTTTACTGTACCTGAATATTTCACTGGGTCCCAGAGGTAATGGTTGGGTTTCTGATATGGTCTGCTTTGCCTTGGTTCCCGACCTGTGGTACATGATCATAGTCCTGGGGGTAACGTTGGTGCAAGCTCAGACTGGCCTACAGAGGAACAGGTGAATCCAGAGGCGGAGCTAAAGGCTCATGGGCCCTGGTGCAAAAGTTCAGCTTGGGCCCCGCCTTAGCCTCAGTGCTTTGTTACCTACTGCCCGAGGTAAAAATTGAAACTGTACCCCCCCCCCCATGCCAAATTCTCAGCCTGAACCCTACAGTTCTAATGCTGTGCAACCCTGAGAGTCCTGGAATCTGTCATATTACACTGACACAATGCTACATGATCCTGTCAGAGGAGCAGAGGCCAGAACGGGACCTCTGGCCTTAAAAACATACTTGGAGAACATTACATACAGCGCTACATATGTACCTCATCCATCCAGTGATGTGTCCTCTGATGTAGACGTTCTCTTTCTTTATCTTCTCCAGTCTGCCCAGACCACCATGATGATTTCTTTCAACCGTCCCTTGTCTCTGCAGAGTTTGACAAAAAGACATTTTAGTTTCCTACTTTTCCATCATCCCCCCCCATCCTGCCACCCCCAATACTGTGCCCGCTGTGCTCTCCACTACTATACTGCAGAAACAGTCCCCCTGAAAATACTATTTCCATACAGATTATTTGCACAAAGTGTCCTAAAAAATAATTGCACCCGTCCCCGACACTAATAGCGTAAACGTAACATCCCCCAAAATAATTGTGCTGATACTGTGCCAGGGTGCCCCCCACAAATAGTGCCAACAAAAGTCCCACCAATAGTAATAATTATCAGAGTGCACATAGTGTTAAAAGTGCCCCCAATAGTAATGATGCCCCCATTGTGCCCATACTAGTAATCGTGTTTCTCATAGTTCCCCATAATTCTCTTTATAAATTGTGCCAATACAAAAAAATACTCCCTTATAATGTGCAACAGCACAAAAAGTACCTCCTTATAATGTGCAACAACACAAAAAGTACCTCCTGATAATGTGCACACCACAAAAAAACCTTAAAATGTGTGCCAGTACAAAAAATGCCCCCTTCTGTGTTCCCCACAGTGCTCCCTCCCAGTGTCCCCATAGTGCCCCCAGTAGATGCTCCCATAGTTCTCCCTCCCAATGTCCCCATGGATTTAGTTAATCCTCTATGTGTGTGGACACTAAAAATGGCAGAGGGACTATAGCTAGAACCTGGGCAGGGCCAACCAAGAAAGAGACACAAAAGATGGCACAGGGACTATAGCAAAATCCTGGGCAGGGGCACCTAAGAGAGAGAGAGAGACACAAAATATGGCACAGGGACTATACCTAGAACCTGGGCAGAGACACCTAAGAGAGACACACAAAAGATGGCACAGGGACTATAGCAAGAACCTGGGCAGGGACACCTAAGGGAGAGCCACAAAGGATGGCAGAGGGACTACAGCTAGAACCTGGGCAGGGGCGCCTAAAGGAGAGGCAAAAAAGGTGGTACAGCCATTATAGCTAGAACCTGGGCAGGGGCACATAAATGAGAGTCATGAAAGTGGGCACAAGCACAATAACAGGGACATATTGTGGAGGAAAAGAAAGGGTCACCTAGAGGAAGGACACTGAAGGAGGTGCAGGCGCCGTAGCGCAAAACCCGGGCAGGAGTACATAAGGGAGAACCAAAAACGCAACCAAAGCCACTGTAGTAAATACCTGGGCAGGGGCACCTAAGAGAGTCACTAGAGGGACCACCTGTACTATAGCTAGTACCTGCTGCAGAGTCATAAAAAGAGTCACCTAGCGAAGAGACACTGAAGGGGTACAGACAGGGGTGTAACTACCATATCGGCAGACCATGCGACTGCTATGGGGCCCAGGACAAGAGGGGGCCCAGTCTTAGTTGGGATCATCTCCTCTTCCACTGGAGGTGAAAATTTGGTCAGGACTCTACCCTCTAAAGGAACAACTTTTAGCAAATGAGGCAGTGGAGAAATGGACCAGGGGTCATTGAAAAGGGTTTAGGCGGAAACCCTTCTGTCCTGTGTGGGGGCCCAGAGACATCTGAGGACACTATGGGGGGCACAGACAGTATACAAAAGAAAATAACTTGATGGGGGAACCTGGGAAAGACAGTATAGAGGTACTTGTGGATGAGAAGCCTATGTGGGTATCTGTGAATGGCACACATTGCATCACTGGAGGAGCCGATGAGGAAGGGGGAGGGGTGGTGCGGGTTGGAGGTGGGGGTGTATCTATATTCCATTTTCATAGTGTTAAAGGTGTAATAAAAGTGAGAAAAACTTCCCCTAAAGAACAAATACAAAAAAGTCAACTCCTCCTCCCACGCTCCTTTGTCACATAACCTGCTGTCATCAACGTTGTCTCATCTTAAAATAACGGCGTGAAGAAAACATTTTACATCAATATAATAAAGGTGTTAATTGAACATAAACAACATGAAAATCAGTATATACCCCACCCCCAACCACGAGAAATCCGAGCTCCTGAGCGCTGAGCGTCTACGTTTATCCCCAGCAAGGAGCACTCACAATGGAGGTGACATATGGCAGGATGGATGGAGACCCCCGGATAAATCGATGTAGGGTGCAGGGGCAGATAAAAGGATTACATGGCTAATAAGCCGACCTCCAACTCAGGGAGGCACTAAAGAAGAACTGCAAAAAATTTGATCCCATGTCCTGCTAGAAATGTACATGATGTAATCTGTAGTGAATGTCATTTTCTTACCAGTGTCTGTATTTGTGAGTTATATCTCCCTGATGTTTCTCATCTGTGTCATGTGACCAGCAATCAGACTCACCAGATAACACAGCATCTTATGTGTGGACAGGAAGTCTATTTCTCTATGTATTCCTATGGAAGCCTCACTCTCAGTCTCATAGGAATGAATAGAGCAGTAACTGGCTTCCTGTCCTGGGTCAGTTGGAGGTCAAGGAGTTGGTCACATGACACAGCTACAATTAGAAGAGAGGGGATAACTCACAGATACAGTCTCTGATGAGAAGATTACATTCAATACAGATTATATCATGCACCTTTCTAACTGGTCAGAGAATAAAATTTTTGCAGGAGATCTTCTTTAAAGAGCGAAGCCAAGATGAATGCGATGGAATAAGGAGCGAGTGATGGAGCCAGGGCTGGACCGTGGGGGGCAGTCTCATTTGAGGGGCAGCGATGGCGCTCGCGGCATGTATGGAGCGCATCAGTCCTAATGGGGGTGGGACATCCGATTTCAGGTCCAGGAGAGCGGAACTAATTGTGAACTGTTCTGCAAAATAAAAGAAAAGACTGAAATAAATGCAAGAAAGCGACAAGAAGTGAAGATGTCAAGTCCACAAAAATCCTAAAATTGGCAGAGGACAAGGGAAAACTGCTCTGATACTCCAGGGTCGAGCGAGGTCATGAGGCCCTTGGATGGTTACTGGACACCAGTTTATGTGACTGCTGGAGGGGCACCAGTATGGAGGCCACTGGAGTGAAGCCCACACTAGAGGCGCCATCCTGACGTTCTTCGGTCCTCCACAACAACAATGCTCTACATGAAAGATGTGTTTTGGAAGTTGTTCAGCTCCATAATATTATACCTGTCACAAATGCCCCATAACACTGTATCAATTGTCCCCATAACGAATGTCCCCATAACAATGTACCAGCCAGAAATGTCCCTATAACAATGTATCAGCCATAAATGTCCCCATAACAATGTATCAGCCAGAAATGTCCCCATAACAATGTACCAGCCAGAAATGTCCCTATAACAATGTATCAGCCATAAATGTCCCCATAACAATGTACCAGCCATAAATGTCCCCATAACAATGTACCAGCCAGAAATGTCCCCATAACAATGTACCAGCCAGAAATGTCCCTATAACAATGTATCAGCCATAAATGTCCCCATAACAATGTACCAGCCAGAAATGTCCCCATAACAATGTATCAGCCAGAAATGTCCCCATAACAATGTACCAGCCAGAAATGTCCCCATAACAATGTATCAGCCATAAATGTCCCCATAACAATGTACCAGCCATAAATGTCCCCATAACAATGTATCAGACATAAATGTCCCCATAACAATGTATCAGCCATAAATGTCCCCATAACAATGTACCAGTCATAAATGTCCCAATAACAATGTATCAGACATAAATGTCCCAATAACAATGTATCAGACATAAATGTCCCCATAACAATGTACCAGCCATAAATGTCCCATAACAATGTACCAGCCATAAATGTCCCCATAACAATGTATCAGACATAAATGTCCCCATAACAATGTACCAGCCATAAATGTCCCCATAACAATGTACCAGCCATAAATGTCCCCATAACAATGTACCAGCCATAAATGTCCCCATAACAATGTATCAGACATAAATGTCCCCATAACAATGTACCAGCCATAAATGTCCCCATAACAATGTATCAGCCATAAATGTCCCCATAACAATGTATCAGCCATAAATGTCCCCATAACAATGTACCAGTCATAAATGTCCCAATAACAATGTATCAGACATAAATGTCCCCATAACAATGTATCAGCCATAAATGTCCCCATAACAATGTATCAGACATAAATGTCCCCATAACAATGTATCAGCCATAAATGTCCCCATAACAATGTATCAGCTATAAATGTCCCTATAACAATGTATCAGCCATAAATGTCCCCAAAACAATGTATCAGCCATAAATCTCCCCATAACAATGTATCAGCCATAAATCTCCCCATAACAATGTATCAGCCATAAATGTCCCCATAACAATGTATCAGCCATAAATGTCCCCATAACAATGTATCAGCCATAAATGTCCCCATAACAATGTATCAGCCATAAATGTCCCCATAACAATGTATCAGACATAAATGTCCCCATAACAATGTATCAGCCATAAATGTCCCCATAACAATGTACCAGCCATAAATGTCCCCATAACAATGTATCAGCCATAAATGTCCCCATAACAATGTATCAGACATAAATGTCCCCATAACAATGTATCAGATATAAATGTCCCCATAACAATGTATCAGCCATAAATGTCCCCATAACAATGTATCAGCCATAAATGTCCCCATAACAATGTATCAGACATAAATGTCCCCATAACAATGTATCAGATATAAATGTCCCCATAACAATGTATCAGCCATAAATGTCCCCATAACAATGTATCAGCCATAAATGTCCCCATAACAATGTATCAGACATAAATGTCCCCATAACAATGTACCAGCCATAAATGTCCCCATAACAATGTATCAGCCATAAATGTCCCCATAACAATGTATCAGCCACAAATCTCCCCATAACAATGTATCAGCCATAAATATCTATATGTACAGCAAACACACAATCTCCCGTGACAATGTACCAACCGCAGAAGCCCCCGTAGGTTACAGTCACAATTAACAATGTACCAGCCTCGGGTGCCCCGCACTAGTTCTTACGGGAGGTGTTGACAATGTGCTGGGGAGTGGCCCCTCTGTGATACATTTTGGCGTGGCCTCTGCCGTTCAGTATCTACCCTCCCCTGCCCTCTTCTTCGGCGCTCGTTACAGAATCCCAATTAGTTCTTTAAACAATATGATTAAGATCCATTACGTTGGGGGTTTTGTCTGATATTTGACTATTAGCTCCAAATATGCCGAGGGATAGAGATGTTACAAAATAGATTATTCCAAGTAATTATAGCGCAATGTAATTACTACAAAAATTGAGGTCAGGAGATGGCATTTAGCGTCCCAGACTTCAGAGATTCCTGAGCAGATTTATCTCGCCGTCTGGCTCCTCCGCCAATTATTAAAAGCTAACATTTTGTATAACAAGTAAAACAGTGTTTCCTTTTGGGCCCGATCTTTGATGGATAACTCAGGGCTGCAGGTCCATGCCGGTCACGTCCGCGCACTCAGGAAAATTGAATTTGGTTATTTATTGTGTACTTTGTCAGCCTATTACACCTGTCTACATCACACACACCTCTCTACATCACCATACCTACATAACACACACCTGTCTATATCACCACATCTGCCTACATCACACACACCTGTCTACATCACCACACCTGCCTACATCACACACACCTGTCTACATCACCACACCTGCCTACATCACACACACCTGTCTACATCACCACACCTGCCTACATCACACACACCTGTCTACATCACCACACCTGCCTACATCACACACACCTGTCTACATCACACACACCTGTCTACATCACCACACCTGCCTACATCACCACACCTGTCTACATCACCACACCTACATCACACATACCTGTCTATATTACACACACCTGTCTACATCACCACACCTGCTATTCTGTATGTGATTTGTCTGTATTATGTTATATTTAATCACAATTAGTAGATATATTTATTCACTTAGCCTGCATGAGCTTATTCATTCTCAAATATGTGAATTCACATTACGTCACAGATGCGGACCTAAAATACGTTTGTGTGCATGAGCCCTAAGGCTATGTAAACGGAAAAGTAAAACAAGTTAAGGGTCTTGGAGAGCAGGGAGGAAAAAACAAAAATGCAAAAATGAAAATTGTCCGGGTCCTTAAGGGGGTTTACCTTAGCAACGTGTTTCTATAACAGACAGCAAGCGCCAGCTGAAACTTGGGCACCTGTTATATCGATACTCAGAGGATTACTGCTGGCAGGTGTGGATTTATAGGAAGGAAATTAGATTGTGAGCTCATGGGAATAAATAAAAATCGGCATCCTGTACAGAGGCGGGATTGGCATAATAATCTTACAGCGCTCCACCCTACGGCTGCCATTATAATGAAATTGCTGGGACCATAAAGCACACACATAAAAATACATTGTTCTTCCCATCATCATTACTTGTAACGCCCCAAACAGACGTTTTCAAATAAAAAACAGATAAAAACTAATTTTCCATCTTCTTACATGTGCTGCGGTTTAATGGCCGCCATCTAAACGGGGTCTGTTCTGTCCCGATCCACGCGCTACATTTTGGAAATTTTATACCAGGTATAATGTGGCTATTACGTGCACAATCTAATCTGAATGTGCGGTCATAAAAAACGACAGCCAAAAAGCGTAAACAAAATCATTTTTTTACGGGGTATACGCGCGTCCCTTAAATTCTGTTTATCTACCCAATTTCATTTTACGTCTGCCCCATCCGGCTCGTTCGGGGAGGTGGAAGAGTCTGTCTGGAATATAACTGGATGGGCCAACGCCTGGGTGACAGAAGTAGAGGCTGCTTGATCAGAGGAGAGGTAAACATGCTTTCTATTCACCGACAGCAAGCAGTGGTTTTGTGAAACGTAAGAAACTGGGCACAAAAGGGTCTTTTATCATTTTAAATTGTTACTATGTCAATTTGAAGTCTGGTTTTGCATTGTGTTGATGGACCAAATTTATGACGTTTTGATTGTCTGCCTTCTCTCTTCCTGTCCAGTGCTGCTGTCTACTATCTTTGCCATAGACAGCCGTGGCGAACAGGAAGAGAAAGAGAGATGGTCTCCTCATACGGATGATTGGTGGGGGTGTCGGACCCCAACCGATCTGATATTGATTCTGTATCCTGAGGATAGGTCATCAATAGTAAAAGCCCGGACAAGCCCTTTAAACACAGACCACATTGAAACGTGAGGCGTCTGCAAAATGTTGCAGAAAAGTCGCAATTTGTCTTGTCGTTAGACCAAAAACCTTACGTATCTGGTTTGATAAATGACCCCCAAAGCGCATAAAACCATGGCATCCAGTTTGCAGGCAGCGAGGATATGAGTAATTTGTTATTTGTCTTTCGCTGACTTACTTCTACATTGTTGTATCATTATGTCGTTGTACACAATGTCACCGTCACCACGGCAACCATTATTATTGCTTTTATACCTGATATCAATGCCGGCTGTAAACCAAAGGAAGACTGTTTAGTGAAGACCGTGCGTAATTCTGACTGCCATCAATCATGGTGGCATATATATATATATATATACACTCATTGACAAAAATCTTACGCACCCATATCGGTCGGATTGCTGCAAAACTTGCCACTAAGTTATGTCTCAATGTATCAGGCACATATATAAATAAAAATACTTCCTCTGCTGCCCTATAAAAAAGGCTCTCAGATGCAACTTTTGGGTAGTGTACCTCTTCATGAGAGATTACTAGAGATGCCTCCAAGACATTTTGTCCAGTTGACAGACTTTAAAAGAGGGGCGCATTATTGGACTGAGGGCAGCAGGATGGTCGTTTCAATGAATCGTCCTCCATGTAGGCTGTCCTGACCTCGCTGTTTGGAGGTGTTGGGTGCAGCAATTAGGTGAAGACACGGCACATGGTGAACAGGCTTGGGACACCACCAGACAGACCACTAGTAGGGAGGATCGTTTGATCTGGTGACCTGCACAAACAGCTCCTACTGTGTTGTAGTCCACCATCCAGACACAGGTCGCCCCTTCATTACATACCCCTCTCTCTGTTTAGACCATTAGCAGAAGAAGATTTTGTGTTATGGCGCCCATTATGTCTCCTGCCATTGACAGCCAGCCACTGTCTTCTTACTTCGTGGATGTGTTAAGAACAAGAAGCTTGGACTTGGATGATTCCAGGTTCCGTTTAAGATCTGACAATGGTTGGGCTGGAGTATGGAGACCTTGTGGGGAACCTTAAATCCTGCCTTTGCTGTGAAGCAACACACTGACCTAACTGCTGGTATGATGATCTGAAGAGCCATCACTTAGGACAGTTGGTCGCTCATAGAAGTGATACGAGGACACTAACAGCTCTGCGATATGTGCAGGACATCCTGCTGCCACATGTGCTCCTCTCATGGCAGGGCTTCCATAGCAAGGTTTCCCAGGATTGTCTCCTCCAGATGACAACACCTCCTTGGCTGCCCAGTCACCAGTTCATTGCCAATTGAGCATTTATGGGATCAGCTGGGAAGCTAGTTTCAGCATCCTACAAGTGTGCAGGATCTACAGGCCCAACTACAACATCTGTGGGCAAATGAACCCCAGGATACCATATTCCCCATAACTAATAAATATAGTGCCTCCATATGGTAATAACTAGTGTTGATCGAGCACCAAAGTGCTCGGGTGCTCGTAGAACACTAGGTGATGCTCGAGTGCTCTACAGAGCACCTGAGCACAATAGAAGTCAATGGGAGAACCAGAGCACTAAACCAGGCACCCCCTGCTCTGAAGAGGGAAGGGTGTCTGGTTCATAGGAAAAGGTCAGAAAATGATGGAAACACCACTGAAATGGTTTGGTAACAGCATGGGGAGGATGTCTGGATGCATCTTGGACTCCCAAGTATTTAGGATGTTCAAACATTATACAGCAGACGTAGCGCAGGGAATATTGCCGTCACTAACGGCAGAAAAAATTACACTGAATGTCACAGGTATTTAGGATGTTCAAACATTATACAGCAGACGTAGCGCAGGGAATATCGCCGTCACTAACGGTAGAAAAAATTACACTGAATGTCACAGGTATTTAGGATGTTCAAACGTTATACAGCAGACGCAGCGCAGGTAATGTTGCCTTGATTAGCGGCAGAAAAAAATACACTGGATGTCAGGTATTTAGGATGCACAAATGTTATAAAGCACAGTCTTCGCAGGTGGTGTTAAGGTCAGGCAAACTTGGCAAATTTTGTCCCAAAAATAATAGTTGTTGCAGCCAGATGAAACAATAGTCCTTAAAAGGACTTTTGGGTCTTTTGAAAATAAGAACTAGCCCTGCCTAGCCAAATCCTATCCCTACACTATCTGTCCCTCCTTGCAGCAGCTCTCCCTGACTAAGACTGAGCCGGGTCACATGTCACCGGGTGCTATATAGCACCCAATGGCGCGTTCCGGCCAGCCAATCACTGTAATGCCAGTAGCCAACATGGCTACAGCATTACAGTGAATGCCAGTAACTCCCAGCATGCTGATTGGCTGCGTAGTGGGGAGGGGACTCGAGCACGCTCGGCCGAACACCGCGATGTGCCGAGCATAGTTATGCACGAACAAATATAGTGTTCGGGCGAGCATGCTCGCCCAACACTAGTAATAACAGTGGACAGCACCCACTTCTCAGAGGAGCCCTTCTGACTATTCCTAAGATCTTCCATTTGCTCATACAGTCTTCCTGTGGTCCTGGGTTTAGTTTTGCTGTAATTCTCCACCATCAGATATAAGTGCTGTCTGAGCTCCTCCAGGCTCCTCTGATTGCAGAGCAGTAAATGTGCGGCACAGTCACCTGCTCGACCTCCATATTTCTCGGATAATCACCGCACCTGCGTCTACATTACATGATCCACATTATGGTTTTTATAACCTGCTCTACTGTCCTCTACAAGGCGGGTCGGTTATAATGGCTCCTCTGTACAAGGGTTAATCCATCTTCTAATATCAGTTTATGTGACTGCGGATCGCCGGTCCCAGGGGATTGCAAAATCTTGCACACCGTGCATATTAATGAGGTAAGAATTCACTCCACGCACACCGGACCACACAACCTTGAGAAGAGCAGCATCCACTGAAGTTTTCGATGAAATTTTTTCATTTCCGCCTAATTTATCCCATAGACTGCAAATCACCTCTGACAGGAATTAGGAAAGTCAGGGGGTTTGAGAAGAAAATGCTGATAAAATCATAATTGCTGCAAATCAGTGACTCCACCTTGAAGAAGACCGATGAGTGTGAATTGTAGATGCTTACAATATGTCAAAGTGACCCTGCCGTCCATTATCATAGGTGCACTGAAGGTCCATGACCTGCGACCCTCACTGATCACCAAAACGAAGCGGACCATGATGTTCGTCCTTGAACTTTGGATTTGAGCTCTGACATCTCCAAGCTAACTTTGGTGGGATCTCATTATAGGTGCCATTCCATAGCTTACATAGTCCCACCAAACACCAGAGCGTTACATCACCCAACTCTAGTCACTCTCTTTCCACCGTTCTATCCATGTGTCATGATGATGTCACCTTTGCCTTCTTCTAGTCCTGACATTGTGCAGTCTTGAGTAGTTCTGGTTATGACCCTTGGCTCCATACTGGTTCCTGTTTATGGGTTCGTCCCAGTTGTGGTGTTCTGGTCCTAACTTCTATTACAATCCTTAGGCTACGTTTGAGATTTTGTCTTCCTGGAACTGCTTCCATCTGACCTTTGGCTGTGACCTGTTACAATGCACCAACTAGTCTTGGTCCGTTGGTTGCTGATCAGAGACTGTCTCTGGGATTGGGACCCTGGGAGTACCTACCTGCAGCAAAGACCACCCCTTCATGATGGAGTTAAGTTTAAAGGTGAGAGCACCCTAAAATAATGCTGCCTCAACCAATCAGAACCAATTTGATTGTGCGTATGGAGGCAGTCCGCAAAGTTGCTATGGGGTCATGGAGAATAAGGTCCTCCAGAAAAGACCTACCGTACATATCACCTCTTGTAATCTTGTGGAAGACTCTCCTTTTCCAAACGTTGTCTGCTTGTCTTCTTGTCACCTTTGTCCTCTGGTTCTCACTATTGTCTTTTGGTAGTCACTTTTGTCCTCTGGTGGTCATTCAGGTCCTCTGATTGTCACTCTTGTCCTCTGACTGTCACCCTTTCCACTGATGGTCATCTTTACCCTCTGGTTGTCACACTTTTCTTGCAAAGGACTCCCTTGCCCCCTTGGGATTACCCTTACACCCTGGTTGACATCTTTGTCCTCCAGTGGTCACCCTTGTCCTCTAGTGGTCAACCCTGTCCTCTAGTGGTCAACCATGTCATCTGATGGTTACCCTTGCTCTCTGTTGGTCATGCTTGTCATCTAGTAGTCAACCATGTCATCTGATGGTTACCCTTGCTCTCTGTTGGTCACGCTTGTCATCTAGTAGTCAACCATGTCATCTGGTGGTTACCCTTGCTCTCTGTTGGTCACGCTTGTCATCTAGTAGTCAACCATGTCATCTGGTGGTTACCCTTGCTCTCTGTTGGTCACCCTTGTCCTCTGTTGGTCACACTTGTCATCTGGTTATCACCTTTTTCCTCTGGTTTCCACCCTTATCTTTTGGTGTTCATATTTGTTCTCTAGTCATCACCACTGTACAATGTGGTCATCCTCGTCCTCCAGTGGTCACTCTTGCCTTCTGGAGGTCATGATGGTTCACTGGAGGTTATCCTTGTCCTCATGTTGTTGCTCTTATCCTCTGATCATTACCCTTGACCACTGGACATCAAGTAGTTACCCTTGTCCCCCGTAGTCACAATGGTCCTTTAATAGGAACTTGTGCTCTGGTTGTCACACTTATCCTCTGGAGGTTTATCCTTGTCATCCTTGGTTATCCTAGTGATTTCCACCTTTGTCCTCTGGTTACCACCCTTGTGTTTTGGTGGTCATGCATGTTCTCTAGCCATCACCATTGTCCTCTGTGGTCACTCTTGTCCTTTCGTGGTCATGATGGCCAACTGAAGGTTAACTCAGTCCTCCTATTACTTTTTTCCTCTGATCATCACCTTAAGGTCCTTTTACACGGAAAGATAAATCGTATTAGCGATCGTAGATGAACGATCGAACGATGCAATGTAAATACCGTTTACACTGAAAGAGAAGTCGTTCACAATCTTCGTACTTTCGGTCGTTTTATAATCGTTATTACGATCGTTCCTTGCTCCTTGCCATAAGCATTACCATTACCATCTGCCAACGACTAAACGATTTTCGTTTAAACTGGAAGATTTTGCGAACGATGAACGATTAATTTATTGCCGGGACAAAAGATGCGATCAACGAGAAGCGAACGAAATCTCGTTCGTCGTTAAATCGTTACCCGTGTTTATACGCAACAATAATCGTGCAAATCCGAACGTTTGAACGATTATTTGAACGATAATCGGCTCGTGTAAAAGGGCCTTTATTCTCTGGTGATCACAATGGTCCTTTGATCCTCACGCTTATTATCTTGTGGGGGTTATCCTTGTCCTCTGGTTTTCACCTCCTCAACCTTGTTTTCTGCTCATTAACCATCACCCTTGTATTCTAGTCATCACCTTTGTTCTCTGGCCATCGCCCTTGTCTAGGTTAAGGGTGATGACACCTCATAGAAATGCAAGCAAAGGGACAAAAGAGACTGATGACAACAATGGCAGATTGTATAAACTTATTAACATTCCACAGAATAGATGGCAATTAGCATTGTGTTATTAATACAAGATCTCAGTGGAAACTCAATGTTTTATATCCGTGCCAAGTTCTACTAGAGAAACACAATCCCTTACTATTGATGGATAAATCATTGTATGACAAGATTATTAATGATCTTGCTGAATATCAGTGACATCGAAGGCAAAAATCCTCGTTTTCAGTGTCACAAGTGGGAAGCAGAGGTGCGGGAACTTACTGTACCCATCCATAGCCATGAATATAAATGCATCTTTAAATTACGTCTTGGCTTCACAATTATGGAATGGCGTTAATAGGATGGATATGTCACTTGCTTGAGTGGGAGGTGATGTACGGTATTAGATGCAGCATAAATCACGAGACAGGGTTAATGGATTAATAATCTGCTGCCGATATATGGTAATAGCTGGAAATATAATTAGCTGAGAAGGTGTCATGCCCCCCGATACTGCCCGGGACGTACGGAACTGGACATCATCATTCATCTCAATGGACAAAGCCCATTAGGAATGTGCTTAGTGATGTGGGAAGGTACGGGAGACATATGCCACCGATCGGATGACTCCGAGCACCTGACATAAATCCTGCAGATCAATAGTTTGAGCTAATACATAGAAAAATAACACTGTAGATGACATTTTTAGAACTTGACAGATTTTAGCCCTCAAATGCATTTTATCACCCCCGACAACTGCATAGCTAGAGAGATTTACTTTTAAAGGCTTTGTGACAGCTATCTGACATTTTCAGGGCAAAGACCAATATTTAAAGGGGTTGTGTCAAAAAACATATTCTGCAAACCAGCCCCTGGATCTGAATACTTTTTAAATTGCATGAAAAATTGAGTTATTCAATAAAATGTATCCATATAACACCACCTGCTGTTCCTTTCCTTATTTTTTTGTCCATCTCACTGAACTGGTCACACACGCTCAGTTTAAGTCTGTCACATATCAGGGGATAGTGCAGCCCTGAGCTCAAACCCACACTACTGTCCCTGTCTACTTGCACAGTCTGTCTTAACCGACAGTGCGCAACTGGACGGCGGTCCCTAGCTTACGTATGTGCTGGGGCTTACAGGGAGGGGAACAACGGGAGAACAGACAAAGACAGAACATACGGACAAGAGAATATTACCAAGCCAAGGTCAATAGCCAGGAGGACACTTCAATACCAAAGGATAACACTGGAGCAGAGTCAAATACGAGCCGAGGTCAAAAGCTGTGAGGTAGCATCAGCACAAGGGGTAACATGAGGACGAGGTCAAAAACTAGCCGAGGTCAGGAGCCAAGAGGTCACATAGTACAAGGGGAGATACAAGGACGAGGTCAATTTCAAGCTGAGGTCAAAACACAAGTTGCAATAGTACACAAAACGCTGGTGAAGGTAATAAGACCAATCACAGGCAGGTTGCCTGTTTAAATAGGTCCACAGGTAGGTCACATGACGTGGCCAGCGTCCCGTGACCCTAGTTAGAAGACTCAATACAGCTGAGTGCCGGCTTTTCCACACTGATGTTCACATGCCCCGCCTGCTCGTTGCCTAAGGGAGGGAGGACGCCGGCCATGCTGAGAAGCGCACACCGCCGGGTCCTTCCTGCCCCTGGTCACCATGGAGATAAGGACACCGGACACATCCTCGCTCCAACATACCAGTGGGAGACTACCGGTGCTGCAGGGAGGGAGCGTGCTGCCGACTCCCCGTTACAAAGTCTTCAACTGCCGCCAGCCATACGTTCTGCCGCCAGCCATATGTGGCAGTTACAGTGAAAGAGCAGCAGCAGAAAGTACACATCCCCTGAGTTGACTGGCTGCAGAACATCTAGCAGAGCAATTGGAACAGTGAATGGGGAGATCTCTGGACCCATGTGAGGTACAGGGCTGGTTCTAGCTTCGTTAGAAAGAGATTGTCATGGACTATATGATATCTGATTTTGATTTTCTGCATCAATCATGGCATAAGCCCTTTAAAGCTCTTGAACAAGCCTTGAAGACTAGTTGGCTGTCGGTGATTTGGGGATAAGTTGCCTAGAAAAAAGAAACATTCTGGTTGGCAACCCTGACGGGTGTCCAGCTGCAACCGTGCTTGCTTTGGTTTTATGCAGCTCGGCAATAAGCAGCAATGCGTCTGTGGTCATCACGGCTCCGACCGTACGTGTCATCGCACCCGTAACACCCTGAAGTCATAGTGCAAGTGATATAAATACCTCTCTCGCCAGCCTGATTGTGGAGCAGGGTTCAGTACATTACCTAACATGATATTAATCCTGTCCTCGGAAGCGATAGCTGCATTCATAGCTTAGTGTATTTGTTCTGAAGGACGATCCATCATAAGATGTAATGATGTTTTCATTAGATGTATTAATACAGGAGTTGTCCATGTCCTTGTCGCAGTGTATGCAGGGAAGGCTCTTTTGTTACCTGCCGTGAACATAAACTTGGTTCCATTCTGAACTGTATTAAACAGTTTATGTAAGATGTCATCCAGAATAATGAATCAACCGTCCATAGACTTATTCTCTTCTAGTCCATTTCCCAACAGAACCTGCTGGTTCAGTGTCTTCACCAAATCACTGTTATTGGGGGCAATGCTGGTCTTAGGATGCACAACCTGTATAAGGCACCACATGGATTGGTCTCTTTCATTTCAAAGTCGAACCTTAAAGGCTATGGACTCTTTTGGTGCATTTTTTATGATTGCCTTTTTCTCATTTTGGGATAACCATTTTTTAATTTGTATTTAGTAAAAATTTTCTGCAGTTTTTGTGATACATGTGGTTAAAAATCACCCTATTTGCAGACTGTTCCTCCAGAGCAGCCTCAGCTGACGGCTCATGTGAAAACTTATCTCTGATCTCCTGACTTCATAAACATTCAATATATGTAGCTAAACTCTTATCAAACTGATTGGTTTTCATTGTTAATTTTATGGAATTGGCTCGCGTTATGACTGATCTCTCCAAGTCTCAGTATCTGCTATGGCTTGTTGTTCTATGCTCAGTATCTGCTATGGCTTTTTTTTTATTCCAGCCTCAGTATCTGCTATGGCTTGTTGGTTTCAGCTGTTGAAATCTGTTATGGTTTGTTGGTTCCAGCTTCAGTGTCTGCTATGGTTTGTTGGTTCCAGCCTCAGTATCTGTTGTGGTTTGTTGGTTCCATCTGTTGGAATCTGTTATGTCTTGTTAGTTCTATGCTCAGTATCTGCTATGGCTTGTTAGTTCCAGCTTCAGTATCCATTATGGTTTGTTGCTTCCAGCCTCAGTATCTGCTATGGCTTGTAGGTTCCAGCCTCATTATCTGTTATGGCTTGTTGATTCCAGCCTCGGAATCTGCTATGGCTTGTTAATTCCAACCATGTTGGTTCCAGCCTCAGTATCTGGTGTTGCTTATTGGTTCCAGCTTCAGTATCTGTTATGGCTTGTTGGTTCTAGCTTCAGTATCTGCTATGGCTTGCTGGTTCCAGCTTCAGTATCTGTTATGGCTTGTTGGTTCTAGCTTCAGTATCTGCTATGGCTTGCTGGTTCCAGCTTCAGTATCTGTTATGGCCTGTTGGTTCCAGACTCAATATCCGTTATGGTTTATTGGTTCCAGACTCAATATCCGCTATGGTTTATTGGTTCCAGACTCAATATCCGCTATGGTTTATTGGTTCCAGACTCAGTATCTGTTATGGCTTGCTGGTTCTATGCCCAATATCTGTTGTGGCTTGTTGGTTGTAGCCTTAGTATCTGTTATGGCTTGTTGGTTCTATGCTCAGTATCTGTTATGGCTTGTTGGTTGCAGCCTCAGTATCTGTTGTGGCTTGTTGGTTCCAGTCTCAGTATCTGTTGTGGCTTGTTGGTTGCAGCCTCAGTATCTGTTATGGCTTGTTGGTTCCAGTCTCAGTATCTGTTGTGGCTTGTTGGTTCCAGTCTCAGTATCTGTTGTGGCTTGTTGGTTCCAGTCTCAGTATCTGTTATGGCTTGTTGGTTGCAGCCTCAGTATCTGTTGTGGCTTGTTGGTTCCAGTCTCAGTATCTGTTGTGGCTTGTTGGTTGCAGCCTTAGTATCTGTTATGGCTTGTTTGTTGTAGCCTCAGTATCTGTTATGTCTTGTTTGTTGTAGCCTCAGTATCTGTTATGGCTTGATGGTTGCAGCCTCAGTATCTGTTGTGGTTTGTTGGCTCCAGCCTCAGTATCTGCTATGGCTTGTTGGTTCTAGCCTCGGAATCTGCTATGGCTTGTTGGTTCCCCCATCCTTGTGAACTTTCGAGTGGGGCTGTCCATTATTTCTGTGAGCATATTTATCTACAAATAACACAGACGCAGAAGAAGAAAAAAACTTGTATGGTGAACAGGAAAAGGGAACGAAAAGAAGAACGAACGCAGTCGGCTAGAGGAAAGAAAAAACCAAACATGAAATATGTGCTAATCTGCTGAAAGGCCACCACATTTTAGTGTTTAATTATGAAAATTTTTCTCTCCTGACAAGTGAAATGAATTTAGGCAGCCATGCATGGGGAGAAAGCTGAAGTGCCTGCAAATAAAATCAAAATCAAAATGAAAAATGTAACTCTGGGTTTCATTACCAACATGAGGAGAACCATCCCTTCTATGTGACATTGTAGGGCAATCCATCAACAATGTGATTCTTCGGAGTTATAAATGACGCATTTCATGGACGGCATCAAGGATAATGGAGAACGTTTTGTTGTATTTACGCAAATAAATCTCTAATCTGTAATCATTTAGCATTCGCGGCTGATTTGTGGAGTTAATCTAAAATCTTGCACGGTTGACCTCAAGTATTGATGGGCTTGGTTACCCCTCTGCATTTCATGTTCTAATGGGAATTGCATATCTTTTGGTGTTACTTTATTTCCCTGAAGAAGTCCTTAAGCTTGAACATGTTCTATAGCTAGCCGTACACATGCATCCTCAGCTCCGTTGTGTATACGTATGAACTGGATGGGCAGAGGGAAGTAAGCTGCTGCCGGACACCTCATAAAGTGGCTTAACTCCCATCAGAAAAAGCATAGGACATGTTAAAATCTAACTGCAGAATTGTTCTCTCCCCCAACATCTGCTTTTGCAAATTGCCTTGTGTGTGCATTCCTCCCTATCTACAGCCTGTGTGATTTGCCGTCCTTGGATTCTTTCCCACCTCTCCAAACTCTGAGCTGCCATGTATAACCTCCTCCCACTCCCTGCTGCTATCTTCTACACTGAGAAAAGGGAGGAGGACAGCAGCGAGAGAGATATCACACATAGGAGCTCCTATCTGATGGATTTATTTATCACTTTCAACAGCAATGGAGGCTATGTGAAGGAACAGCCTGCTGGACAATCCTAACGCTAGTGTGAAAGAAGCCTACATTGGTCCGCGGTACACCCTGCTACATCGGCCCTTATTTCAACTCTGTTCCATCGGCCCTCTGTTCAACTTTGCTACATTGGTCCTCAGTTCAGCTTTATCACACCGATCTTTCAGTTCTGTTGCACCAGTTCTTCAGCTCTGCTACACTGACCCTCCAGCTCTGCTACACCATCACTGCCACACTGACCCTCCAGCTCTGCTACACCAGCCCTGCCACACTGACCCTCCAGCTCTGCTACATCAGCACTGCCACACTGACCCTCCAGCTCTGCTACATCAGCACTGCCACACTGACCCTCCAGCTCTGCTACATCAGCACTGCTTCTCTGCCGCCTGTCTGGCTATTCTGCAAACCTATACATATCTTGTATGGTGTAGAGCTCCCATTTCTTACACATATGAAAACACTGGTGGTTTCTTCTTGCTCCGCTAGACTCCGCCTGAGCCGGCATTCTGCCGCGTTAAGTAGTCGGAGGCAGGTCACAAGGCTAATGCTTTCTTAAGCCGTCTTGAATGTGTTCATAAGTAGGAGATTTAATGAGAGACTTCTTTGGTCAGTGAAGTTTTCAGGGATTAGATGCTTGGTTTGTAGTTCCGAGCTGGTATGGAAGTCTATGAAGTCAAATCTCATCCTCCAAAGCATCCCACAAACCGTCCGCCGATCTGCACGGCTCCGATCTTTACATTCGCCCTTAAACTCCAAAAGAGAAGACGTTCTGTCTCGATATTGAGGTTAATCTCCAAAAACAGCGCGGCAAAGCGTCCTCGAGCCGCCCAGGCTTTGAGTTAATCGGTAGGAGGTTTTATATTCTCGTCCTTAATGAGAAGGATGGAAACAAACTGCATCTGGTCGTCTTCTCCTCGGATATCTGTCTTCTGGGTTCACGGGACGAGGAGCGTCCGGTCGGACTCCATTAGTTTTAACGGGATTGACTCTGCGCCATCTGCTTTCTGAATGAGTTCTTCTAAATCACAAGGAAACAACGCGGCCCCCGATTCTTACCAGATGACTTTGGAAATTAGACTCATAATCGCTAAAACATTTGAAAGGTCTGCTGTAATCAACACAGCCGGAGAAATTGGGCGGAAGTCTGATGGAACTGATGATGTTTTTATAGCCAAAGGGGAATGAAGGAGCCAAATGGCTGTAACGCCCCGTGCCTGCCGCTTCCTTATTAAACAGCTCATTTTGCATATTAGGGGCTATTAACTTAATTAAGATAAAAAAGCAGGAACCTATTGTACCCAGCTAGACAGAAAAACAAACATCTGAATGGTTACCGTAGCTGGCCACTTGGGGCAGCACTGTGCGCTACTAGTGATGTAAAGGTTTTTTGCCACCATTAAGTGTTATTTTAATATAATTCTGTTACTTTTGTAATTTATCTTCTGTCACAAAAATTTTCCAGTTGTGAGATATGTCCTTTATTTTATTATAATGGTGCACATTAATCTGTATAGTAATGTGCACGTCCATCTACTGAGGTGGTTGCACATGCTCAGCTCCATACTTCAACTGCCACCTTCATTTCTGCTGCTGCTGAACTGTTATAGAGAGAGACAGCTCCTGCAGAAATGATACGCCTCATGCACTGTGATAGGGAGAGAGCTGCTGCAGAAATGACACGTCCCCTGAACTGTAATAGGGAAAGAGCTGCTGTAGAAATGACACATCCACTGAACTATAATAGGAAGAGAGCTGCTGCAGAAATTATAGTTCCACTGAACTGTGATAGGGAGAGAGCTGCTACAGAAATTATACATCCCCTGAACTGTGATAGAGAGAGAGCTGCTGCAGAAATAATACATCTCCTGAACTGTGATAGGGAGAGAGCTGCTGCAGAAATAATACATCTCCTGAACTGTGATAGGGAGAGAGCTGCTGCAGAAATAATACATCTCCTGAACTGTGATAGGGAGAGAGCTGCTGCAGAAATAATACATCTCCTGAACTATGATAGGGAGAGAGCTGCTACAGAAATAATACATCTCCTGAACTGTGATAGGGAGAGAGCTGCTACAGAAATGATACGTTCCCTGAACTGTGATAGAGAGAGAGCTGCTGCAGAACTAATACATCTCCTGAACTATGATAGGGAGAGAGCTGCTACAGAAATAATACATCTCCTGAACTGTGATAGGGAGAGAGCTGCTGCAGAAATAATACATCTCCTGAACTGTGATAGGGAGAGAGCTGCTGCAGAAATAATACATCTCCTGAACTGTGATAGGGAGAGAGCTGCTGCAGAAATAATATATCTCCTGAGCTGTGATAGGGAGAGAGTTGCTGAATAAATTACACATCCCCTGAACTGTGATAGGGAGAGAGCTGCTGCAGAAATGACACATCCCCTGAACTGGGATAGGGAGAGAGCTGCTGCAGAAATGACACGGCTCCTTGAGAAAGGACATGACCCCTGAGCTGCCAACCTGAAGAGGCTCATCTGTATCTAATCCTATCATGTATAATACAGCCTGCCTTGCCTGATACACTGTTTGTTGTATGCGATACTGCCTGCTGAGCTGTGTATCTAATCCTATATTTTATGATACTGCCTGCTGGAGTGTGTATCTAAAGCCTCACATGACTGTATCCCCAGTGCCATCCACAGTGCCCCAAGTGCCATCTACAGCTTAGCGATTATAGCGAGGGAACAGAGCCCTGAAATCCCTGAAGGAGCGGTCACGTGACCGTAAAGATGATCCTGGGAACTCCTGTACTGCGGAGAATAAGTAAAGCTATCCTAATCGTCTCTCCGCAGTTAAAGTTCAAGGAAGAATTTTGACCCTGGGGCCGGGGAACCCCTTTAAATTGCACATGGAATACCAGGGTCAGCGTATCACAATCAATGGTCTTAGCAGTGACCCTCCTGAGCCTGTGATTGGCTGAGTTTCCTGGCATTTCCTGTATGTTGAACCGGGACCAGGAAGTGAAGATCGGCTCCGGAACGGCAGCGGCAGGGAGGCAATTAAAAAAAAAAAATTTCTTTTCCTTTTTACTTATATATATATATATATATATATATATATTTATTTATTTATTTATTTATTTATTTAACCCCCTTCTGTCCCAGATTCTTGGAAAACTCTTTAAAGGGTAGGAAGATATTAATCATTAGGTAGCCCAAAATGAAATAAGTGAGATATCATATGGTAAAAGGGTCTTCTCATTGCCTATTTCTCCTTAACCTTCTACTTCTGGTGTTGGAAGGTTCTGGATTCTTGGATGCCAATCAGACAGAATGTAACCGTGTAAGTTTCCTTGATGAGCCCGACGTTCCTAATAAGACCCATCTCTAACCTGGTCCTGACCCCCTCCCCGTCATACGACTCCTGACCACATGCAAGTCCCTGGTGGAAAGTATGACAGCTTTTTATGCCTCCTCTGTCAGACGTCTCCATCGAGGAGGGGACGGGAAGCCTGTGGGGGTGTTCATTACCCTCTGAGACAATGCAGATGGCTGGCAATTTGACAGACTCCAGCAGCACTGAACTGTGAATATGAGAATGCAGAGGCAAACGGCGTGAATATTACGGCTCTGTCACGCCGCAACAGACAAATGACAGTGACCCAGTTTACAAAGTGGCACCTGGTAAGAATTCATCGTGGCACGATTTCATTCCCGTCCATAAACGTAACCGGCTGGGCTTGTGCATCTGACAAACAGGTTCATTAGAGGGGAAATTTGCTTACAGGGAATCAAGCGTATTATACGGAAAAATAGAACCGTCCAGCGGTGGGGTCCCTCTCCGAGGACAGAATGGAGCTTTACTGGTATATTTTGATTGGTTGACCAATTTTTTTTGTTTGCACCCTTTATGGGTAGGGATGACCGAACCCGAACTGCAAAGATCAGGTTCGTAACGAAATGTGAGAGTTTAGGTGCCCGAACTCGGACTTTTTCACTGAAGTCCGGGTTCAGATTCGGTATTCTGGTGATTTTATTATTTTCCTTTCTAACATGGTTATATCGAAAATAATATCATTCTTAAGACAGAATTTTCCATAGTAACATGGTTATATTGGAAAATTATAGCATTTTTAAGATAGAATGCAAAACAATACGGCCATTTACGGGTTAAAAAAACAACAACAACAACTCACCTCATTCACTTAATCGCTCTGCAGCAGCTTCTTCTATCTTCACTGAACAGGACCTGCCAAAGGACCTGCAATGTGTGTGATGACGTCACCATGTGGGAGAGTGCAGTGACATCATCGCACACATCACAGGTCCTTTGGCAGGTCCTGTTCAGTGAAGATAGAAGAAGCTGCTGCAGCGCGCTCAAGTGGATGAGGAGAGTTGTTTTTTTTTTTTTAACCCGTAAATGGCCGTATTGTTTTGCATTCTATCTTAAAAATGCTATAATTTTCCAATATAACCATGTTACTATGGAAAATAATAAAATGAAGTTCGGGTCTCCATTGACTTCATTGGGGTTTGGGGTCAAGTTTGGGACCCAAACCTGAACTTTGACCTGAAGTTCGGCCGAACCCGGCAAACCCACACTTCCTTGGGTTCACTTATCCTTTCTTATGGGATCAAAACTAGTATTGTTTTTGGCATTTTAGTGTATCTGCAGCACAATGTCAATCAGCTGCTCCTAAAGCCAGCAGGATACTGGCTTCTTTGCTGTAAGAGCAGTGAAGCAGCAGAATGGTCACCTCAGGTTATAGCAGACACAGCGGATGCCAGGATAGGATTGTTTCTAATGTGCATTGCATGTGAACTTTTCTAATGAAGTTTTACAATGCCTATATGAATTTTTTATATTACTACTATTATACTACTATTATTTATTAATATTATATTTTTTATACTAGATAAGCATTTATGTATTATTATTATTATTTTATACTATTCTTTTTATTATTATTTTAAATTATTATTAGTATTGTTTTATATTACTTTTATTTGTTACTACACATTAATATTATGTTTGTTATTACTAGATAAGTATTATTTGATGTAATATTATTACTAATATTACTACTATTATTTACGTTACTTTTATTTCATTTCATGGCATAAACAAAATGTCAGGAATCTTCCACAGCAAATTTGGCCGCATCTATCAGACTGTAGGAAGAAAAATTCATAAAAGCCAGAAAAATCATTACTAATCAATTTTTGCCCAGTGCGTCTAACACTCTACAATATTTCCTCCACTGTCTTTTTCCTTAAATATAATTTCTACAACAGATCTGCTCTTCCAGGAATATCGGATGAAATCAAATAACATGTTATTAAAGAGTATAGAAAATGAATACAATGATCCGACGCACCGATGTTAACATGGGAGGCAGTTCCCTAATACGTTTCATAAGCAGAAACAATTCTGATAATAAGGGCAAAAAAAGAGGTAACGGACACGGAAACGAAATACGTTTGTGTGCATGAGCACTTAGGGCGCATGCATACGGCCCTTGCTCGGCCATGTTTGTATACACCAGCACCGGCTGTGTGTGCCCCTCATCACTGATGCGGACTCATTCATAAGTCCACAATCAGGGAGGCACGGAACCCCATTGAACCACTACAGAGCGCTTCTGTGGGGTTTCTGTCCATGCCCATGTCAAGGCATGCACTACTTTTTTGCGGTGCGGACCATCGTATGCGGATTGTGAGTCCCATTCAAGTGAATGGGTTCACATCCGCATGCGGAGGCCCTATGGTCAGTGCCCACTGCAGACTGCATTTGCGGTCCACACAACGGGCTCGGCCGGCACACGGTCCTGTGTATGAGCCCTTAGGCTGTGGGGGGATAACAATTTACCCAGGGTCTTTACAGCGTCTTCTCCCAGTCAAATGCTTAGCCCACAGGCCGCCAAAAACAGCCTTTCTGTAGACAAGAATAGAATACAAGGATAGGCTTGGGGAAAAGGGGCAACTGCTCTGCGGTCTTCAACAATTACGGGCCACGACTACTTTATCCCTGGTGTCCACAGGTCTTGATCAGGCCCACCTGTTACAGAATTGCCATTGCATCGTTCCTCTCACGTTGCCTCTAGTATTGATTTTAAATATGTGTCATTTACTGAGGTAGGTTGAAGGTCTAGACAGGTTCCCTGTCGGCAGACTGATGTCCTTGGTTCCATGTACTAGTCTATTGTGTTTTCTTGCTAGTTGCTTTTTTAATTTCTATTCACCAGTAATACGCTGCATACGAAACGCTGGTTTCTCTAATGTCACTTTTATTAATATAAATGGATATGAAAAATAGACTGACCATGGCAGAGTCTGGCAGAATTGTCAATTGGTGGAACAACAAATCAAAGGGGAATTATATAACCCTCTTTGTTTTTTCACTTGAAATGAACTTTCAATTTCAGACAAAATTAGAACACATAGAAACAATGGTGGAAGTGGTGTAAAGTACAACCCATAGCAACCAATCAGATTCCACCTTTCATTCTTCACAGCTCCTTTGGAAAATGAAAGGTGGAATCTGATGGTTTGCTAGGCCAGTTCTACTTTACACCAGTTGGTAAATCTCTCCTAATATTGTTTAGTTATACTCAGTACAGTTCCCTTAGCCTGCCTTCCATTAGGCCGGAAAGTCCATCGTTTGTCTCCACAACTGGGGGGCAATATGGAATCTTAAAAGACCAGAAGAAAAAGACTAAGAAAAGATATACAATTTACTTTTTTTTTTAGTCTGGGCAGAATTTTTGGATGTCCCGAATGGCAAAAGTCAAAAAAGCTTCTTGCTTGTTCTTCTCAATCACTTCCCATTCACTGCAGGAAGTTTCCCTTCAGTAGAAGAGTGGCCAAGAGTGGAATAATTTGGTCATTGTGTGAAGGTGAAGATAAGAAGAGTATGGACCTCAAGGGAAGTTCTCTTTTCCTTCAGAAGAGTAGAAGAAGGTGGTCCTAAGAAAAAGGTCCCTTCTCCAGAAGGAATGTAAAAAACCTTGACCTTCTCAAGAAGATCCCTCCTGATTGAGGGTAGAATAGGTGGTCAGTATGTCAAGGTGAGATGCATCCAACAGGAAACTAAAAGAGTGGGACACTCAGGGGATGGACTCAACTCCTGCAGGACAGTAGAAAGTGTGGTCCTAAAGAGACGGTACTTCCTCCTTACGTAGAATAGTCAGTATCCACAGAGGAAGGTTCCTCTGGCAGGATTGTAGAAGAGTGTGGACCTGCAGGAGAATAACATAGTGTTCAGGGAAAGGACCCTCCTCCTACAAAAATAGAATAGTGCTTTTTAGGGAAACAACTCTCATCTTGCAGTGTGGTTCTCTGAGTGAGATTTTTTTGGAATGGGAGTAGAATAATGTACCCATGTAAGAATTCATCCTCACCCAAGGGAAGGTTTCTCCAACAACAGTGTGCAACAGTTTAACTTTCCTGCTACAGGGGAAGGACTCACCTTCTGCAGTGGATAAAATGGCTGTGGTAATCAGATAAATGAACCTCCCTCTACAGGAATAGAATATTTTTTTTTTCTGCAGGGGGGACCCTTATCTTGCAGGAGTGTAGAAGAGTGTGGTCCTCTCCATAAGATCCCTCCTGCATGAGAGTAGAATAGTGTGGTCCTCTAGGAAAGGTTTCTCCAGCAAGAGGGTAGCCTCCTCCAACAGGAATATGTGTGGTCCTCAGGGGAAGGACTCTCCTTCTGCAGAAGACAAGATGACTGTGGTCCTCAGAGGAAGGTTTCTCTTTCCACCAAGTATGATGGAGCCCTTGGGAGTTAGGACCTCATAGGCTTCACAGAAGGGTTAGTAGACAAACAATAACCTGTTGACCAAATGCAGGCTGCTGCAAATGACAGCTTAGATTCTGCTGTCTGGATAGTGTGTGCTCCTGGTAATTACACTCTAGCAGGGAGCGACACGTCACGCCTTTGTCTGATAGATATGTAATGTGCCTCCAAATGGAAACTTTGCTTTAAGGAGACAACATTGACACGTCTGAATATTTCATTGGCGGCTAATGCCTCTTTGAAGGATGCAGCGTTAGCTTCAGAGGAGGCTCTAATCCCAGGCAGGTGGTTGGTAGAGCAGACTCATTTACAATCTGAGGCATAACATGAAGGAATAATTCTCCTGCTGAGTAAATTTAAAAGGTAGCACAGTGTGAGGAAACGTCATATAAATGAAATATTGGCAAAGCGGCATTTAAGCCTCTGCTAAATGGAGAACGCGCGTCTACACCTGCAGCTTCACCACTTTTCTTCTGCTCTTGGTGGGTTAATTCCGGCAAACACCTCGAGGTCTGGAAGAAAAATGTAATTTTGCTAAATAGGTGTATAATACGCATCTCTCCTGTGTTGTGTCAAACGCTGTGTTCAGCCGAGTGTGATAAAGGACATTAGTAAATTACTCCTGATAACAGACAGCAGATTTTCCCAGTAAATTGGCCTGGTTTGGCCGCTGACGCCCCTATTGTCACGACTTGTTGTGTAAGAGCTTTTACAATGTCCTGGAAAGCAGACGCTCTTGTAATGAGGAGAATTAAAGGCTGCTTAAATCATCGCATTTGTGTTACAGGGAAAAAAAAAAAAGCAAAACTCTTTACTTCAACGGAAAGAAACCACAGGAATAAAAAAAAAGGAATATTTTATGGAAATGCATTCACTGAAGGAGAACCGCAGCCAAAAACTCAAAATGAGTCTCTCCTTTCTTGGCAAGAGGTCTCAATATATATAACAGGAGCCCCGGAGGATGAAATATTTACTTCTGAGCGAAAAAGAAAATGTATGGTAAATTATTGATAATCCAGTGCTCGCAGGGTTAACATGATGATCAGGTGATAAAAACATAAATGACTTGTCGTTTTTGTCCTCTCCTTCTTCCATCTTCTCTATCATCCCCCCTCTTGCTCTCTTTTCCTCATCATACCTCCCTTCTTTCACCCTCCTCACTTGAGTCTTCTCTTCAATGCTCTTTCTTTGTCACTGATTCCCTCTCTCCTCCTGCCCTTCCTCTCTCTTCCTCTCTCTACCATTCTCTCCCACTCTACGTGCCTCATTTTCTTTGCCTCTATATCCTCCTTCCCTCCCTCTCATCTGTATCTGCTCCTCTCTCTGTGCCTCTCTATCTCCCAACCTCAATCTACCTCCCCCTCCCTTTCTCTCACTCTCTATTTCTCCATTCAACCACTTAACACCCCCTCTTTTTCTCCCTCCCTTCTTACCATTACCTCTCTCTGTCTCTCTTCCCCTCTCTACCTTCCTCCTCAATCTTTGTCACACTCCCTCCCTGTCTCCTCCTCTCTCTGTCTCTCCTCTCTTTCTCTCACTCTTTCTTCCTTTCTTTCTTCCTTCCTCCCTCTACCTCCTCTCTCTCTTTGCCCTCGCCCCTTTTCTCTCTCTTCCTCCTTCTACCTCTCTCACTCTTTTTCTCTTGGCAATACCTCCCTTCTCTCTCTTTCTCCTCTCCCTCCCTCTCTATACCTTCCTCCTCTTTCTCGTTTGTTCTTACTCTCACTTTTTCTCTATGCTCCCTCTACCTCCCTATTCTCTCTATATCCTCCATTTACCCCTTCCTCTTTCTCCATCTTTCACTCTCTTCACCCCCTTACCTCTCACTCTCTTTCCACCTCTCACTCACTCTCTATCCCCCTTCTTCTTCTCTCTCCCTCTCTCTTTCTCTCTCTTCCTCCCTCTACCTCTCTCTCTCACTCTTTTTCTCCTCTCTGTACTTTTTCCTCTCTCTCACTCTCTTGCCCCTCCCTCTCTATACCTTCCTCCTCTCTTTCTCCTCCCCCTCTATAACTCCCTCCTCTTTCTCTATCTTCCCACTCTTTCTCTATCCTCCCTCTTCTCTCTATATCCTCCATTTACCTCCTCCCTCGCTTTCCCTTTCAATCTTTCTCTCTTTGCATCCCCTTACCTCTCTCTCTCTCTGTCTCTTTCCACTTCTGTCTATCCCCCTTCCTCTCTCTCTCTCCCTCTTTCTCTCTCTTTGTTCTCATTCTCTTTCCACCTCTCTCTCCCTCTCTACCCCCCTTCCTCTCTCTCTATTCTTATCATTCCCATTCTCTCTCTCTCTCTCTCTCTCTATATATATATATATGGACTGTACATATAGAATACATAAGTTATGTATATGAAAACTAATAACATTGTATAATTGCAGCGAGTCTGTGACCAAAGAGATAGTGATATTTGTAACAAATGAAAACCTGGAGTAATGAGGTTTAGAATGCAGATCACACACTGCGCGGCCATAAAACCTATGATTAGTATCTCCTTCCTTCTTCTTGCGGTCTTCGTGTAGACTGTGTGTGATCTGTGCCGCTTCTCTCCGCACTAGCAGCATTCAGTTCCCTGCTTTGTCAGATTAAAGGCGATAAATTGCTTTTTTATGTAGGATGAGCGAACCAGTTCGGACCGAACTTTGCTATTTGTCGGATGCAGACAAACCCGAATCTTTTCAGGGTTCGATTAAGACAAAATCCACTAATGGCGCGAAGTGCCATTTTAGTGCACATGTCAGCTGGAAAAAAGGACTAGGGAGGAAGAAGGAGGGTCTCACATGACCCAGAGAGGAAGTGGGGGGGAGGGGCTTGTCCTGATTGGATCCCAGGCTGACAGACAGTATGGATAAGCCAAACAGTGCTGCAGCAGGCAGGGAGGAGCCCGAGCAGAATGGGCAGAATGCCAATTATGTCCCGGGCTGTCTGACAGGGTGGTTGGGTCTTACAGTGTCTGCCAGGAAGACCATCCTAGAGAGTCAGAGTAAAAAATCAGTCAGAGACCGTCAAAAATCAATCAAGCGTATTGCAAGGGAAAGTGAAGGGAAAGTCTAGGATTGCAAAGTGTGTTGTGTGTGTTGTGTACAATAGAGAGAAGCAGGGCAGCTGGGAGAGAGGAGACAGGAGCCTTGGCAGCTACCTGCAAGCAAATACTTTCATTTGGTTTCTCCGCTTTCAAAGTTTTTTTTTTTTGTGGGGTTCAATATAATTAAGTAATTGAGCAAACTAATAGCATTCTGATCAGACTAGCAGAATACGCAGTTCATTTGTTTTCCTCATCTTCTCCATCTGGCCCAGACCTCCATGACAACTTCTTTTAGATACCACTCACCTCTGCACAGTTTGCCACACACACATTTTTGGCTCAATGTTTTCCCAGCACTTGCCTACTGTCTTCAGAAACCCTCCATCCTAATGCCCCTTTAATAGTGAAGTTCTTACCCCTAATGGTATGTCTGTAATGATGCTCAATGCCCCCAAATACTGTATTGCAGTAAAGGATAGTGCCCCACAGCAGACAGTACCATAGGCAGCTGGCTGGAGTGACCACTGCAATGGAATCAAGGTGAACCCACAGCAGCAGTACTTAGTTCTGGCTATTTGCGACCCCGAATAGGAATACGCACGACAGAACCCCTTGTGGTCATATCGGGTAATGCAGGGAGGCTGAATACGCAATGGTAATAACAATAAAAGATAATTAATGCTTTACTATTCATTAACGACCATGAGCTCCTTCCACGGTGAGATAAAATCAGAGAATATGTGTGATATCAGCACATACTGCGGACAAATATCTAGAGGAAGAAGGATGTGTATGGGCTCAGCAAACGTTCACTCAGCATGACGCTCAGCCACAAGCCAAGGCACTAATGAACCGAGCTGCAAATTTCCTGCAATTATAGGGCCATTAACAATTAAAGAGTGTACTGCGCTGCTGATCTGGGGATTAATATGAAGTACGGCATGGCTAGATGTATGGCTATGTCTCTTACAGAAAGTAAAATGTTGCAGTCTGGAAAAAGTTCAGATGGGCACTAGGGATACTGCTTAATAGAAGAGGTGTCAGCAGTTTGTAACCTGCTCAGAGGGGGGCGCTCTGCTTGCAGTGGCTGGGTTGCTCCTATATGAAATCTATACGTTTGTAACAAGCTTATCACTCACTAATTGCGATCCTGCGCCAAGCACTGCACCACTGTCTCCTCTTCAGTGCCTCAAGTTGCCGTACGTGCACTGATGATGTCATACCGTAGTGTCTTTCTAAGCGGGTGGCAGCAAGTCTTATGCCATTCCCTGCTGCATCATATTCAGCTTCAGTACTCAGCTGTACTATAGTAGTTCAGCTCCGCTACTTGTCTCTGCTACATCAATCCAAATCCACTACTCTGCTCTGCTACATCAATCCAACTCTGCATCAGTGCAACTCCTCTAGTCATCCCTGCTACATCAAACTCCCGTTTCTGATACGCCAGCCTAATTCCACTATTCTTCTGGTTCCTTTATTACAGTTGTGGTACCCCAGACTTAGAGATACTTCAAATTGTTCATATTGTTATGTCATGAATTTTACTGGTTTACTGGTTTGTTTATGGTCATAACTACCAGCAAAGAAGGCTGGCAAAATTTAGCAAGAACAGGGTGCTTCTTTAGCCCTGTCCATGCCTTTGCACCACTTTTTCTAGTGCCACCCACCTCCACTTGCTGGCTTATTAACATGCAGGAGTTCTGCTGACAGTATTCTGCTAGCACTCTTAGCCAGGGTATGTAGATGCAGGTCTGTGAACTGAATAGTTGCCTTAGATCTGTGATGGCTAACCTCTGGCACTCCAGCTGTGGTAAAACTACAACTCCCAAGATGTACACTTGTTTGGCTGTCCACAGAAATGAATGTAGCATGCTGGGAGTCGTAGTTTCACCACAGCTGGAGTGCTGGAGGTTAGCCATCGCTGCCTTAGAGGAAGGACATCCTAACTACATTCCTCTGGCAATGTGTCCAGATGACCCTACTGCAGATGCTCAGCCTTAGGTAAAGCTTGGAAAGAGTCAGATGGGCGGAGCAAATATTTTATGACCATCTTTAGAGGGTACAGTTATGCCCATTCGCTTAGCTTCCATATGGCATTGTCCAGATGTCTTATTGGGATAGTCCAGGATACAAAAAAATGTTTTAGCCCCAGCTGCTTTGGTGGTCCCCACTGGTCTCTGTCTACTCCCCTGAAGCAGGTCACACCATACATTGAGCAGTGCCCAGCGTGGACCTCCGAAGTCACAGCACTTCCCTTCTCTTAAAATGGACAACCCCTTTAAACTAAAGGTTCCTGGAAGTTCCAGACAGGGTGGCATGAATAGAGTATTGGGTCATATCTCTGCACAGTAGAGCATCATATTTCAGACATTTCTGTGCACAAACACAATGATTAACGGCAGAACGGGTTCAACATAAAATCCGATAAAAACAGAAGGTCTGCACGGCATCTAGTTTACTGTTTAGCGGCATTAAAGTCATGAAATGCAACATCCACAATAAAAATAACAGAGGCTACATCAGCAAGATTTATATGTGCCGGAGAGAAGAGCGGCGAGCATCGAAATGTAAACAGATGAACTTTTTACTCCTCAGATTCGCCTTCGGACAAGTTGCTGGAAACTTTCCAGACTCACTCAATAAAACGTGAGTCAATCCCTTATGAAATAAAAGCAACATAATGTTCAGGACATTATATGGCGGTATTCTAGATTTTTTATGGTGCTTAGTGTAATAAGAGGTGGAGGGGTTCAGAATGGCGTAAAAGAAAAAACATAGGAAGCCACGACTAGTGTATTGTCGAGTCGTTCACCCTATCTCTACCCCCTTTTCTTCCCCAATAAAACCACGACACCTCAAGTGGATTTTATTGACCACAGCAGCCATTTTATTATTAAACATAAATAACAACCTACCCAAGACCTTCCCACCTGAAGGCCCACCCCAGAACCATACCAAACCACCGAAGCCTTGATTAACATGATAGCACGGAGAGGGTCCTTGGAGCCCGTAAACCTGATGGGTAACTGCTCCGCCCCTCATTCAAATTACCTCCATGGGCACCAAACGTGGGCAGATAACCGCCATATCACACTCCAGAATCCAAAACCTGGGGAGTCCAGAGACCCCTTTGGCTCCCTCCCCACCATGCCAGAGCCACCATAACCACCAACTCCAAGGACCCACCACCGCCCCCGCCTTGTCCGCTATGACAAAAGACCATTCCTTGCCTGCCCAAACTAAAAACCACCCCTGAAAAAAAAACCCACCAACCTAATCCCTGTTCATGCCGCGACACACACTTACCATCAGCGAACTGCAGCCCTACGGTGGGTGGGTAGTGGCTGCTGCACTTCTGCTTTCCCCTAAAAATGCCCCCTTTTCCCGCCCTTGATCCCCATTATAAAACCTACACCCCTCCCATAGCTCACCGCCCCCTCCTGCCAAGGCCATTAACCCCTAATATACCAAATCCCAACCCAAGCTTACAGCCCCAGGTCCGGCCTATGGATTCCATCCCGATCTGTTACCTTCTACTCTCTGGTCCCTCTTGACAAACTGGAAATGAGCAAATCAATTTGAAATTATCCCAAAAAAAATTTCCCAAAAAGTCCAGATTCCAGAGACGAGAGAGAGAGAAGTGGCTTGCATGTCTCATTCAGAGACTAGTAATTCTGGGACACACAGTAATCTTCTCTTTTTGGAAGGAATATTGGCATGCAGGTCTCATTTCCAGTGGAGTATTACTTGTGGGCATTTCTCTCTGGTCTTCTAGGACTCATATCTGAAGTCTGAAGTGGGTATTTATCTGAATCTCCCCCAAAAAATCCAAGGAGACCAGAGACTGTTATCTATGTTTAGAGCATTTAGAGCATAGTCAAGTAGAATCGATTTGGACCCAAATCAATTTTTTTGAAAAAACAGATTTCAAGAAATTTGCTCATTCCTACTGCTCAGCCAATCACAGACCCAATGGTGACCCACTCCAGCCAGTGATTGGCTTAGAAGTCGAGAAGGACCAGGAAGTAGAGATTATTGGGGACCCGGGAAACATCGTAATAGGAGCGGCAGATGATTGGTGAGATATTGGTTCTATTTTTTTGCCATTACCAGTTTAAAGGAGTTCTCCAGGCTTTTACAAAATTCATTCTTTCTTCTAACCTGTAGAAGAAAGACAGTTTGGTTGTTACTCACCGCTCCGTTGATGCTGCCAATGCTGCTGTCTCCACTGCACTTCCTCTTGGATCCCAACCAGATGTGTTTGCTTTTCCTGTTCAACTGGATAATAGAAAATGATGTTGAACAAGAAGAGAAGGGACCACACCCAGTTGGGACCCAATCTTATGTGAGTGCAGTGGAAATGGCTCCAGGTTACACCTTCATGGAAGTCTATGAAATACCATGGACACGGGGCTTGAGTTGCTTCATGGAGTGATATATTTGGAATTGTTTTTGACTAATGAATTATCCTGTACATCTGAAATGGAATGAGATCTTACAGTTTTTGGTTGTGTTTTTAGATTAAGGAGCTATTTCTGGAGCTCGGTGGGAGACAGCTCGAGAGACGTGAGCTTAAGCCTGAGACTGTGCTGAGATTTCTATTATTCATATCATCAATTTCTGTCAACGGAGTGACCTACTCGAGAGCGCGGTCCAATGCATCTTATTTTATTTTCAGCGCTAAGAGATAGATATTCTTCAGGAAAACAAAAAATGTTTCATTTGAGTGAAATGTAGATGATTTATTTTGTTTTATTCACATTGCGGTTGAGTCAGATGATGTCCAGTACGAAGAGAAGAAACTTCACATAAGGAGGGAAATCTTCACATAAAGAGAAGAACCTTCATATAAGGAGGGAAATCTTCACATAAAGAGAAGAACCTTCATATAAGGAGGGAAATATTCACATAAAGAGAAGATTGTTCATATACAGAGAGGGACATTCAAATAAAGAGATGTTAAAAGTAAAGAGTATAACATTCATATAAAGAGAAGATATTCATAAAATGAGGAGAGCCTTCATATACAGGGAAGAAACTTCATATAAAGGGGAGAACCTTCATATAAGGAGGGAAATCGTCACATAAAGAGAAGAGCGTTCATATAAAGAGAGGGACATTCAAATAGATAAGAGCCTTCTTATAAAGAGAATAATCTTCATATAAAGAGGGGAGCCTTCATATAAACAGGAGAACCTTCATATACAGGAGAACCTAGGAGGAGCACCTTCATATAAAGAGGAGAGCCTTCATATAGAGAGGGGAGCCTTCATATAAAGAGGAGAACCTTCATATAAAGAGGAGAGCCTTCATATAAAGAGGAGAACCTTCATATAAAGAGGGGAGCCTTCATATAAAGAGGAGAGCCTTCTAAAGAGGAGACCTTCTATAAGAGGAGAAGCTTCATATAAGAGGAGAGCCTTTCATATAAAGAGGAGAAGCCTTCATATAAAGAGGGGAGCCTTCATATAAGAGGAAGCCTTGATATAAGAGGGAGCCTTCATATAAAGAGGAGAGCCTTGATATAAAGAGGAGGAGCCTTGCATATAAAGAGGAGAGCCTTGATATAAAGAGGAGAGCCTATAATAAAGAGGAGAGCCTTCATATAAAGAGGAGAGCCTTCATATAAAGAGGGGCCTTCATATAAAGGGAGGGAGCCTTCATATAAAGAGGAGAACCTTCATATAAAGAGGGGAGCTTTCATATAAAGAGGAGAGCCTTGATATAAAGAGGAGAGCCTTGCATATAAAGAGGGGAGCCTTCATATAAAGAGGAGAGCCTTCATATAAAGAGGAGAGCCTTCATATAAAAAAGAGGAGAGCCTTCATATAAAGAGGAGAGCTTCATATAAAGAGGAGAGCCTTTATATATAAAGAGGGGAGCCTTCATATAAAGAGGAGAGCCTTCATATAAAGAGGAGAGCCTTCTATAAAGAGGAGAGCCTTCATATAAAGAGGGAGCCTTCATATAAAAGAGGAGAGCTTCATATAAGAGGAGAGCCTTCATATAAAGAGGAGAGCCTTCATATAAAGAGGAGAGCCTTCATATAAAGAGGAGAGCCTTCATATAAAGAGGGGAGCCTTCATATAAAGAGGAGAGCCTTCATATAAAGAGGAGAACCTTCATATAAAGAGGAGAGCCTTCATATAAAGAGGAGAGCCTTCATATAAAGAGGAGAGCTTCATATAAGAGGAGACATATAAAGAGGAGAGCCTTCATATAAAGAGGAGAGCCTTCATAAAAGGGGAGCCTATAAAGAGGAGCCTTCATATAAAGAGGAGAGCCTTCATATAAAGAGGAGAGCCTTCATATAAAGAGACTTCATATAAGAGGGGCCTTCATATAAAGAGGGGAGCCTTCATATAAAGGGAGAGCCTTCATATAAAGAGGAGAGCCTTCATATAAAGAGGAGAGCCTTCATATAAAGAGGAGAGCCTTCATATAAAGAGGAGAGCCTTCATATAAAGAGGAGAGCCTTCATATAAAGAGGAGAGCCTTCATATAAAGAGGAGAGCCTTCATATAAAGAGGAGAACCTTCATATAAAGAGGGGAGCCTTCATATAAAGAGGAGAGCCTTCATATAAAGAGGAGAACCTTCATATAAAGAGGAGAGCCTTCATATAAAGAGGAGAGCCTTCATATAAAGAGGAGAGCCTTCATATAAAGAGGAGAGCCTGCATATAAAGAGGAGAGCCTTCATATAAAGAGGAGAGCCTTCATATAAAGAGGAGAGCCTGAATATAAAGAGGGGGGACTTCATATAAAAAGGAAGACTCTTCATATATGGTGAAGAGGACAATCTTCATATGAGGAGAAGACCTTCCTATGAAGATAGGATCCTTCATATAAAGAGCAGAGCCTTTGTATTATACCCATCAGTGTATGAGCCATTAGATTGAGTTATTCTTCTCTGTAGACAACTCCACTGATGATAAGCTGAGGGTGTAAACCAGTGACCAGCTCTCTGTGGGTGAACTGGGCACAAGGGTTCAGTTGCTCCACAGCGCCCCCATAGGGGTAATTAAGCATTACCTGAACAGAATGGTAAGGGTTCAAGGAGGGGTAGCTCCTGACCAGTAGTAGACGTTGGCGAGATACCTGCTGCTTTAGGATTACTAAGGGATGAGCAAACAATGAATACCCATTGGGTTAAATGACAAATTCAGTTCTGCTATATCGCTAGATAATTGTCAATTACAGTTATATATGTGTTTATATTATGTCCCATCTGTCTGGGGTAACACATGGACAGAAGCTGACGGTGGCAGCCTTGCCTGAGGCTCTTATTAGTGGTGATGTCTTGTCTGTCATTGCTGACGTTGTAATACGTGTAAAGCTGCCCACCTGATGGTTGCAGGGATTTTAGCAGCAAATACCTTGTAGAACTGTCCATGGTGCTGAACTGTACAGAGCTCGCCTAATGATCCCTATAATATGTCGCAATTACTTTTTAATCATGTGATTGATGGCAGAGGTCACGTGACTGTGGCCACCAGGCACTGAGGTATCACCCGCTGCTTCTGTACTTGTGAGGTCCATGACAGGCGACACAGGGCTTATTTCGAGGAACATTCTGCCATATATATGTATTTCTCCAAGCCCGGGGCTGGATACAAAGCAATGCTATAGAACAGGGATAAAGAACAAACAAAACATTCCTGGAAAACCTTGTGTTTTTTTGCATACCACCAGGTTGGCTTGATCCTGCTGATTAAAATGATACCTGTATTGTGAAAATCGGTTGTGGCGTTCCCGAGAAAAAGAGACTTTTATTTTTTAAGGAAATGAGAGCATCAGTGCACTGATGGGCGTGGCCAGCATTGGAAAGCTCAGGAGTCAGACTCCACCCCTCAGTGCTCTGAAGCTCGAATTTGCTTAAAGAATAAAAGTCTTGTTTCTCGGAAACGACACAACCGATTTTCACAAAACAGGTATCATTTAAATCATCATTTTATTCCACTTTAAGTCTTCACGGCTGCCCCTGTGCCTGCCTGTGACATGGAGAGAACAAAGTGGTTACTTTGTGGGAATTATTTCCACTACGATGTGGCAGTTGCAGAGAAAGCAGAGCCTCTAGGTGTAATGGTAACACCCCTGTTGCTCTTAGAGTCTCATTTGCTTATATTAAAACTTCATTTTTCTCAGCAATGCAGGCACATATGAACATGAGACCAACACTGATGCCTTCAGCTGCCAAGTGCACATGTAACAGGTCAGCCAGTGTCATAGGTACAAAACTGCTGACAGATGCCCTTTTATTCAGACACCCCAGCGTGGTTGGTTCCATGGTGAAGACCATACTTACTTGAGCTGGGTTTTGGCTCCACCACTGCTGGCTCAGCAAGTCCCGGGTCTCCCTTCATCAACCTCTATTTTGATGGTGTGTGTGTGTGGGGGGGGGGTCATTTGACACCTGAGGCCAATGACTGACCATAGCAGTGACAGGTCTGGTCCAGGAGATTCCACTCGTAGAGGGTCTGATGACCTCACAGTCAGGCTGGGACACTTGCCCTGAAATATGGATACACAATGCTCATGTGGACCTCATGTGGACCTGACCTGAGAATGATGCGTCTGCATCTCGTTGTGAGTGTGTTGTGTGTAGGTGTATATGTATATAGATATTTATATATGTGTATATGTGTGTGTATATATATGTACTACAACTCCCAGCATTTACTTACAGCCAAGGATACTTGTGCAAAGACTATACCTCACGGAACAGCAGTATCTGCTGTCAGAGCATGCCGCACTACAACTCCTAGCATGCACTGACAGCCACAGAAACTTGTACAAAGACTATCCTTCTCATTAGAACAGTCGTATGTATCTACTGCCAAGGCATACTGTACTACAACTCCTAGCATGTACTGACAGCCACAGATTCTGATGCAAAGACTAAACTCCTCATTACAACAGCAATGTCTGCTGTCAGGGCATGCTGCACTACAACTCCCAGCATGACCGGACAGCAGTTTAGCAATAGCCAGAGAACCGCAGAGTCGATTCTATGCTGAGATTTAAGAAGCACAATGCTGTCATGGAATGCTGGGGGTTGTAGTTCCAGCACATCTAGACGGTCACAGGTGTTAGAATCTTGCAGGGTAAATATTTGGAGGATTTGGTGACATTTGCAGGAAACATTGTTCACGTTCAGGACAATCAGTGACACCTGAATAGGGTTTGTCTGATGGCGGTATTAACACAAGGCGCTGACCTTTGGTGACGTCCCGCGCCGCGCTCCATCCTAGAAGAGGATAGACTTGTCACTGAAGCGTGCAATCCTCTCAGTGTAGGAGACGCTTGAGCGATCCATCTCATCACGAGCCGTCAGCAGCCGAGCAGCGCCAAAGACGAACCGTCAAATTTACTTGTCTGGATCTTATAGGAACAGGAAAATGGCCAGCGGGATATGAATAAATGGCTGAGAATCTTCACCTCAGGCCTCATGCACACGACCACATCCTTTTTCTGCGGATCCATTGACTTCAATGGTTCTGTGGTCTGTATTGTGCACCCAAGTATAGGACATGACATGTCGCGCCCATCGCGGTTCCGTGGTGCTGTTGGTAAAAGGTATCTTGGAAGAGGAAATAATTTTTCCAAGAAAAAATGGAAAAAAATTATTTCCTCTTCCAAGATACCTTTTACCAACAGCACCGCGGAACCGCGATGGGCGCGAATGTCGCACCGCCTTACGCAAACTGTTATATGACTTGGTTTGAAGAAATGTATATCTATAAGAATGATCTCTTTAAAAATAATTGCATTTTTTGGCGTCGCTTTATTGATGACATTTTTTGCGTATGGCGGTGCGACATTCAAACGATATTGGCCTTCACACACTACCTCAACTCAATCTGGGAAGAACTGACGTTCACCCTGAATTATGATATGGATAAGATCAATTTCCTAGACACGTGGGTCATCAAAGGTACAGGTAATACACTACAAACTGATCTTCATGTGAAACCCACGGACCGAAACAGCTTACTATCTTATACTAGCAACCATCCTATCACAACAAAAAAATCACTACATTTTTCACAATTTCAAAGAATAAGGAATATTGTATCTGAACCAGAACAACAAACAGTGAGATTGGAGGAAATGACCAAAACATTTGTGCAGAGGGGATACCCAGTAGATGTATTGTCAGAACAGAGATTAAAAATACATGAGCCTACACAAGAGAGGAACACACCTAAACCAAAGAGACTACCATTCGTCACCAAATATCACCCTTACATTAATAAGGTCAGGACCATTTTACACAAACACTGGAGTATCCTTGCCAAATCTTACACAGACACAGAAGAACTCAAAAACTATCCCATGATCTGTTACAAGAGAAATGCAAACATGAGGGACAAAATAGTGAGAGCTGACATTGGTAGTAATAAGAGAGAATTACAACAAACTACCTTACTCACTCCAAAAAGAGGCACATATCCGTGTTTAAATTGTGTACACTGTTCCAGTGCAATAAAGGGAGAATACTTCACACATCCCCACACAGGTGAAAAATTCCCAGTCAAGGGTTTTTTCACATGTGACAGCACCTTTGTCATATATCTCTTGAAATGTCCGTGTGGACTCGCATATGTGGGCGAGACATCAACCCGCATGAAAGATCGCTTTAGTAAGCACAAATCCACAATACGTAAAGGAAACCTGATGCTGCCCATACCACTTCACATATCACAATTACGATTCCAGATAACTGAACAGGTACAACAACCGCGAAGAGGAGGTAACAGAAATCAACTACTACTGAAGAGAGAAGCTTTTTGGATCCATAAATTGAGAACTCTTGAACCAGGGGGATTAAATCGAGAATATGAGTTACATAGTTTCCTATGATACTGCTTGAATTTACATGATTCTAATGATTATTTATTTCCTTTTCAGAGATAATGGCAAATCCAAGGAATACGTACAATACTGGACTACATAGAACCCACCATATGTGGATTTCAGCCCTCTGCTGTATAGTGAGTTAACTATATTTAGCAATAGGCATACTTGAATGGCTGTTATATTGCATTGTCAAGTGCTTGGACACTGCAGCATTGTTTGTTTATTTTTTTGTTTATTTTGTCGTCATGACAACATGATGTCATAATCCTTGCTTTGGAGGGCTATTTAAACTGCAACATATATGGTGTATAACATGTCTGAGGAAGGCTATAGACTAGCCAAAACGCGTCACACAAATAATATGTGACAATAAATATCTAAACTTCATATTCAGCGAGTGCCGGTCTTTAATGTACCTGATTACTGGAGCGTCTCTCCTGACACGTGCACCGCGACAAGAAACCGAAGCGCCGACTCACTACTTCACAATATAAAATCTTTTAGTCCTCCTCCTGCGTGGGGCCATTCTGGGTTTAGGCCCCAAAGTAGCTGCTTCCCCTATAGACATGCTCCTAGGTCCAACTTAACTACTAGTGGTTTGTGGGATTGGAGTAATCTCTGATCCTGCACCATCACTGTGACATAATACTACAGCCCAGAGCACTGCACACAGTCACATATTAGTGCTTCACTGAGCAAGAAGGGGTCAAGATCTCCGAATTCTTACAATGTAACTTCAAGACAATATTGCAACATGTTAGCAAAACTCCGGAGACAATGAAAGTCACCTCATAGGTGTCGGGTGGCCACCTACAGACACCTACAGCATGAAGAACTCCCAACAGAGTATCAGAAAATCATGTTTTCTTCAAAGCTGGTCATCGTGTGCCCCCCGAGTAAAGTTAAGGAAGGAAACATCTGTATGTTGGCATATGAAAAGCCAAAGTGGGCACAGGGGGCGTGCCGGAAATAGGGAGGTCTCATTTCCAGATCACCTGGAGAGCCCAGGCCAAGCCAGCAACAACAAACCAATTTCACATAACTAGGATCTCACTATTTGATTTTCGTAAAGTCATTTTGTAGAAAGCCGTCCAATTTATGGCTGAGAGCGAATTATCCTAAAAAAAACTCCTTCCAGCCGTGTCATTATTGACGAAAGGAAGATAATTAGTCATAATGGAAGTCTGGAAAGAAAAATAATGAGGTCGGGAGAATCCACCTCTGCCATGACAAACATCTCGGAAGGAAGAGAGCCTGCCATTATCCATTTTGATTTAGATCGCTCTGCTCAACCCTCATTGATTATTTGTCAGGGAAGCATAAAACAGATATCTGGAAAGATAATACCATATGGAGGAAAAGCTTCCATGCCAAGGAGCCTGGGAGCAAAGCTGTTCTGAAGGAGCATACTTACTGAGGGAGAGCGGGATTTATGCCTCACCGCCTCATATATCTATCTATCTGTCTATCTATCTATCTATCTATCTATCTAATTTATCTCATATCTATCTATTTATCTAATATCTATCTATCTATCTATCTATCTATCTATCTATCTATCTATCTATCTATTCATCACTTATATCAATCAATCAATCAAATAATTAGTCAGCCTATATATCTCTCTATTATCTATCTATCTATCTATCTATCTATCTATTTATCTAATCTATCTCATATCTATCTATCTAATTTATTTCATATCTATCTATCTATTTATCTAATATCTATCTATCTAATATCTATCTATCTCATATCTATCTATCTATCTATCTATCTATCTATCTATCTATCTATCTATCTATCTATCTCTCATATCAATCAATCAATGAAGTAAATAATTAGTCATCCTATATATCTCTTATCTCTCTCTCTACTATCTGTCTATCCATCTATCTATCTATCTATCTATCTATTGATCTATCTCCTATCTATCTATTCACAGTGTGCCTCACAACAGTAAGGTCTGAATGGCCATAGTAGCAGATTACCTTGCTGAGATCTCATATCTATCTATCCATCACTGATATCATACAATCAATCAAGCAAATAATCAAATAGTCAGCCTATCGATCTATTATCTATCTATCTATCTATCTATCTATCTATCTATCTATCTATCTATCTATCTATCTGTCCATTATCAATTCAATTCAAATCAGCTTTATTGACAGGACTAAATACATAGCATTGCCAAAGCAAGTGGGAAATAAATGGGTAGGGGTGAGGAATGGAGACACATCCAGGATGGGGGTATAGGAGTCCGTGACATACCATACTCCTCTCAGTCTATGGCAGACACTGACATAGTGTACTCCTATGGCCATTGCATTTTCCTCTTCCTTCAGCAGTATGGAGAGTCTCTCTTCCTCCTCCATGGAGGTGAAGTTTGGGCAGAGATCAGACAGTCTCCTGAAGTGAGTGTCCCTCACTGCTGAGTATTTCGGTCACCGCAGCAAAAAGTAGGTCTGCTATCCATAGGCTTGTTAGTTCTGACGGTGCCACCCGGATTCGATGAGCAGACTGTGGGTGTTCAGTCTGTTCCGGCTCAGGAGCTGTCGGTCTCTGGGGTTGGGAAGTTTCTCCACATATAGGGTCAGTCTGTTAAATGTCCCTATGGTCAAATTATTTTTAATCTTTTCTATGGGTCCCATCATTTTTGTCCAGGCCAGTTTCATCAGTTTGTTTTATAAATTATTCTGAGGAAGCACAATTCAAAAGCAATGTTTTTTATTAGCTGATTAAAATGTTTATTTATTATTACGTTTTATTTATTATTAAATTTTATTTATTATTACGTTTTATTTATTATTAAATTTTATTTGTTATTACGTTTAATTACATTTTATTTATTACATTTTATTTATTATATTTTATTTATTATATTTTATTTATTATTACATTTCATTTATTATTATGTTTTATTTTTTATTATGTTTTTCAGTTTCAATTTTCATTTTTTTTTTTTTCAGTTTTAAATTTAATTCAGTGACTATTGTGGGTTTTTCTTTCCTTAATGGAAGGTTACCATGTGGAAAATGTATAACATTATGACGGTACAATAGAAAGTGCTGCACGGGTGGGTGGTATGGTGAATGCAAAGTGTCCTGTGACAATGAGAATACCCAGTATCATTGTATGGATGTCATATACAGTATTTCTTGTATACACTGCGTAATGTTCTTAGGCTTTTCTTAGACGTTTCTACAGACTATTTCACCCACGTATCTAGCACTTTATATTGTCACACAATGTCACTGTCATAGGTGCTATACTTACAGATTTTAGAGCCTGGGGCCAAGTGCAGAATATTATTACTATATTACAACATGTAAGACAGCACCATGTCTTTTATTGTAACGTTGACTGTATATTACACCAACCCAGGGTCAGCAATACACTATGTTAAGTCTAGTCTTGTACTCGGCATGCATCTGGGATTCTTTGCTTTTATTCCCAAAACTTCTGCACTTCTACGTCAATTTCTACCCCCTCCCCCACCTCTTTGTTTAACAAAGGAAATAAATAACTAGACTGAACTGATGGAAGTGCCAAAAAGCCATCTACAAACTATATATTTGCCATGGGAACTGAGAGAGAAGAGCAACGAAAAGGTCAAGAGAGTTAAGAATTAGTGGAGTGCAGAAGTTATCAATACTTTGGAAGCCATTGATGCGCATGAAAGGAGAATTGTGCATCTCGAAGACTCCTACACGAAGGATAAAGATGCTGAAGGACTGGCAATGTGCTTGGGATTTTTGCAGTTTAATAATTGTTAAATGCCTTTACCTAACAAGTGCCACAAGAAAAGAATTTAGATTGGCTCCTGTATTAGAAATCAGAAGGTTTATCAAGACTAGTAGATAGGTCGGAACTAGTGGATAGGTAAAACTAGAAGATAGGTCAACATAAGATGAAATATGAGACTTCCCTGCATTGGGCATGAACTCACTGTAGGTAGTACACATATGCCGAGCCCTATGATGAGAGTCTGATGCCTACAGCAGGGAAGTCTTTGAGGTTGCAAGATACTCAGCTGAGGCAAGTGCTAATGACGCAGGTAGAGTTCAAAAGAAGTATGGGATGTCGCAGAGGAGGTGGTGGAACAGAAGGCAAGGTACTGGGAACCAGTGAATGAGGCAGTCTTGGGCTCTGGGAACCAGTGAAACGACAGTCTTGGGCTCTGGGAACCAGTGTAGGGTCAGTCTTGGGCTTTGGGACCAGTGAAGGGGCAGTCTTGGGCTTTGGGAACCAGTAAATGGACAGTCGGCCTCTGGGAACCAGTGAATGGGCAGTCTTGGGCTCTGGGAACCAGTGAAGGGGCGGTCTTTGGCTTTGGGAACCAGTAAATGGACAGTTGGCCTCTGGGAACCAGTGAAGGGGCAGTCTTGGGCTTTGGGAACCAGTGAATGTGCACGCTTGGGCTCTGGGAATCAGTTTAGGGGCAGTCTTGGGCTCTGGGAACCAGTAAATGGACAGGCCTGGGCTCTGGCAACTAGTGATGGGCAGTCGGCCTCTGGGAACCAGTGAATTGGCAGTCTCCGCCTCTGGGAACCAGTGAATGGGCAGTCTTGGGCTCTGGGAACCAGTGAATCGGCAGTCCTGGGCTCTGGCAACTAGTGATGGGCAGTCGGCTTCTGGGAACCAGTGAATTGGCAGTCTCCGCCTCTGGGAACCAGTGAAGGGGCAGTCTTGGGCTCTGGGAACCAGTGAAGGGGCAGTCTTGGGCTCTGGGAACCAGTGAAGGGGCAGTCTTGGGCTCTGGGAACCAGTGAAGGGGCAGTCTTGGGCTCTGGGAACCAGTGAAGGGGCAGTCTTGGGCTCTGGGAACCAGTGAAGGGGCAGTCTTGGGCTCTGGGAACCAGTGAAGGGGAAGTCTTGGGGTTTCTGGTCCCGAACCTGAACTTTGCAGTTTGGGTTCGCTCATCCCTAGTCAAGAATAGTAGTTAGGTCAACACTAGAAGGTCAGTCAAGACTAGGAGACGGGTAGGCTTCCAGAAGAATTAGCTCATCACCTTAATTGCCCTTTTGTCAGCAGGTGCTGCCCCAGGAAACCAATGTATTATGGTCCTGTAGAGCAGTCTGTTCCTTCCACCTTTATTTCATACATGTAGCCATCACACCTTTCCCGAGGTGAACTCTTCTTTTTTTAAAAAAAGAAATCTTTTTGAAATATGAAGCAACTAATTGTTTTGACATTCATATTGGGTAAACTGTCCGCTCTGGGTTTCAGATTTTATTTTACATCTCCTTTTATGACTATGACTGGAAGCCATGCTGAAAATAGGAGCTAAACATTTAACCTGACATTCACATTGATCTGCTTTGGTCTCATATTATTTCTGTGTTATATGAGATACGGCCAAATGTGCTGATGACTTGATCAGAAGAAACGGCTCGGGATTACATGTGAAAAGCTAGAGGAATTTAACCCAAGAGCCCAAGGACCAGAATGACTAAATTTATAAGTGATTTATGTGGAACTCACCAAAAGCTATGGTCATTTGGTGCAAACGTGGCCACCCATTGTTCACAGCTTAGGGAACTCCAAAAATAGTCAGCTCAGGCACATAGCGGTAAATGTAGAGGTGGTCACACATGTGCGGTGTGCTTTCCTTTACTTTGAAGGTCCTGGAGATAGGAGCGGGTTCCAGAGGTTGGACCAAGATGGGTCATTACCTTTAAGTGAAACTCTAATATAATGGAACCATCCGGGGCTAATAAGCCTAAATAGGGTCCACTATGTTAGATGATTGTCCTCAAAATGCTAATTTTCTAGGGGTAATGGGGTCAAAACAAAAGCAACTGCTACTGCCAAGGTCACAGAGGACAACAGCGGTTGTCACAAGTCAATGCTCTGCTCCTACTGGCTTTATCTGCAGCTTACTGACATCATTACAGCCTATATTTCTTATCATTGGATTGGTCTACACTGCCTTAGGTGGCCATCAACCTTAGATAGATCTACCTCATTTTCATCAGAGCCAGGTGAACATCATTTGGGATGTCTCAAATCTCCCCAGATGTTGGTGTGTCACAGGGATCTGGCAGCGCACTTCCTCCGATGTGCGTCCTCGTCTCCATGACAACAGGGGCGGGGAGGACCCGGCACACATTCAGTCTCAGCGCGTCCGCGTCCTCCCCACCCCCCTAAACAACGAGCGGGCGGGGTTCTGAGCGCTGGCAGGGAGGCCAGTGTTCATTTGTGAATTATTTATGTTTTAGGTCACGTGACGCTGGCCACGTCACGCGACCTACCTAGATCTTTGGGTGTTGGCAGGGAAGCCAGTGCTCAGCTGTTCCAGTGTTTGAATTCGGTCACGTGACGCTGCTTCGTCACGTGACCTACTTGGAGGCCTATTTAAACAGGCAGCCTGCTGACCACAGGTTGCCTGTGATTGGTCTTCCTTCTAGAGCTTGCGATTTGATCTTCTGTGACTATTGAACTCGACTTCGGTTTGTGTATTTGAAGACGTTCCCCGTCTCATTCTTTTGTACCACGCTACCTCCTGGTTTTGACTTTGGCTTGTTCATTTGACCTTGTTCCTGCTCGCTCCTTTGGCTTTGACGTTACCTCCCAGTTTGACCCTTTGCTTGGTGACCTCTCGTTATTGTGTGTGTCTGTTCTGTCGTTTGTTTATTGTGTTCTTCTCGTGTTCCCCTCCCTGTACGCCGTAGCACGTACCCAGGTTAGGGACCCTCGACTAGTTGTACGCCGTCGCCTAGGACGGGTCGTGCAAGTAGGCAGGGTAAGAGGTGGGGTTTAAGCTCAGGGCTGCACTTACCCCCGCACGAATGACAGAACATGGCATGGGGAGAAAGAAGGGTTGGGACATGTTGCATCTTCCTGGTGGTGATGAACCTTCTAATGGTTTCCCTACTGAAAGGATTGGAGAAATGAATTGGCACAAGGGCTACATCTATCCTCCTTCAAGGAAAGTGCTAAGCATGCCTAGTTCCTCCAGGACAAGGTTGTGTTTGTTTAGATATGTGATGTAGAATCAAGAAGGGGAACCTTAAAGATTTATCCTATTGACCACCTGCTCCTTCAGACCTCCACCTGCCTCATATCATCTGGAATGGAACCTGATATCTAGATGATATAATAGCTAAGAGCAGATAGAAGAAAATACGTCAACGACTGACAGCTCATCTCTGCAGCATTTTCATGGGAGTAGCAGTTGATTCTCCTGTGTAGAGATCTTCATTGTTCCGTTTACACTGTTTTGGACCTTTGGCAAAAGGTTGGAGCGTCAAACGTCCTTCACGAGAAGCGTGAATGTGACAATCAGAAGATAAAGCTATTATTTTATTATAAAGTTTCTTCCCCCCCCCCTCTTTTCATATATTCTCTGCGTTCTTCTTCTGCACATTATAAAGTAGTTATTTGACCTTAATCGCAGATAATTACTCAACAGAAACTTCTACAATATGACTGCAGAATTCTGTAGTACGAAACAATGGAAATAAAGCCAGATATACACAAACACATCTGATTCTTCAGTATGTATGGGGAAGGCTTCTACGTGGGCATTTTTGTAATTGTGCAGTTTTTATAGCATTGAGTATTAGAAAACATAGACACAGCAACACATTGTGCGGCTTTACAAAGCTCAAGAAGAAGCTTTGCTGAATACGTTGAAGTGTTTTGGAATGTCTTCTAGTGATCTTGATTTTGAGTGTTTGAGAATGCTGAATAGCATTTCTCATATATACTGTATGTTGTATGTTGCCTACCATCTTATTTTCCAGATTTCCTGGAAGTAGTAGCACTTCCACATCCATTGTTCATATTAATATGATGCTTTGTGAGAAGAATGATGGAAGGGCATGTGTCTTACTAAGGCAGACCTTGCAGTTGCTATGTGGCAGAGGGTTGACCAGTACTGGAACAAGGTACAAATTCACCTTTGTGCGACTTCCCATTTTACTTCCCCAAAATATGGAAGTTTTTCACCTTTGAATGAATCCTCATCTTGCTTTCCAAAATTTGGAGATCTTTCACCTTTGTTCAGTAGGACTTCTTATCTTGCGTCCTCAAATTGGAAGTTGTTTCATCTTTGTCTCTTCATCTTGCTTTGCCAAAATCCTGAGATCTTTCATCTTTGCTTCCCCAAAATTCAGAGGTCTTTTAACTTTCATCCTTGTATGACTCCTCGTTTCACTTTCCCCAAATCCAAAGATCTTTCACCTTTGTGTGACTTTCCATCTTGCTTCTGCAAACTCTGGAGCTCCTTAATCTTTGTATGAAACCCCATCTTGCTTCCCCAGACCACATTGATTGCATTCCTTATGTGATTCCAAGGATCATGAAAAGGGTATAAACAAGCATCAAGTCTACTTGTTCTGTAAGGGTATTTTTTAAGTACTGATTGGTTATGTCCCCTTTTATTATTACCATTCTGTGTAATTATGTACCTTGTAATCTAGTACTCATCCCCCATTGTGCTGATAAGACCACATTCCTGAGTGATCTCAAAGAAATGAGGGGCTAAATATTTTTTTATTTGTGATGCAGATACACTCAGGAGACTCTACCAAGAACTTCATCCTAGGTAGGATGTAAGTATTGATTTGCCCTATCTCTTGTGCACCCTGGGGTGTCGATCATGTGTTGAAATGTGTTAGACAACCATGTGTTATAGCATGACCGAAGAAGTCTCACCCCATAATATTGCATGGTTCATATTTAGGCTAGTGTTTATTTACTGTTTACTATTCTGTATGTGATTTGTTTGTGCTATCGTATATTTAATCACACTTAGTAAATATATTTATTCACTTAGCCTGCGTAAGCTTATTCGTTCTGATAACTTTTGAACTCACGTTACACCTCCATAGAAAAACACATTACAGTAGCCGAAAAGTGGTATGACACTACATCTGTGTGATATCCTAGGCAGTTATGGGATACAAATAGCAGAAATGATACTGTATGATATTTATTCATAAACTCAAAGCCAAAGTCCATAGAAGATCTGATGCTGCAGGTCGTCCACAACAGAAGTAGCTTGTAAATCCTGAAGAACATTGCAATTTCTCTGACTGTTGATGTGCATGAAGCTTTGGAAAGAGTTCCTAGATAATAACGAACTCATTTTACATCTGACAATAGAACATTTCTCTGATTTTTGAAAGTCCATTGTGATCAGATCCCTTCATATAATCTATTACAATTTTTTCTCTGTTCTAAATTGTATTGAAATCTTTTGCATATTTTAGATGACAGGATTTCACAGCATCAAAAGCTCCTCAGAAAACTGTGAATAAAACAAGAATGCATTATTATGATATACTGGGACAGATAAATAATGGGCGGCCACAATGATGCACAGAATCTCAGGCTCAGTGTAGATTTCCATCAGTTTATACTTGACATTTACGTGGCTGCATCTTCTCTTGCTTGGTGACGATGGGTGAAGAGCATTTGGTAATTTATATTTTCATTAAGCAGACATTGAAATATAAGAGCTGTCACATTGAAATGGTCCCAAGGTCATTGATGAATTTATTAAGATTGAGACATTTCTAAGCACTATGGAGAAGGATATCATCTATGGAACGACCTCCTGTGGCAAATTTGCTGTATCGTTCTCACACTAGTGGAAACAAGGATACAATCAGCTTATTGCTTCCCTCCAATAGTTGATAGCCTTCCCATATTGGAGACATCTGCAGGAAAACTTTGATAGTGGCTTCCAACGGCTGGTAGGGAGTGGAGCATTTAACGTATGGACTCTGCCATAGTTTATCTGGTAGTCAGTGGTACAGTCAGTGTTAATTCACTGGTAGTAAGTGATGCAACAAATAATTTGTGATGGTAATTAGTATAGTTGGCATCTGATTCCTGATGGTCAATAGGGCAGGCAGTATCTGGTCCACGGTGCTCAGTGATACAGTCAGTATTTGGTCCATGGCGGTCCGTGGTACACTCAGCCGTTATTCCCTGGTGGTCAGTAGTACATTCAGCAACCATTCCCTGATCAGTAGGACAGTAAGTCTCTGGTGGTCATCAGTGGCACAGTTAGTGTCTTGTTCATGGTGATCAATGACACAGTCAATGTCTGGTCCATGATGGTCAATTGTGTGTCTGGAAGATGGTAGTCATGAATGGTACAGTTTTACCTTTGAATAAAACCCTAATTTGGTGATCTGGAAGATGGTGGTCATCAATGGTACAGTTTCACCATTGTGTGTGGTCCCTGGTGGTAAGTGGTTCAGTCAGTGTCTGGTCCATGGTGTTCAGTGGTACAGTGTCTGGTAGATGGTGGTCATCAGTGGTACAGTCAGTATCTGGTCCATGGTGCTCAATGTGTGGTCCATGGTGGTCAGTGGTACAGTCAATGTCTGGTGCATGGTGGTAAATGGTACAGTCCATGTTTTGTCCATGGTGGTCAGTGGTACAGTGTCTGGTAGATGGTGGTCAATTGTGTGTCTGGAAGATGGTGGTCATCAATGGTACAGTTTCACCTTTGAATGAATCCCCAATTTGGAGATCTGGAAGATGGTGGTCGTCAATGGTACAGTTCCACCATTGTGTGTGGTCCCTGGTGGTCAGTGGTTCAGTCAGTGTCTGGTCCATGTTGGTCAGTGGTACAGTGTCTTGTAGATGGTGGTCATCAGTGGTACAGTCAGTATCTGGTCCATGGTGCTCAATGTGTGGTCCATGGTGGTCAGTGGTACAGTCAATGCCTGGTGCATGGTGGTAAATGGTACAGTCCATGTTTGGTCCATGGTGGTCAGTGGTACAGTGTCTGGTAGACAGTGGTCATCAGTGGTACAGTCAGTATCTGGTCAATGGTGGTCAGAGATACAGTCAGTGTCTAGTCCATGGCAGTCACAGTATGGTTAGCAACCTCCTAAATTTAATGGCTAATTTTTGCTAAAATATACAGTGGTATCATCTAAACCCTGATGTTTCAGTAGGCTCCTGTGTCTTTCAGTTGTCTAGTGGAACATATCCCAGATATAAATAATAATAGTTTGTGGCAGATCTACTACTAAGCCTCATTGTCCATGGACTTGCTCAACTACCAGACCACAAAGATGTCTGGCCCAGAGATTTATACTGATTGTTTTGTTTGGAGCCCGGAAGGAGTTTTCTTCTGTAACATGTGGACAACTTGCTCCTTTGCCTTCTTCCTTTATGACTTCAACACTGCAGGATAATAGATTGAACTAGATGTTTTCTTTAACAATTCAGGTCCATGGATGATTTGCCTGATAAATGACGAACATGATGCGTCTTTCCAATTACCTGATGTTTTTGTAACCTCTTATAATGGCACTTCATCTCGCGTCTTCCACTTTTTCAGAACTCAATCCCTTTCTGTGCACATAAAGCATGAAGGAGTCAGACGCAGTAACACAACCTCTCTTGTACTTCTACGTCAGGGAATTCATTTTAAAGAAATTGCTCTCAGTAATCAACTAAAAATAGTCGTGTTTTAACAGCGCCAGCGCGGTGCAAAGCCAATTTCGAAATGACTTCTCTAAATTGCATTTCATTGTGACATTTGTATTGATTTCTTATAGGACCTTGTTAAACTAGGTGAATATACTGTAATTATTTCTCTAATTCTCTGTATTTTCCAGCAGAAAAAAAAATAAAAATAAAATAAAAAGGGGTAAAAAAGTAACAATGCAAACAAACTAAAAGCAGAAAAATAAATGTGACTCAGTGGAGACCCTTACATTGGGTGCAGGTTATCAATGGTCACCTACAGTAGTGTACATCAGATTGGTGCAGCTGTAATGGGTGAAAGTAGAGATTGGGTTGGTTACTTTTGGATACGTTTTGGTCTCTGTTAGTAAATAAACCTCCAAAAAATAGTTAAAGTGAAACAAAAACACAATTTATACAGAATGCAAGTCACAAACACCGGGCTAGAAATGCAGAACATAAGCTTCCATTGAAATTTTACATACAGATGTATCGATCCTCATCTCGATTCTTAACAAGTTAAAGGGGTTGGTCCACTTTCTGGTTATTATTGACCCATGTGTTTGTAAGATGATTATTAATGTTGATCGAGCACCCAGGTGCTCGCCTGCTCAGGTGCTCTGACCAAGCACTCAGGGTTGATCGAGTGCTCGGCCGAGCACCCGAGCATAATTGAAGTCTATGGGACTAAACTAGGCACCCCCCGCTAAGAAGAGCAGGGGGTGCCTGGTTTACACAAGTCCCCCAAATAAAAAAAAAAAGAAGGACACAGACACTACTTACCTTCCCCGGCAGCGCCCGACCTGTTCCAGCAGGAAAGACGGCGCACAGAGTGGTAAGTTTTACCACAGCGCCACCTGCTGGAGGGAGGAGCGAGCTGCTGGGAAAGGTAAGGACGGATCAGTCATTGAAAGTCAATGGAGGACGGATCCGTTTACTATTGTGTCACATGGATTGACTTGCATTGGGGTCATGACGGATCCGTGATGGTGCGGGTAGGGAACTCGAGCTTTGCGTTCGAGTACACTCAGTGTTCGGCCGAAAACCGAGTGGACTCGAGCGCAGGCATGCTCGGCCAAACAGCGAGTTCGGCCGAGCATGCTCGCTCATCACTAATGATTATATGACACTTACTAATTTTGTTAGTTTGTTGAAATTCTGGATTTCATAAGTCTTTTGTGCTGTCCACACAGAGGTCTTGACCATAAAATGGCTGCTGATGGAGAGTCATGTGACCAGACAGATCACCTCCATGAGATGTCTCCTCCACTCAGATACACTACCCCTGCCATCTGCTCTTGTCCTGTTTGCAGTTTAGTAGAGGTGCGGTGTATCTGAATGGAGGAGATGTCACATGGAGGTGATCTGCCTGGTCACATGACCCTTTATCAGCGGCCATCTTATGGACAGGACATCTGTGTGGACAGCGCAAAATACTTTGTGTACCAGCAAAGGCTATATTAGTAAGTGTAATATAATAATCTTATATACACCTTGGTCAACTGTAACCAGAAAGTGTTCAACCCCTTTAAGTAAACAATGGCAAGAAACTTTTTTTTTACTTTTTCAATGGTCTCCAATGGCTTTTGTGACATGATATTACACTAAAGGAAGTTAGACTACCCAAAAAACAAAGCCTGTGCACCAATGGAAAAGAATAATATGAAATAATGTCAATTAATATCTAATAATAATAATAATAATAATAATGCAGCAAATACAATGGGAACTATGGTGGGGTGGGGGGACTCGAGGGAAATGGAGGTGGGGGAAAGGAGGGCTAGGTGTAAAAGGAGTATAAAAGGAGAAAAGTAGCATGCCCAGGGAGGTCTTAGGGGTATGGGGAAGGAAGTGGAAAAAAGATGAGGGGGGGGGGGGGCAAATAAAAGTATAGGGAAGCTGAGCAAAGAATGGAACAGGCAGAGTTAAACGAAAATGCTCGGGAAAATAATGTGTCAGTTCTAGTTTCCATCTAGTTTACCTGTAACCAGAATACCCAAGTCATCTTCTTGAGGAATACAGAGGTTTTGGCAGAAGAAAAAATGGTGGCATGTTCCAATGGATGCTTTGGGTAAAAAGGTTTAAAGAAGGCTGAGTATTTCTATAGATATGGCACCCAACAGAGCATGAGACTCTGCACCAGGGAGCCATACAGGCCCAGTGCATTGCTCTGCCATGTGCCTTAACCCTAACATAGTGGAACCATTGGTGACCCCATTGCAAGGATGGACCAAGAGTGATCTGGACCCCAGGTATGGACCTCATCACTTGCATTTAATTCTGTTGAAAAACTGTGTTCTGACATTTTATGGAGAGCTCTAACCAAGGGGCAGTGGGTCTCCAGTGGCCATAGACACTTAGCACAAACATGAAACAAGCAAGGTCTGCAATATCAGAAGGTCTATCTTGAGTTACCAGAAGCTGGGACTGGGACAATGCCGAAACGCGCTGTGTAATATTTCTAATGTAGTTCTTCGTGACCCCTCTGGTTAGGTCCTAATTCTGGTGTGATGGGGTGATGTTGATACGAGGACAAGAGAATCTGCTGAAAAAATATCATCAATAGACCGGCTTTATATTTCAGGTGAACAAAGGAATCTGAATATAAAGGAGCATTTCACTTCTGAATGTCACCTCAGCAAAACTCTCCATAAAATGTAAAACAACCTTGTACATACTTTGCTTTTTTATCTCAGACTGATTTTAATTTGCATGATCTCTTACGACTAAAAGCAATATCACAAAGCTGCTTTCCTGTTACCATGGAGCAGTGCATTGTGGGAGCTCAGAGGAGACACATAGTCAGAGCCGACTCCATTCTCAATATACCCTTTGTCTGATACAGTAGTCAAAATACATTGCATAATCAGAATAAGTTTAGGAAAAGAATTCCAGCAGTCTTCAAAAAAGGTCTGACTGGGTGTTACCAGTTGGGGCTGTGTCCCTGCACAGTCTGACACTAGCTAACTGTTAACACCCAGATATCCTCTCACAGCCGTGTGCGCTCACTACAGTATGACAACTTGCTCAAGTCACATGACCAAAAAGTGCAACATGTTATCCAACAACAATGATACTATTAGCTACTAGGTGGCAGCATAATGTTAGTTCTGTTTATACCACAGTGCAGTTCCTAAGGGATGCAAATGAGCTCTTACCAAGCCATCCTATAAGTCAATGTTTGATCCTTTAAACAGGCCTTGAGACATGACTCTGATATTAAACAAGCCAGCATCTCATCTGCAGACAGCTGTTTCAGGGTGATTGCCCCTCGTCAGTGCAGAGCAGAGAGTCCTGGCTTAACTGGGTGAGAGTCCAAGTCAGGATTTGGGTGTTCCTTCTCTCTTTGGGGAGAGATCGCCTTAATCAGGAATCTTATAGGCCATACATGCTCCTCTGGAATTCTGGGAAGAAAGAGATGCAAATGAGATCTTAATGAGCCCTGACTCTAATGCCACCAGATGGAAGGCAGCTGTCCTATTGATAAGACGCTCTCTCCCCAAGGAGAGATCGTACCACCCAAATTCTGACAAAGGCCTCTCACCCAGTTAAGCCAGGACTCTGCTCTGCACTGATGAGGGGCAATTACCCCGAAACAGCTGTCTGCAGATGAGATGCTGGCTTACTTAATATCTGAGTCATGTCTCAGGGCTTATTTAAAGGGTCGAACATTGACTTACAGGATAGCTGCCTTACATCTGGTGGCATCAGAGCTTGGCAGTACCAGACCCGCAATAGCACAATATGTAACATATAATAGTACGTGGCACTGGTTATATATCACTCTTAAATGGATTTTCCTGGAGTTAACTACTGATCCTCAGGATAGGTCATCAGTATATGATTGGTGGGGGATTGGTGATGTCACGTTCATCGGTCACGTGGCATAAGGGAGCAGCTCAGCCCCATAGAAGTGAATGGGGCTGAGCGCGATACCAAGCACAACCACTGTACAATGTACGGCGCTGTGCTTGGTGAGTGGGGAGAAGGCCTTGGTGCGCACGGGAGCACCAGTATCTTCTCAAACAGCTGATCGACGGGGGCCCCCGGGTGTCAGACCCCCACCGATCAGATACTGATGACCTGTCCTGAGGATAGGTCATCAGTAGTTAACTCCCAGAAAACCCCTTTAAAGGGGGTTGGCCCATCTGGAACACTGATGGCATATTGTTCCAGAACAATGAAGTAGAGCTCACTGTGCATGCTGGACGGGCACCCTATTCAACATCATGGTAGTTCCAAAAATAGACAACGATGTCCCCAGAGGGAAGGAGAGCATGCTGTGTACGCGTGGCTGGCTCTCCATTTCTCACTATAGGAGTCCCAAAAATATCCTGCCAGCGATGCCCCCGAAATTAGGTTGAGCACGCTGTTCATGTGCGGCTGGCTTCCCATTCATCACTATGAGAGTTCCGAAAATAGCCAAGTGAACCTGCTCAGCTGTTTTTGGAAGTCCCATAGCTGTGAATGGAGAGCACGTTGCATCTGTCCATTCACCGCTATCTGACTGCCTGAAATTGTGCCGGCGTACAGATATTTTTGGAACTCCCATAGCGGTGAATGGAAGCTGACCACACATGAGCGGCTGTTCTTCGTCACTTCTGGAAATAAGAGCAGATCTCCGAGGTAGGACCCGCACCTCCTAGCAAGATGCCATCAGTTTCCCAAATGGACCAACCCCTTTAAAGGGGTTATCCCATGAATAATGTAAAAAATGAAAATCAAATATCATACAGTACATGACAACCTCTTTTAACAAAGCTACAACCAGCCATGTACCTAACATGGATCCAGAGATCTGCACATTCATTGCTCTGCTAGATTTATATCAAGCTGGCAGCTAAAGGGGAGTGTCTTTTCTGCTGAAGCTTAGGAGGCGTGTCCATGCTCTGCCTATCACAGCTCAGGGGGCGTGTCTCAGCTCTCCCTATCACAGTTCAGGAGGCGTGTCCATGCTCTCCCTATCACAGCTCAGGAGGTGTGTCTCAGCTCTTCCTATAACAGCTCAGGAGGCGTGTCTCAGCTCTCCCTATCACAGCTCAGGAGGCAGTTGAAAGATGAAACTGAGCATGTGCAGCCTTCTCAGCGAGCAGGTCAAAGAAATAAGAAATTAAGTGGCGCTATACAGATACATTTTATTGAATAACTCAGTAGCTATACAAAATTTTTAGTTACATGCAATTACAAAAGTATTCAGATCCAGGTGCTGGTTTGAAAACTGTAGAATATTTTTCGTGGGACAACCCCTTTAAGTATGGGACCTCTTACAGGCCTCTAGGCTAAGATTCTCGTAAGATGCGCGACACAGGAAACAGAGACTTTATTTCCATACCATGCGTTGGAATGAGCCTGGATCGTAATTGCCAACTCAGACACAAAGTTTTGACTCACAAACTCATTAACAATTGTTGCATCCATATAATGAAGCCTTGTGCCCAGAATACAAAGAAATCTCCTAGCGCTGACTCATCCGCGGGATCTTTGCTCCTTTTGTAACGACATAAGAAGCTTTGTTTATGAACGCGACTCCTCCATCGCAGATTAATGCCGTCTCTACCGCTTTATTCACAGATAAAATTCATTTTCCTCAAAATTCTTGCCAAAAGGAAAAAAAATAATAAAAAAAACCCCTCCAATTTAACGGGCCTGCTATATTTCACACCGAACAAGGGACTTTCTTACATAGTCCTATAAAAAATTTAGAGGCTTGTAAAAAATATAAAGTTTATGGGCAACAAAATGAGCTTCAACTGAGCGAAATTAGCTGAATGAATATACGCCTAAACGCCTGGCAATTGTGTATGAATATATTTATATTTATAAATCTAAATGAGATACAATGAAATAAGTAAATAAATAAATAAATACATAAGTAATAGAAAAAAAAAATGAAAATGAAATGAAAAATGAAAATAAAATAAATGCAATAAATCACAGACCGTTTTGCGCCACCTTCCCCGTCTTACAGTATTATGCATTCAGGACGGCTTTTTGAGAGGGGAGGCGTATCAGTGCACTAATGATCTCTGATATTTAGTGTGACGTCTAATTTATAGAGTGACATTTAAGAATTCCTGTTGTCTTTCTTTAGAGGAAGACCATTTCCATAAAACATTATCGGAGGTTGCAGAATGGCATGAGCAAATGTGGGGGGAAAAAAAGAAGGCATATTTTATTTATTTTAAAAAATTGTAAAAAAAAAAACCGGAAGACAAGACGGGAAATTTGAGAACAGAGAAATAATGTAAAAATCAAAAATGAAGAAATAAAAAAAAAGAAAAAACAGAAAAACAAGACCCTAAAGGCGTCATTATCTCCCCTTGTCCAGGCGATCGGTGTTTTCATTAGGTAGCTGTCATATCTTATTGTGAGAACACGTCTGGGTCAAGGTGAATTTTGCAAATGACTTGATTTAGGAATGCAAAAATGTCAGCTGCGTATTTTATGCAAAGTTTGACGTTGGTTTCTGAAGTTGCAGGAGGCAGGGAATAATCGGTTGACATGGGGAGAGAAATGTGTGGGATATGTTTTCTAACACGCCTGTAGACTGCCAATGAGAGAGGCAGAGGCAATGGGCAGTTAAGGTTTTCATCTCTGACGCCCCTTGTGACTCCATTACTTTGGAGAGCGGTTTTTGAGAGGTGGAAATCGGAAGACTGCGAGACAGGTTTAAATTGGCCGTATACCACGTACCAGGTGAGTCAAAAATTATCCGCACTCTGGCTGCAGACTTTATTTTATACATCATTTTTCCTGCATCATCTCACCAGTGACTGCTGTGCAGGTTTGAAGGTGTTATGTCAGTTCATTTGTGCGAGAAACAATGGCTGCCCCACTTGTGATTTGCATGAAAGAAGAGTAGCGTGATTTGTTGTTTTGTTTTATGTCAGTGGGTGTGTCTGTCGATATATATCGAAGACTTTGTGCACAGCAGGGGCATAGCTAAAGGCTCATGGTCCCTGGTGCTAGAGTTCAGCTTGGGCCCCTCTTCCCTCAGTGCTTTGTGGCCAGGGGCAGGGGAGCTCATAGACTTCATGCTCCCTGAGGCACAACTTGAAATGCCCCCCCCACCATGCCAAATTCTTGACCTAACCCCTTCTCTTCAGCCAGAGGTGTAACTGGACCAGCATGGACTTTATATAATACCAGTGTCTTCTTATGCTGCACAAGGGTCTTTGGGCCCCTCAGGCTCTAAGGCGACTAATACCACTGCACCCCCTATAGCTACACCCCATGGTTATGCAAAGAGGAATCTCCCAAGAAAGAGAACATCTCACCAGCGCCACCTCTTGGAAGTTGCTCCCTATAAGTCAAGATCTGACTTTCCAACAAGATTTGGGATATGACAAGGAAATATAGCCAGATTATTTGACAGCTGATTTGGGATGCTTGCTCCTCATCAGTACTGAGTAGGATTATGGCTGGCTGGGTGCGATACCTTGGAAGCTGTTTAGGTAGAGTTCTGACCCTCCTTAAAGAGACCAGCCTTGTACGGAGACTTACTGGCAATGAATATGCAAAGAGATATCTCCAAAGAAAGAGAACCATCTCACCATGGCCACCTCCTGGAAGTGGCTCCCTATGAGTCAAGATCCGACTTTCCAACCAAACTTGACATTTGACAAAGGAATATAGATAGACCATCCATCCAACTTCCGGAGGGCTTTCCCCTCATCAGTACAGTGCAGGACTCTGGCTGGCTCAGTGTGATGCCTTGAGAGCAGCTTCAGCAGGGTGCTTAATATCCATAAAAAGATCATGAATGGCGGCTTACTGGAAGTGCACCATGGCTTTTTGGAGCCACGTCTTATAGGGGGTGCTGGTGAGATGGTTCTGTTCCTTGGGAGATTCCCATGGAGCATTGTCAACAAGTCTCTATACCCTGGAGTACTTCCAGTAAGTCAGGAATACAGGAATATGCAGTATGGAGAAAGTCTTTCGCTGGGAAGAAGTGTGTATGAATGGATAGAGAAGTTCAAGGAAGGTCACACAAGTGTCAGGAATGAAGAAGGGCCGGACGCTGTTCCGCGACTGATGACAACATTGAGTGTGCACATGAACTGATTGTGTTGGATAGATCACTGACAGTAGATTACGTCACCCTACGAGGATGAAAATTCACATCTGATGACGAGGTAAAGACAGCGGTGCATTTGTGGCTCTCAGCTCAGCCTAAAACTTTTTGAATGAGGAAATATGAAAGTTTATTGACTGATGAACAAAAGTATAGTAAAAAGCAGGGAGATGATGTTGAAAAATGATGTATTTGTCTTTTTCTAAAAGTTGAAAAAAATAAATTCTACAATCTGTGTGCGGTTAATTTTTGCCTTTTCACTGTCCCCCTTTTGCCCCTGCCTGGTACTGCCTTAGGTGATCACCTCACCTGGCCTCATTGGTGGTGCACCCCTGCTACTGGCCTACTTGTAGCTCAGCCTCATTCAAGCCAATGGGGCTAAGCTGCAATACCAAGCACAGCCACTATAAAATGTACGGCGCTGTGCTCGGAAAGCTGCCAGGTGCCCGCAGTGCTCACCAGAGTTCAGGTGAGTGGATTGGCTACATGAAACAGTGTATCAGTGGGTGCCAGGACTTGGACCATCGTTGATGTGATTATGATCATCTGTCATGACTCATGAGGATAGGTCATCATTATCTTTATCTGGACAATCCCATTAAGCTGACCGCAGATATAGAAGACATTTCAGTGTCCATTCATGGGGTTGTTGCTTTGTCCACTACACAAAGGAGGGAACTGTGGACTCCCAGTGCAGGAGCTACTCTGCTGATTGGCTGGAATGTAGTAAAATCCTGGAAACCCATTTAAGCACCTTAACGAACCCATAATGTACGACTCCCACATGGCACACAGAGGGGTACATGCATCCACCGAGTGCTCAGATGTTCTCCAGAATTAATTGTGAGAGTGCTATGGTGTTCTGGTGTCACTTTGCTGTTTACTAAATGCGGTAAAATGTAATTTCCCGACCTGGGGCCGTGTGCTCGGAGGGAGATATCCATTGCTCATTGATTAGAACTCAGAAGACGTGTCTGTCTCATTGGCCGAGAGAAGCCGAGAGAAGCCTTGTAATTAGAGCCGATGAGGATAAATTATTTATCTCCATTGCACTGGAGTCTGCAAATGTGAAAATCCTTTCAGAAATATGTCAACCGTTTTCTGCTGACGTTGTAGAAATGTAGACTATAGAAACCACACAAGAGTGAAGAGTCTGAATGTAATACTTTTACAATGGTGGAGCCATGATCTACTTCCAAATTGTGTGAACCGTATGGGACACTCCAATGATAACTTCAAGTGCATCTCAATAAATTAGAGTATCATCAAAAAGTTGTTTTTTTTCAGTAATTCAGTTCAAAAAGTTACCCCCATATATTATATAGAGTCATTACAAACAGAGTGAACTTTTTCAAGTGTTTATTTATGTTAATGTTGATGATTACGGCTTACAGCCAAGGAAAACCCAAAAGTCATTATCTCAGAAAATTAGAATAATTAACCCAAAACACCTGCAAAGGCTTCCTAAGCCTTTAAAAAGGTCCCTTAGTTTGGTTCAGTAGGCGACACAATCATGGGGAAGACTGCTGACTTGACAGATGTCCAGAAGGCTGTCATTGACACACTCCACAAGGAGGGGAAGCCACAAAAGGTCATTGCTAAAGAAGCTGGCTGTTCACAGAGCGCTGGATCAAAGCATATTAATGGAAAGTGGAAGGAAAAAGGTGCACAAGCAACAGGGAGAACTGCAGCCTTGATAGGACTGTTAAGAAAATGAGATTCACAAGGGAGTCAGTGCTTCAAGAGACACCACACACAGACGTATTCAGAACATGGGCTACAAGTGTCACATTCCAAGTGTCAAGCCTCTCATGACCAATAGACAACCCCAGAAGTGTTTTACCTGGGCCAAGGAGAACTGGACTGTTCTCAGTGGTCAAAGGTTCTCAGATGAAAGTAAATTTTGCATTTCATTTGGAAATCAAGGTCCCAGAGTCTGGAGGAAGAGTGGAGAGGCCTCAATCCAAGCTGCTTGAGGTCTAGTGAGAAGTTTCCACAATCACTGATGGTTTGGGGAGCCATGTCAAAGTCAGGATCAAAGTCAGTGCAGCCGTCTATGAGGAAATTTTAGAGCACTTCATGCTTCCCTCTGCCAACAAGCTTTTTGGAGATGGAATTATTATTTTCCAGCAGGACTTGGCACCTGTCCACACTGCCAAAAGTACCAATACATGGTGTAATAACCACAGTATCACTGTGCTTGATTGGCCAGCAAACTCGCCTGACCTTAACCCCATAGAGAATCTATGAGAGACACCAGAGGCAACAATGCAGACAAGCTAAAGGCTCGGGATCATATTGACTAACAACTTCAGAGTGTCTTAGCAAGAACATCTCTAAGAGTAAAATGCCAAGGTGCATCTGGCTTCATGCAGCCAAGCCATGTCCACCCATGGCAGCCAATGGATACACAATTTTCCCACCATTGGTTGCCATGGGTGGGCACACCGTAAGGTTGTTCCCTAAAGTGGGCTACAAGGTCATGTGCCTGGTGGAAGCTCCTTTGCTTTGGCTATCTTTAGAGACTGGTGAAGCAAGAAGTATCTCCAAATCCCATCTACCATCCCTTCATCATCCATTGGCCGGAGACAAGTTTTTCCATCATTTTTAGTCTTGTTTATGAGCGTTGGTTAGTAGAACATCCAAGGCTCAGCTCTGAATAACTCACCCATCCTGATTGAAGTTAATTTCATGTTATCAGAGGCCCGGCATTATGCATCATAGCTTCAAGACTACTTAAATGTCTGTCTTTAGGGGTGATGGTGCAAAGAAGGGTGGAAACCATTTACTTCTTGTTTTCACGACTTCGACTGTCAAGTAGGGAGGCAATTAGTGTCAATTTGTGGCAGTGATCCCCCGGGACATGAATTGAATCTTCACAGACAGTTCTCGCTGGCAGGTAGAGATAAGCCACCATGGGCTAATTTGGGAATTATACCCAAGACACAAAGAAGAACGTCTTGCATGAGTAATTGAAAATCAGAAAGTGTCACTGAATGTTGCTTTTTTATACTGCTGGAGATATCTCATGATATTACATAGAATGAAAGAAGCAATGGATGTAGCGTTCAAGGACCTATTGGCAACGGTTGGAAACTATCGTTTCTACAGCTGGGAGTAGTTGTGTCATAGGAGATACAGTGCCATAGACTTCAAGTATGTTCTTCTACCCAATTATAGATGCTGTCAATTGATATTGGGACCCTATGGATTTCCTAGGGTAACTTCCTTTACTCCAACCCACGTACTAATGGGCCATTGTCTACTTAAAAGAGATGACTCAAGACTGAAACGTATCATCCCTACACAGGATAGGTGAGAAGCATCTGATCTCTGGGAGACGCACGGCTGGGACCCAACCAGTCTAAATGGAGTGGTGGCAGGGGTGCTCCTAGCCTTCCTGCTGCCGGAGGCGAAAACTGAAATGGTGCCCCTTCCTCCCCAGTGCCAATTTCTTACCCTAACCCCTTCCCTTCAGCTCATGGCCCTTCAACTGCCCTTCTCTTGCCCCTACCTGATGCTACCTGAGGCGATCGCCCCACCTGGCCTCATTGGTGGTGCACCACTGAGTGGTGGTCCTTTGGCTTCCACATGGCCCTTCGGGTTCCCCTCTCTTGCCCCTATCTGATACTGCCTGAGGCGATCTCCTCACCTGGCCTCATTGGTGGTGCACCCCTGACTGGTGGTCCTTCGGCTTCCACATGGCCCTTCGGCTGCCCCTCTCTTGCCCTTATCTGATGCTGCCTGAGGTGATCTCCTCACCTGGTCTCATTGGTGGTGCACCCCTGAGTGGTGGTCAAGCATGCATGATGCTACTCTATTTTAAGTCCATGGGACTGCTTAAGATATCCAAGCACAATTGTTTCATAGAGTTTGGAAGAAGCCTTGGAACTGCCTCATTCAAAGAGGGGAACCACCAGAATTCATCCTGTGAATTGAAGATGTTTTCATTTTGGGTCAAGCCCTTCAATGAGATATGAATAGGTTTGTGTTGAAGGTCAACGATTGGGACCTCTTCACCCAGGATCGGAAGAGTGGTTGCATCATTCATTACCAAAGCGAATGTCCCATAGTGGTATTTGAGATGGTGCTTTATCTGCCCATGCAGGCTGGAGTGATATCCAGATTTGTTGGCTGTGGTTGTCCAAATGTCCCTACAGGAAAAATGGAAGGGAGAACAATAGCTTCAAAATTCACATCTACAGTAGCCTATAGAGCCAAAAAAATGACTTGCCCCACCAAGGGAGCAATGATTAGGAGATATAAAATGGCCGCCGTCCTATTAGTACACACAGAACCTGTCCTAATCTCACAGGAGGACAAGTTACTTCACAACACTGAGGTAAAGAGCTGCCTCATCCTCCTCTCTGCTCTGCTTGTCAGGGATTATGATCCTGAATACAGGTGATAAGATCTTCAGCTGAATCTCTGATTAGGAGACATGAAGTACAGAGAGGACGGACGACAGACTGTGGTAATGGAGACTGCATACAAGTGCTGCTCCTCATTACCCCCACCTCCTCTCTGTACATCATGTCTCCTCATGAACTCCATTCCTACAGAGATTCAGCTGAAGATCTTATCAGATGTATTCAGGATCATAATCCCTGACAAGCAGAGCAGAGAGGAGGATGAGGTAGCTCTTTACCTCAGTGTTGTGAAGTAACTTGTCCTCCTGTGTGATTAGGACAGGTTCTGTGTGTACTAATAGGACGGTGGCCATTTTATTTCCCCTGATGATTGCTCCCTAGACAAAACGAGCCATTATAACTAATGAAAGGTATTTGGGAATATATTTATAATAAAGTAATATTTAAGTATTTTAAATTTCTTAATTCCCGGAGGACCCCTTTAACAATTTTCCAAAATACTTTCTGTTTCAATTTCTCAATTCCATCTAAGATCTCTGCTTGCAGTCATTCAATAGAAACTTTCATTTTTTTGTTACTTCTTTACAGTAAGTCTTGGATATGTAATAATCAAAGAGCTTCTTGCTATTTTATATTTCTATTCTCATAAAAGGTGGTCTCATCTCTGAACTCCCAATGAAGGCGCTCTAAAGGTTCAATCGTGGACCTTACATCCTGCAGTGTGGACAGCTCTCCCTGCGCTCCTCGGTCCATATACTGCAGATTACTGCACATACTCCAGCCCTGGCATCTAATACAAAGCCACAAAGTCATGTACAACAGACATTTTGTAGTATTATGTGAAATTACCTCAGAGACTTCATTAAATCAATGCTCAGTGTGCAGTCGATCATGTTTGCCTCCTGCCTTATTTCTGAGTTATAGGAATGTGTCAGCCTCAATGTCTCACCGCTAAGTTCTGCACGTTGCTCTTTGCTCTCGCTGAGTGAGAGTTATTTAAAGCCTTGCATATATTTTGTAGTTATATTTTATTTCACTTCACTAGATTTACTGTAACGCTGCAGCTACATATTGACATTTGATTGTGCAATCACCGTCAAAAGACATGATTACTGTGATCACAACAAAGCATTAATATTTCTATACAAAAATAAAAGTCACCACCATGTTGTTCCCAATAGGAGACCATTAAGGTCACAGTAATTTACTAGCCCTAAACTCTTATAATACTGCCTCCTGTTAAAAGAATATAACTACTATAATACTTCTCCTATGTACAAGAATATAACTACTATAATACTGCTCCTATGTACAAGAATATAACTACTATAATACTGCTCCTATGTACAGGAATATAACTACTATAATACTGCTCCTATGTACAAGAATATAACTACTATAATACTGCTCCTATGTGCAAGAATATAACTACTATAATACTGCTCCTATGTACAAGAATATAACTACTATAATACTGCTCCTATGTACAAGAATATAACTACTATAATACTGCCTCCTATGTACAAGAATATAACTACTATAATACTGCTCCTATGTACAAGAATATAACTACTATAATACTGCCTCCTATGTACAAGAATATAACTACTATAATACTGCTCCTATGTACAAGAATATAACTACTATAATACTGCTCCTATGTACAAGAATACTATAACTGCCTATTAAAATAACTGCTCCTATGTACAAGAATATAACTACTATAATACTTCTCCTATGTACAAGAATATAACTACTATAATACTGCCTCCTATGTACAAGAATATAACTACTATAATACTGCTCCTATGTACAAGAATATAACTACTATAATACTGCTCCTATGTACAAGAATATAACTACTATAATACTGCTCCTATGTACAAGAATATAACTACTATAATACTGCTCCTATGTACAAGAATATAACTACTATAATACTGCTCCTATGTACAAGGATATAACTACTATAATACTGCTCCTATGTACAAGAATATAACTACTATAATACTGCTCCTATGTACAAGAATATAACTACTATAATACTGCCTCCTATGTACAGGAATATAACTACTATAATACTGCTCCTATGTACAAGAACATAACTACTATAATACTGCTCCTATGTATAAGAATATCACTACTATAATACTGCCTCCTATGTACAAGAATATAACTACTATAATACTGCTCCTATGTACAAGAATATAACTACTATAATACTGCTCCAATGTACAAGAATATAACTACTATAATACTGCCTCCTATGTACAAGAATATAACTACTATAATACTGCCTCCTATGTACAAGAATATAACTACTATAATACTGCTCCTATGTACAAGAATATAACTACTATAATACTGCTCCTATGTACAAGAATATAATTACTATAATACTGCTCCTATGTACAAGAATATAACTACTATAATACTGCTCCTATGTACAAGAATACAACTACTATAATACTGCTCCTATGTATAAGAATATCACTACTATAATACTGCCTCCTATGTACAAGAATATAACTACTATAATACTGCTCCTATGTACAAGAATATAACTACTATAATACTGCTCCAATGTACAAGAATATAACTACTATAATACTGCCTCCTATGTACAAGAATATTACTACTATATCACTGCTCCTATGTACAAGGATATAACTACTATAATACTGCTCCTATGTACAAGAATATAACTACTATAATACTGCTCCTATGTACAAGAATATAACTACTATAATACTGCCTCCTATGTACAAGAATATAACTACTATAATACTGTCTCCTATGTACAAGAATATAACTACTATAATACTGCTCATATGTACAAGATTATAACTACTATAATACTGCCTCCTATGTACAAGAATATAACTACTATAATACTGCTCCTATATACAAGAATATAACTACTATAATACTGCTCCTATGTACAAGAATATAACTACTATAATACTGCTGCTATGTACAAGAATATAACTACTATAACACTGCTCCTATATACAAGAATATAACTACTATAATACTGCTCCTATGTACAAGAATATAACTACTATAATACTGCTCCTATGTACAAGAATATAACTACTATAATACTGATGCTATGTACAAGAATATAACTACTATAATACTGCCTCCTATGTACAAGAATATAACTACTATAATACTGCTCCTATGTACAAGAATATATCTACTATAATACTACTCCTATGTACAAGAATATAACTACTATAATACTGCTCCTATGTACAAGAATATAACTACTATAATACTGCTCCTATGTACAAGAATATAACTACTATAATACTGCTCCTATGTACAAGAATATAACTACTATAATACTGCTCCTATGTACAAGAATATAACTACTATAATACTGCTCCTATGTACAAGAATATAAATATTCTAATTTTAAATTTTGGAACAAGGCTCTATTTTTAAACACAGTGATCTTCAACATTTGACTCTCTTGCTACTTCAAAACTACAACTCTAGTCATGCTATGAAAGCCTCCAGCTAATGGTTTGTAACAGCTGAAAAGCCAAAGCTCGTAGCCCACTGCTCCTATAGTAACCTGGTAAAGATGTTCGGCACTTCTGCTGAGGCCGGGGTGGCTTGCCCTAGTGAAATGTTTCCGGTAAGATCTTACATGACGTCTCTTCTCATTCCTTTTTGTTTATTAAAATGTTGCAATCAAATCTCATCAGAATTTAATGAGCAGATTAATGTGAAGGCTTTCTATCTGGATTCCTATATCTCCCTGGCAGGAGGCCAAATTATTTCAAGTGCTATTTTCCACACAGCATTCCGGAAACAACCGCGCATTTCTATGGGTTTCCAGTCATTTTCTGAACAGAAGATGTGGAAAATACTGAGGAATAAATAGTTGATTTTAACTATTGTTTAATCTCTCTAATTTCTTTTTCTTTCTTTGTATAAATTATCTATCTATCTATCTAATATCTATCTTTTATCCATATGCTATCTATCTATCTATCTATCTATCTATCTATCTATCTATCTATCTATCTAATCTCATATCTATCTATCTATCTCATATCTATCTATCGATCTATCTATCTATCTATCTATCTATCTATCTATCTATCTATCTATCTATCTATCTCATATCTATTTGTCTTTTATCTATATAGTATCTATCTATTTATCTATCTATTGATCTATTATCTATCTATCTATCTATCTATCTATCTATCTATTTATCTATCTATCTATCGATCTAATATTTATCTCACATCTTACTTTTATCTATTGTCTATCTATCTATCTATCTATCTATCTATCTATCTATCTATCTAAAGGCCTCATTGTGCTGGGCTGAAACGGTGCCTTGGGGATAAAGGATTGTCACCATTCACCATATTTGGAGTACTGCCTAGTTTTTTTTTAGAAAATATCTATCTATCTATCTATCTATCTATCTATCTATCTATCTATCTATCTATCATCTATCTATCTATCTATCTATCTATCTATCTATCTATCTTATATTTTATATCTATCTATTGTATTTTTGTATTTTTTCTTATTTTACATGTATTATTATTATTATTTTTATATTATTTACATTGTTATATATTATTATTTATATTTGCTATTTTACAGGCGGCCGCTGACTCTTCTTTTCATTGGCATTTGTTTGTAAGCTTATAGCATAATAATGAGACTTTCTTTTTTGTATTTTACCGCCTCTCTATTTCCAAGATCTCTGCTTGCTGTTTGTGAATGGAAAAGTCTTGTTTTGTGTCCAGAGTCCGCACACCTCTCTCACCCTTTATGTTCATCTTTCTCAGGTTTCACAAGGAAGGATATCTTTTGGTCCTGAATAGAGTTGAGTGAACGTGCTCGTAACGGGCACTGTACTGCTCGGATCTCCTGCGCTTGCATGGCCGCAGCCATCCGGATCCGTCCTCCTCACCTGACTGCAAGTCAATGGGGGCGGATCCGTTTGGTATGACACACAAGTGTGTCATACCAAACGGATCCGCCCCCATTGACTACCATTCAGGTGAGGACGGATCCGGATGCCTGCGGCCATGCGAGCGCAGGGGATCCGAGCACGTTCGCTCAACTCTAGTCCTGAACCTTTAGTAATAGTCCAGAAGAAAAGGCAGATACATGTTACCTGCCCTGATACATTGTAACAAACCCGGGACAGTTCTGCTGATCCTATTTTTAAATCTGTCCTCCTTCTACATATGTTCATAAAGAACAGCTGGAGACATCGGAGACCCTGCGGCTGTTTTGTCTCGCCTGGTTATAGTGTACGGTTTTCCTTCTAGCAGCTGCTTTACTGATGCCCAAGATGAATTAGGTTTCTTTCTTTCTTTCTTTCTTTGCTTCTTACAGAAAACACTAAGATTGTTGTGTTGTAAAAGCAAACCCCCAAACTACATTATTCCCTGTGAGTGCTTTTATTGTGCATATCTTAAAGTATATACAGTAGGTGCTAAACAGATGTAGCAGAGCTGAATTGTATATTTAAAGGAACATCACGGACAAAACTAATATCAAGTGTTATAACTAGTACTGGACCTGGGGAGGCAGAGCATGAGGCAGAGAAGAATACAGCGCCATCTCTGTCACCCAGAGCCCCCCTGGTAATACAATGCATAGGGAAATTTACTAATACTATAGATTAAAAAGTTGCAAAATGTTGCTTGTTAGACCACACCGACTTTCAGCAACACGCCCAAGTGTAATTCAGACGTCCGTGAAAAGCGGAAGGGCCGTGTGCAATGAGCACTTTCATTGTGGCAAAGAGGTTAGGTTATGAAATTGGCATGGGGGGGGGGGGCTGTTTCACACCATTTTGGGGAGAAAAAGATTTCCTTAAAAGCAACTCCATAGTACACTGTGACCATGGGAATCTCTTCACGGACATTGATGGGTTCTGACTGAGGGATTGTCACTTGAGCGATTGCCTGATTGCTTGGAGCTTGGTCGGTTGCACCAGTTGCAGCTCTGAAGATATTTATGTATCACTCTACATTTCTGTCTCTCTCTGAAAGGGAAAGGGTTACAATGTATCTAAAGAACGTTCCGTTACTTGACACCAGCTCTTTGTGCAGAACATATTGGAGATTCTGGTCAGGGCCGCTGCAGCGTGGAGCGTCACCTTTCCTGGGGCCCCAGTTTTTCCACCTCTTCTTTAGGGGGAAGTTATCGCTGCCGGACAGTTCAATTGTTCCTCGAAGTTCAGCTGAATTCTGCACTGAAACAAATACATTTTCCACCGTGGCTGATACCAGGGAAAGAGCAGAGAGAATAACCTTTAATATCAGGTCATTTTAGGTCCAAAATCCTGTACTGATCACTTTCTGATACATTGCTCCATATCCTCTGCATAGTCATACACGTGAAATGATCATTCTGTTTGCCTGCAGTCACCACTAGAGGGAGCTCACTGCATACTATCATATGCAGTATAAACAGTAAGCCTCTTCGCTCCCCCTAGTGGTGACTGCAGAATTGTGTAATTTGAAGGTGTTAGAGACTGGAAATTCTCTTGGTAGAGGAGGATTCTGGGGACTTGCACCACCCTCTGGACTTCAATGACTGCTGAGACTAAGGGGGCATTACCATTTTGAGATGTACTAATGGGAAATCATTATTCTGAGGGTGTAATAAGGGGCACTGCTATTGTGAGTGGTCAGTAAGGTGCATCCCTACTCTGGGGGTGCACTAAGGGGGCATCTTTTTTTTGAGGGTACACAAAGGGGCCATCACTATGGTGAGGGAGAATTAAAGGGGCATCACTATTCTGGGACGGCAATAAGGGGGCATCACTATTGTGAGGGGGGCACCAAGGGGGCATCACTATTGTGAGAGGGCACTAAGGGGGCATTACTATGGTGAGGGAAAACTAAAGGGGCATCACTATTCTGGAATGGCAATAAGGGGGCATCACTATTGTGAGGGGGGCACTAAGGGGGCATCACTATTGTGAGGGGGGCACTAAGGGGGCATCACTATTCTGGGACGGCAATAAGGGGGCATTACTATGGTGAGGGAGAACTAAAGGGGCATCACTAATCTGGGATGGCATGTGATCTGGGAACAAAGGAGGCAGTGCTACTGTATGGGGGGAAGTAAGTGGGGGTATAAGTACTATGTGTGGGCACCATTACTGTGTTATTATAACGGGTATCCTTGTAACTAAGCTGGATTGGTGGTTTATGGCACATAAATGAGGATTAGGCTCAAAGTACATAAAAGATGGCGTGCTGCTGCTTAGGGAAGGTAGGTGACCATGGATGACACCCATTATAGGGAGTGACACAGTAAACAGTAATAATAATACCCCCACCCCCTTCATCATCCACTTAACTGCTACTTTACATTTGGGTCTTCCCCTCCATGTCATAATTGCTTGTTATCTCACTCTTACATTATGAATTATACATGTACCGGGGCCCGCGGGGCTGTAATCAACACACAACAGCAATGAAGAATTGCATCTCCCAGTCGTGTGGATCAAAACATCTGGTGCCCGGGAGGAAAGGGGGTCCGGGTGTGCAGCCAATAGCAGGCTGTGACTATCTATCTATCTATCTATCTATCTATCTATCTATCTATCTATCTATCTATCTATCTCATATCTATCTATCTATCTCTATCTATCTATCTATCTATCTATCTATCTCTATATCTATCTATCTATCTATCTATCTATCTATCTATCTATCTATCTCATATCTATCTATCTACTTATCTATCATCTATCTATCTATCTATCTATTTATCTATCTATCTATCTATCTATCTATCTATCTATCTACTTATCTATCTATCTATCTATCTATCTATCTATTATCTATCTATCTATCTCTCATATCTATCTATCTATCTATCTCTATCTATCTATCTATCTATCTATCTATCTATCTATATCTCTATCTATCTATCTATCTATCTATCTATCTATCTATCTATCTATCTATCTATCTATCTATCTATCTATCTATCTATCTATCTATCTATCTATCTATCTATCTATCTATCTATCTATCTATCTATCTATCTATCTATCTATCTATATCTATCTATATCTATCTATCTATCTATCTATCTATCTATCTATCTATCTATCTATATCTATCTATCTATCTATCTATCTATCTATATCTATCTATCTATCTATCTATCTATCTATCTATCTATCTATCTATCTATCTATCTATCTATCTATCTATCTATCTATCTATCTATCTATCTATCTATCTATCTATATCTATCTATCTATCTATCTATCTATCTATCTATCTATCTATCTATCTATCTATCTATCCTATCTATCTATCTCATATCTATCTATCTATCTATCTATCTATCTATCTATCTATCTATCTATCTATCTATCTATCTATCTATCTATCTATCTATCTATCTATCTATCTATCTATCTATCTATCTATCTATCTATCTATCTATCTATCTATCTATCTATCTATCTATCTATCTATCTATCTATCTATCTATCTATCTATCTATCTATCTATCTATATCTATCTATCTATCTATCTATCTATCTATCTATCTATTCTATCTATCTATCTCATATCTATCTATCTATATCTATCTATCTCATATCTATCTATCTATCTATCTATCTCATATCTATCTATCTATCTATATCTATCTATCTATCTCATTATCTATCTTCTATCTATCTATCTATCTATCTTCTATCATATCTATCTATCTATCTATCTATCTATCTATCTATCTATCTATCTATCTATCATCATCCACATTATTATTGCTGGGGGCATTAAAAAGGGAGTGCAGCATGTCAGACCTGTTTTTAGGAGACTTCTTATCAGTTACGTCTGTATTTCTCCCTTCTTCACTTGTAATTCTATGAAATATAATAATCACTGCTTTTTGGTCTTTTTGACTTTATTAATGAATACAATATGAACAATAAGTGATTCCAGGTTCCCCTGAAGATGGTCAGACAGAGGCGTCCATGACTGTGAAGGTGGTCAGGAGGTCAGGAGGCGTCTGCTTCACTTCCTCTTCGTCTTTGATGTTACTCTATGTTGCATCACTTGAGGAGTCTCGTGGACTTGTTGCAGGTTCTTCTCCTGTAATCCAGTCTACATTATCAGGTGGCGGCTCCTCTGATGACAGTGCGGGCCCAAATCACCAGAGTCTAGATGTTGGACTCTTATTCATGGCTTTCAGAATGTTACGAGGCATCTATCCTAAAATGATAATGTGACGGCATTAAACATCATGACTTTCTATGCTGAATTTAATCATTTTAAGAATATTCACTTTTTGCATGGAAATGTCTCACACGGCTTGGCTTGGTGATCACCAACCTTGTAAAACCTCAAATTGCCCCGACAAATGATTAATATCGTAAAAGGGGTTGCTCACATTATATAAATGACTACATTCATGCATAAACAGCGCCACTCCTGTCCATAAATGGTATTGCAATTGGCTCCTCTGAAGTAAACGAGGCTGGGTTGCAGTACCAGTCAGAACCTGAGGACAGGTGTGGCGCTGTGATTAAAAGGCAGACAAGTTTTTTTTTCTAAACCCAGACAACAACTTTAATAATTCATTATTTTTTAACTACTTTGAGCCTTACTAAGTCATTAACTCACCAAAATGAAGGAGAAGGGTTGATCACAGGTCTCTGTCATGGTCAGGGTGGTTTGGCCTGAAGATCTAGGGGTGGTCTGCTTCACCTTCTCCTTGAGCCCTGATCATAGTCTAAGTCTTTCTTACTATTGATTATTTTCCTTAGCTGAGGAGCTCTTGACGAGGCTCCGGATGGTTGCAAGAGATTTCCATTTCTTTCCTAGTAATTCCACAGCGGAATCGCCTGCCTCTGCAATTAAGGGGTTTCGGTGGCCAAGCATTTTTTGGAGGTCCTTAAAGAGTACTTTCAGGTCCTCTGGAGACAGGTTTTCACGAGGGATTGTTTCCCGCAGCATCTCCAGATGGTTCAGGACTGCCTTCTTCTCCTTGTCGGTCCTTAAAAACCTCATAGAATCAAGGATCATCCTATTGAGAAGTCTTGGTTGCTTCCTTCCCAATTCTTCATAGAGTCTGAGGAGCTTCTCTTTGGCTTCTCCGGTACAATGGCCTCCTAAAAGAGTCTTCGCGTCTGAGCAACCAATGTATGGGAGAGAGTGGAATAATCCCACCACACCGGCTGCCACAACAGGTGACTGTTCGGAGTGCAGTTTGATAAATAACGTGGACAAGCTCCTTTTCACATTGATGTCGAAACTTCCAAATATTTTTGTCTCATAGCTTTGCGCTAAATCAGCAAATAAAGAAGCGGCGTGCATCTGCACCATGGGCTTCTTGTGGCGCAGAAGACCTATACAAAGGTCAGCGATCCTGTCAAAGTTTTTATCTAGTTTGCGTTGCCTCAAAAGTCTTACAACTTTGCACAGCGTCTTTAAGATCTCTATGATGACGGCGGACTCCCGGTGGTCCACTAGTTGTGTTAGCAGAGCTTCGCAAATGCTATTTCCGAGTGCAGTTACTTCTTTTGGGGCACCTCTTGTGGCATTTCCGATGGCCTCCACTGCCAAAGAGCATTCCACCAGATCTGAACTTCTGGTCTTGTCAATCATGGTGTTGATTACTTCTGCCACCACGTTTCCATCGATGACCTCAGGATGACATAGGAGCTCGGAGAAGAACAATGCGCTCGTGATGTTGGCCTCTCTAACAGGAGATCTTAAGACCGGGAAGAGGTAAGAAATGAGATCGTTTCTTCTTTCAGTGTCCAGGAAGATGTTCTGAACAAACAATGACATCGCTTTGCATCGCTCTTTCATGTCCATGGATAATTTTTTCTCTGAATCACACAGAATAGATCCAAACGACGGAGAGCAGGTAGGTGGATTGCAAGCTCCAGTTGACCATTGACCACTCCTGATCAGGTCATGCACCGAAACGGTCTGCAACGCTTTGCTCTCCAGGTCACATTTGCTCATAGGTGATTGATAGTCTGCCCTTGCCAATCCTTCTGCAATTTTCATACAGAGGTCACGGGCTAAACGTTCAAATTCAACAGTGATACCAGCAGCAAACTCCTTTTTTCCTTGTTCCAGGTAATTTAGGTGCTTCTGTATGATGTGGTTGACGTTCTTCACGAGATCGGAGATGACCCTATTCATTCTGCTGTCCAGGTTGACCTCAGTCATGGATTTTACTTCAGATAAAATGTCAAGCAGATGAGGCACTGATTCATGGTCATACTTCGATGTGATATCACCAAGGGTGAGGAGAATGCTTCTGTACGGTCGGTCCAGATGGCGCTTTAAAGTGGCCATGACGCAGTGGAATTTAAGTGAAGAGATCTTACTCAGCAGTGTCATGGCAGCGTCGGTCACGTCCTGTTGATTGCGGATTTCTGCCAGTACCATTTGCTGGCAGATTTTACTAATCAGACCGTCAGTTAGAAACTGAACGGCATCTTCTCTTGCCGATGTTATGGCGGAGAAGAAGTTGAAGGCCTTAATCATCTCTGAGTCTTCCAGCAGTCTCAGGTGTTCTTCCAGTAAGCCGGTCTTGCTCATCAGGTAGCTGGGCTCCATTGATGAAACAATAGCCGGCACGCTACCTTCAAATAGTGGCACCGAGATCAGGTCCAAGGTCGCCACGAAATCAAATAGCATCTTATATTTACATGGGCGTCCAGGGGATGGACCCATGTCCAAAGCCTTCAAGATTTTACAAGGCATCTGTCATGGAAAGATAATGTGACATCATTAAATATCATGAATTTCCAAGCTTAACCCAATCATTTTAAGAACATTAGTTCAGTGCATTTTATGGTCTCACATGGCCTGGATCGGTCATCACCAGCTTTATTAACCCCTAACCCACTAACTATTTCTCCTCTTCTCTTTCCTACATGACAAGGCTGAATTTTTATGCAGCCACCACTAGGGGGAGCTTAGTGCAAAGAGATGATCACAGCTTACATAGTCAATAGTAACTACATAAGCTCCTAGACACTGAGCTCCCCCTAGTGGTGGCTGTAGGCAGATAGCTTTTGTAATAGATGGGAAGGAGGAGATTTCTCAATGTATTTATGCCAGTTTTCTGGAGAAATATGATGGTCAGAATGAGCGTCATATGTATGAAGAATTTGTTCTACTTCATTGTCAGATAGGGGGTGAGGCGGAGAGCAAATATTTCATTACAATTTTTTTTATTTATTTTAGTAATTATGAAGTAAGACTACTTTCACACCTGCAGCGTGTATTCTGGAAGGGAACACCCTGCCGGAATTTTGCTGGGTGCACCTGGAATACCCGCCATCCCCTTTAAGTATAATGGGAACCGGCGGAGATCTGCATTCTAGCAAAAATGTTGAGAATTGGATGGACACAAGTGGCTGCATGCTGCGGTTTCTGTCTGTCCGATTCCTGACATACTAGTGTTGGATCAGGCGGGCGGATCTCCGTGCCACAGGTGTGAAAATAGGCTAAATTTATCAGAAATCCGGAGAGTTGTACTTTATAATTTGCATTGCCTGAGACTGATTGATGCACGTGTGAAGGGAAATTGGGCGGCATGTGAGTTTCACTATGGAGCCCTAGGAGTTCTGTGTACGCCCCTGGTCACAGACATTATTTTCATATATTGAATCCTAGTCCCGGAGACATACCTGCAATAGTTACTGTAGCACCTCATATTATTAATCACTTCGAAGACCCTCTGAGGCCGAGCTGAAACCCCTCACCCCAATATAATAAAACTACAGGAGGGGAGAGCAGCTCCTATGTCACTGGAGCCCAGCAATGGACAACCCTCAAGTCTGCTCCTTCTACCTCCTGTGATTTCTCCTTGCATGAGATATAGCATTATAACTTACCTCTGAATCCTGAGTCCGATCCTCACATCAGTAATATCTCCAGTAGTAAATTCACAAATAAAAGAGCTGGTTATCAGCCGACAACCAGTAACAAGTCTGAGCCAGACAGGCGAGATCAGGGCTCTTACAGCACCATTGTGACATCACCAGTTGCCAGGCTCTTCATGATGTCATCAGCTGCACACACCCTGGAAACCATGGTGTCATTATGATGTCATCAGCTGCACACACCCTGGAAACCATGGTGTCATTATGATGTCATCAGCTGCACACACCCTGGAAACCATGGTGACATTATGATGTCATCAGCTGTAGAATTATGGAATGTTCACCAAAGTTCTCTTAGGAGCCTCCATAGCAGATTGTGGCAAATTTGACAAAAAATAGCACAGCAAATGCAATATTTTAATGTTAAAGTGACGGACCATGTGATGAAAACCTCACAAAGTCCATGATAGACAGGATGGTCTGTGGGAAGGGTGTAGGACAGGAATCCCCAAACTGCAGCCCTCCAGCTGTTGTAAAACTACAACTCCCACCATGCCCTGCTGTAGGCTGATAGCTGTAGACCGTCCGGGCATGCTGGGAGTTGTAGTTTTGCAACAGCTGGAGGGCCGCAGTTTGGGGATGCCTGGTGTAGTGTCTGTGGGAAGGTTGTTCAGTGTCCTTCATGTGATGGATCCATCACTGCCAATCACTTTTGTTTTTCTGTTCCTATGATGGAACAGAAATGAAGATGCAGATGTGAACCTAGCCCTAGATATGCACGTATTACAGGACATTGTGGGGATGAGGATGATGGTGGTTATAATAGTGGTGGTGATGATGCAAGGTAAAGCATGGCGCCCATAAAGTCCTTGGCTAAAGCGACAGCCCCTTGTATTTCTTCTATAGCTTCCCTGGCGAGTTCTCCTTGTCTGAGATATGTCGTTGTGACTTACCTCTGAATTGTGAGGATCCTCACATGCTTAATATCTTCAGTTGCAAATCCGCAAAGAGAAGAGCTGGTTATCAGCCGACAACCAGTACCAAGTCTGAGCCAGACTGACGAGGGCAGGGTTCTAACAGTATCAGCACCATTGTGACATCATCCGCTGCCAGGCTCTTTATGATGTCATCAGCTGCAGCCTTACATAGCCTGGAAGCCACTGGAGTTGAAATAGTTAAACACAGTATAGCGCCACCTGGTGTTCAGTTACCTACATAGTATGTTGCCTCCTGGTGTTCAGTTACCTACATAGTATGTCGCCACCTGGTGTTCAGTTACCTACATAGTATGTCGCCACCTGGTGTTCAGCTACCTACATAGTGTGGCTCCACCTGGTGTTCAGTTACCTACATAGTATGTCGCCACCTTGTGTTCAGTTACCTACATAGTATGTCGCCACCTGGTGTTCAGTTACCTACATAGTATGGCTCCACCTGGTGTTCAGTTACCTACATAGTATGTTGCCACCTGGTGTTCAGTTACCTACATAGTATGGCTCCACCTGGTGTTCAGTTACCTACATAGTATGTCGCCACCTGGTGTTCAGTTACCTACATAGTATGTCGCCACCTAGTGTTCAGTTACCTACATAGTATGTCGCCACCTGGTGTTCAGTTACCTACATAGTGTGGCAAACCTGGTGTTTAATTTGTTTTATAGTATTTTGTTTAGCTATTTACCATAGTATGGTGCCACTTGGTGTTCTGTTGCTTACAATGTACGTTGCCTCCTGGTGGTCAATGTGTATAGCAATGTTCCCATCCATATAAAGAACTGGGAGCTGGTGGACACACATGCTCATTCACTCTCCCCACAGCTTGGTCTCTGCTTACTGATTATCTGTTCCTTGCTGGGAACCCAATGGAGCTTTCTTCCCTGCAGGAAGCTGTTTTCTGTCACTGTAACCATTATAAGTGACAGTAACTGCTAAAATTCTATTTGCAGTTGGGTTCAGTATAATTGTATCATTTAGAATTACTCTGGTCTGCCATGGTCTTTTTTGTGCTGTGACTAAAAAGTAAAGTTTTTAGGGTGTTTTGGTTGTAGGGACCAATGGGAGGTTCCTGGTTGATGGTAATAATGGTTGTGATGATGGTCATGATGGTGGTGGTAGTATTGGTAGAGATCAAATTGGTGATGATATTGATGGTTATTTCGATGGTGATTGTGATAATAATGGTTAGGGTCCATTCACACCTCCATATTTTATGGTCCGCAGGAGTAAAGCCAGTAAAAGATGAGGATGATCATCATTAAGACCTGGCTCCCATAAAGGGTGCAAATTGGATGGTATTGGTTCCCAGTGAAATAATAAAGGCTTTCATCTTATGGGTATTGAATTACATACAGTATGTTAGATCACTGCTGATGTTGGAATAAATAAATATAGGAATAAATAAATAAAACTGACCCTGCATAGGTCTCCCTGCACTTTCCCTATGATCTCCCTGCACTCTCCCTGCACTTTCCCTATGATGTCCCTGCACTTTCCATATAATCTCCCTACACTTCCCTTATAATTTCCCTGCACTCTTCCTGCACTTTCCCTATGAGCTCCCTGCACTTTCCCTATAATCTCTCTGCACTCTCCTTGGACTTTCCATATAATCTCCCTGCACTCTCCTTTCACTTTCCCTATGATCTCCCTGCACTCTCCCTGCCTTCCCCTATATTTTCCCTGCACTCTCCCTGAACTTTCCATATAATCTCCCTGTACTCTTCCTGCACTTTCTTTATAATCTCCCTGCACTCTTCCTGCACTTTCCCTATGATCTCCCTGCACTCTCCTTTTACTTTCCCTATGATCTCCCTGAAATCTCCCTGCACTTCCCCCCTATAATCTCCCTGCACTCTCCCTGCACTTTCCCTATGATCTCCCTGTACTCTCCCTATCCAATATTCTTTCTTAAAACACTTTTCAGCAACACTGTCCCTAGCGCATTAGCGCTTGCCACGTCTCTCCTTATGCTCATCTTACATGACAGTAATGTAGACTGTGCAAGATGGTGGTTTTTATAGGGGTTGGCTATCTGCGGACTGGCTGGCTGCATGGCATTATGGATTATCTTGCGTTCCCGGGTTTCTTCCTTTCACTTTGTAACACGTGCAGCTGCCATTTTAGGAAAAACTGATTCGTTATCATGAAGCGCGAGGAAATTTGGATCCATTGCGAATCAAAGTTTTACAAAACTTCAGATCGAATTCCGCTTTGAATGCTTTGTTTCGCTCAACATTAGTGGTTGTGATATTGGGGGTGATGGTGGCTAGGATGATAACACAATGGTGGCAGTGGTAATAATGGTGGCGATGATGGTGGCGATTGTGGTTTTGATGATGATGGTGGCAATTGTAAATTTGAAAATATCTGCAGAACAGGAAGAAAATTCTCTAGTGACAGTGACGAGCACTGGGTGATGGGGAGACCTGTGTCAGTCTAATTAGTGTGGAGTGGCCCCATATGGTCATCTGCTGGGCCAGTCTCACATGGGTGTTATACCTGGAGCCCCATGCTGCATACACATTTATAGCATAATATAATAGTTATATTTATGGATACAAGTCTTTCACAATATAAGTTAAATTTAAGCAGTTTTTGGAATAAAAAAATGTAGATTTTTCGAACCAAGCTCAAGTCACTTATTTAGTTAATTGAATGAACAATATATTAATAATAATGAATGCAATCATGAATAATAATAATTATCATCAGTGAAATAATTAAAATAATAAATGAAATAATATGACTAACGCTGTACTATTAATAATAATAATATAAAAATGTAAAAAATGGTCATCCGTTCCACAATTCTGCGGAATGAATGTGGACCTATTCTCTTCAATGGAGCCGCAAAAGATCTATCTATCTATCTATCTATCTATCTATCTATCTATCTATCTATCTATCTCCTATCTATTCACAGTGTGCCTCACAACACTAAGGTCTGAATGGCTGTAGTAGCAGGTTACCTTGCTGAGATCTTATATCTATCTATCCATCACTGATATATTACAATCAATCAAGTAAATAATCAAATAGTCAGCCTATCGATTTCTATATTATCTATCTATCTATCTATCTATTATCTATCTATCTATCTATCATCTATATATCTATCTATCTATCTTCTATCTATCTATCTATCTATCTATCTATCTATCTATCTATCTATCTATCTATCTATCTATCTATCTATCTATCTATCTATCTATCTATCTATCTATCTATCTATCTATTATCTATCTATCTATCTATCTATCTATCTATCTATCTATCTATCTATCTTCCACTCAGGCCTTTTATCTTTTACTTGCCTTGGCCACTTGGAGAGCATACTACTAAGGGCACTATGGGGTAATGTTTAATACTAGGGGCACTATAGTGAGCATTATTGGGGCACTATGGGGCATTGCTATTTCTATGGGTTCTATGGGGGCATTATTATTGCTGGGGGCATTACAAGCAAGTACAGCATGTCAGACCTGTTTTTTGGAGACTTCTTATCAGTTATGTCTGTATTTCTACCTTTTTCACTTGTAATTCTATGAAATATAATAATCACAGTTTTTTGGTCTTTTTGACTTTATTAATGAATACGACATGAACAATAAGTGATATCTGGATCCCCTGTAGATGGTCAGACAGAGGCGTCCATGACTGTGAAGGTGGTCAGGAGGTCAGGAGGCGTCTCCTTCACTTCTTCTTCGTCTTTGATGTTACTCTATGCGGCATCACTTGAGGAGTCTCGTGGACTTGTTGCAGGTTCTTCTCCTGTAATCCAGTCTACATTATCAGGTGGCGGCTCCTCTGATGACAGTGATCGCCCAAATCACCAGAGTCTAGATGTTGGAGTCTTAATCAGGGCTTTCAGAATGTTACGAGGCATCTATCCTGAAATGATAATGTGACAGCATTAAACATCATGACTTTCTATGTTGTATTTAATCATTTTAAGAATATTCACTTTTTGCATGGAAATGTCTCACACGGCTTGGCTTGGTGATCACCAACCTTGTAAAACCTCAAATTGCCCCGACAAATGATTAATATCGTAAAAGGGGTTGTTCACATTATATAAATAACTACATTCATCCATAAACAGCGCCACTCCTGTCCATAAATGGTATTGCAATTGGCTCCTCTAAAGTAAACGAGGCTGAGTTGCAGTACCAGTCAGAACCTGAGGACAGGTGTGGCGCTGTGATTAAAAGGCAGACATGTTTTTTTTCTAAACCCAGACAACAACTTTAATAATTCATTATTTTTTAACTACTTTGAGCCTTACTAAGTCATTAACTCACCAAAATGAAGGAGAAGGGTTGATCACAGGTCTCTGTCATGGTCAGGGTGGTTTGGCCTGAAGATCTAGGGGTGGTCTGCTTCACCTTCTCCTTGAGCCCTGATCATAGTCTAAGTCTTTCTTACTATTGATTATTTTCCTTAGCTGAGGAGCTCTTGACGAGGCTCCGGATAGTTGCAAGAGATTTCCATTTCTTTCCTAGTAATTCCACGGCGGAATCACCTGCCTCTGCAATTAAGGGGTTTCGGTGGCCAAGCATTTTTTGGAGGTCCTTAAAGAGTATGTTCAGGTCCTCTGGAGACAGGTTTTCACAAGGGATTGTTTCCCGCAGCATCTCCAGATGGTTCAGGACGGCCTTCTTCTCCTTGTCGGTCCTTAAAAACCTTATAGAATCAAGGATCATCCTATTGAGAAGTCTTGGTTGCTTCCTTCCTAATTCTTCATAGAGTCTGAGGAGCTTCTCCTTGGCTTCTCCGGTACAATGGCCTCCTAAAAGAGTCTTCGCGTCTGAGCAACCAATGTGTGGGAGAGAGTGGAATAATCCCACCACACCGGCTGCCACAACAGGTGACTGTTCGGAGTGCAGCTTGATAAATAACGTGGACAAGCTCCTTTCCACACTGATGTTGAAACTTCCAAATATTTTTGTCTCGTAGCTTTGCGCCAAATCAGCAAATAAAGAAGCGGCGTGCATCTGCACCATGGGCTTCTTCTGGCGCAGAAGACCTATACAAAGGTCAACGATCCTGTCAAAGTTCTTATCTAGTTTGCGTTGCCTCAAAAGTCTCACAACTTTGCACAGCGTCTTTAAGATCTCTATGATGACGGTGGACTCCCGGTGGTCCACTAGTTGTGTTAGCAGAGCTTCGCAAATGCTATTTCCAAGTGCAGTTACTTCTTTTGTGGCACCTCTTGTGGCATTTCGGATGGCCTCCACTGCCACAGTGCATTCCACCAGATCTGAACTTCTGGTCTTGTCAGTCATGGTCTTGATTACTTCTGCCACCACGTTTCCCTCGATGACTCCAGGATGAGATAGGAGCTCGGAGAAGAACAACGTGCTCGTGATGTTGGCCTCTCTAACAGGAGATCTTAAGACTGGGAAGAGGTAAGAAATCAGATCGTTTCTTCTGTCACTGTCCAGGAGGATGTTCTGAACAAACAATGACATGGCTTTGCATCGCTCTTTCATGTCCATTGACAATTTTTTCTCTGAATCACACAGAGTAGATCCAAACGATGGAGAGCAGGTAGGAGGATTCCAAGCTCCAGTTGACCATTGACCACTCCTGATCAGGTCATGCGCTGTAACGGTCTGCAACGCTTTGCTCTCCAGGTCACTTTTTCTCATAGGTGATTGATTGTCTGCCCCTGTCAATCCTTCTGCAATTTTCATACAGAGGTAACGGGCTGAACGTTCAAATTCAACAGTGATTCCAGCAGCAAACTCCTTTTTTCCTTGTTCCAGGTAATTTAGGTGCTTCTGTATGATGTGGTTGACGTTCTTCACGAGATCGGAGATGACCCTATCCATTCTGCTGTCCAGGTTGACCTCAGTCATGGATTTTACTTCAAATAAAATGTCAAGCAGATGAGGCACTGATTCATGGTCATACTTCGATGTGATATCACCAAGAGTGAGGAGAATGCTTCTGTACGGTCGGTCCAGGTGACGCTTTAGACCGGCCATGACGCAGTGGAATTTAAGTGAAGAGATCTTACTTAGCAGTGTCATGGCAGCGCCGGTCACGTCCTGTTGATTGCGGATTTCTGCCAGTACCATTTGCTGGCATATCTTACCAATCAGACCGTCAGTTAGAAACTGAACGGCATCTTCTCTTGCAGATGTTATGGCGGAGAAGAAGTTGAAGGCGTTGATCAGTTCTGAGTCTTCCAGCAATCTTAGGTGTTCTTCCAGTAAGCCGGTCTTGCTCATACAGGTAGCTGGCCTCCCATTGATGAAACAATAGCCGGCAACGCTACCTACAAAATAGTGGCACCGAGATCAGGTCCACGGTCGCCACGAAATCAAATAGCATCTTATATTTACATGGGCGTCCAGGGGATGGACCCATGTCCAAAGCCTTCAAGATTTTACAAGGCATCTGTCATGGAAAGAAAATGTGACATCATTAAATATCATGAATCATTTTAAGAACATTAGTTCTGTGAATCGTATGGTTCACGTGCTGATCGTTAACCCAAGCAAAAATATAACTCCAATATCACATGATTTCAGAAAGCAAGCTTGAGTATTCAAGAGCTATTCCACTTAATGAGTGCATACCCCACAACCTTGGCTAGGAGCGTCAGCGTTAGAAAGCAACCTTGTTTTCTCATCTAAGGGTCCTCCAGATTAGAAACTATTAGCTTCTCCAAAACACCCACTGTACATAGGTTGTTCTGCGACTATTTCTCTTCTTCTCTTTCCTACATGACAAGGCTGCATTTTTATGCAGCCACCACTAGAGGGAGCTTAGTGCAAAGAGATGATCACAGCTTACAGTTTAGTCAATAGTAACTACATAAGTTCCTAGACACTGAGCTCCCCCTAGTGGTGGCTGCAGGCAGACAGCTTTTGTAATAGATGGGAAGGAGGAGATTTCTCAATGTATTTATGCCAGTTTTCTGGAGAAATATGATGGTCAGAATGAGCGCCACATTTATGAAGAATTTGTTCTACTTCATTGTCAGATAGGGGGTGAGGCGGAGAGCAAATATTTTATTACAATTTTTTAATTCATTTTAGTAATTATGAAGTAAGACTACTTTCACACCTGCAGCATGTACTCCGGAGAGGAACACTCTGCTGGATGCAACTGGAATGCCCGCCATTCCCTTTAAGTACAATGGGAACCGGTGGGAACCGGCGTATTCTAGCTAAAATGGCGAGAATTGGTTGAACACAAGTGGCTGCATGCTGCGGTTTCAGTCTGTCCGATTCCTGACATACTCGTGTTGGATCAGGCGGGCGGATCTCCGAGCCTAAATTCATCAGAAATCTGGGGTGTTTTTCTTTTTTTCTTTTGCATTGCCTGAGAGTGATTGATGCACGTGTGAAGGGAAATTGGGCGGCATGTGAGTTTCGCTATGGAGCCCTAGGAGTTCTGTGTACGCCCCTGGTCACAGACATTATTTTCATGTATTGAATCCTAGTCCTGGAGACGTACCTGCAATAGTTACTGTAGCGCCCCATATTATTAATCACTTCAAAGACCCTCTGTGGCCGAGCTGACCCCTTCACCCCAATATAATAAAGCTACAGGAGGGGAGAGCAGCTCCTATGTCACTGGAGCCCAGCAATGGCCAACCTCAAGTCTGCTCCTTCTACCTCTGGTGATTTCTTGCATTAGATATAACATTCCAACTTACCTCTGAATCGTGAGTCCTGAATCCTCACATCAGTAATATCTCCAGTAGCAAATTCACAAATAAAAGAGCTGGTTATCAGCCGACAACCAGTACCAAGTCTGAGCCAGACAGGCGAGGGTCAGGGTTCTTACAGCACCATTGTGACATCACCAGATGCCAGGCTCTTCATGATGTCATCAGCTGCACACACCCTGGAAACCATGGTGTCATTATGATGTCATCAGCTGCACACACCCTGGAAACCATGGTGTCATTATGATGTCATCAGCTGCACACACCCTGGAAACCATGGTGACATTATGATGTCATCAGCTGTAGAATTATGGAATGTTCACCAAAGTTCTCTTAGGAGCCTCCATAGCAGATTGTGGCAAATTTGACAAAAAATAGCACAGCAAATGCAATATTTTTAATGGTAAAGTGACGGACCATGTGATGAAAACCTCACAAAGTCCATGATAGACAGGATGGTCTGTGGGAAGGGTGTAGGCCAGGAATCCCCAAACTGCGGCCCTCCAGCTGTTGTAAAACTACAACTCCCACCATGCCCTGCTGTAGGCTGATAGCTGTAGGCCGTCTGGGCATGCTGGGAGTTGTAGTTTTGCAACAGCTGGAGGGCCGCAGTTTGGGGATGCCTGGTGTAGTGTCTGTGGGAAGGTTGTTCAGTGTCCTTCATGTGATGGATCCATCACTGCCAATCACTTATGTTTTTCTGTTCCTATGATGGAACAGAAATGAAGATGCAGATGTGACCCTAGCCCTAGATATGCATGTATTACAGGACATTGTGGGGATGAGGATGATGGTGGTTATAATAGTGGTGGTGATGATGCAAGGTAAAGCATGGCGCCCCTTAAATCCTTGGCTAAAGCGACAGCCCTCTTGTATTTCTTCTATAGCTTCCCTGGTTAGTTCTCCTTGTCTGAGATGTGTCGTTGTGACTTACCTCTGAATTGTGAGGATCCTCACATGCTTAATATCTTCAGTTGCAAATCCGCAAAGAAAAGAGCTGGTTATCAGCCGACAACCAGTACCAAGTCTGAGCCAGACTGACGAGGGCAGGGTTCTAACAATATCAGCACCATTGTGACATCATCAGCTGCCAGGCTCTTTATGATGTCATCAGCTGCAGCCTTACATAGCCTGGAAGCCACTGGAGTTGAAATAGTTAAACACAGTATAGCGCCACCTGGTGTTCAGTTACCTACATAGTATGTCGCCACCTGGTGTTCAGTTACCTACATAGTATGTCGCCACCTGGTGTTCAGTTACCTACATAGTATGTCGTCTCCTGGTGTTCAGTTACCTACATAGTATGTCGCCACCTGGTGTTCAGTTACCTACATAGTATGTCGCCACCTGGTGTTCAGTTACCTACATAGTATGTCGCCACCTGGTGTTCAGTTACCTACAAAGTATGTCGCCACCTTGTGTTCAGTTACCTACATAGTATGTCGCCACCTTGGTTTCAGTTACCTACATAGTATGTCGCCACCTTGTGTTCAGTTACCTACATAGTATGTCGCCACCTGGTGTTCAGTTACCTACATAGTGTGGCAAACCTGGTGTTTAATTTCTTTTATAGTATTTTGTTTAGCTATTTACCATAGTATGGTGCCACTTGGTGTTCTGTTGCTTACAATGTATGTCGCCTCCTGGTGGTCAATGTGTGTAGCAATGTTCCCATCCATACAAAGAACTGAGAGCTGGTGGACACACATGCTCAGTCACTCTCACCACAGCTTGGTCTCTGCATAGTGATCGTCTGTTCATTGCTGGGAACCCAATGGCGCCTTCTTCCCTGCAGGAAGCTGTTTTCAGTTACTGTAACCATTATAAGTGACAGTAACTGCTAAGATTCTATTTGCAGTTGGGTTCAGTATAGTTGTATCATTTAGAATTACTCTGGTCTGCCATGGTCTTTTTTGTGATGTGACTGCAAAGTTGCTGTTTTTTTAGGGTTTGTTGGTTGTAGGGAGAGATGGAGGTATTCCTGGGTGATGGTATGGTGATAATGCTTGTGATGATGGTCATGATGATGGTGGTGGTATTGGTGGAGATCTAATTGGTGATGGTGGTATTGATGGCTATTTTGATGGTGATTATGATAGTCTCCCTGCACTTTCCCCGAATTTTGCCTATAATCTCCCTGCACTCTTTTTAAACTTTCCATATAATCTCCCTGCACTCTCCTTGCACTTCTCTTATAATCTCCCTGCACTCTCCTAACACTTTCCCTATGAGCTCCTTGCATTCTCCCTGCCTTCCCCTATAATTTCCCTGCACTCTCCCAACACTTTCCCTATGATCTCCTTGCATTCTCCCTGCCTTCCCCTATAATTTCCCTGCACTCTCCCTGCACTTTTCCTATAATCTCCCTGCAATCTTCCTGCACTTTCCATATAATCTCCCTGCACTTTTTTTATAATCTCACTGCACTTTCCCTATGATCTCCCTGCACTCTCCATGCACTTCCCCTATAATCTCCCTCCCTGGCGGTACTGACCCACATAATCATCTTGTAAGGATAAGGTGACTACTGTCACACACACACAGGGGTAGTGCAGCCCTAAAACTTCCCAGACCCACTATCCATACCTACTTGCATGGTCACCCCAGAAAGTGACCCCACAACTGGGCGACAGTCCCTACGCTGAAATACACAAACAGGGATACAGACAAACACTAAGAGAGCAGTCGTACAGTCAAGGATCAGCCAGCTGAAGGAACCATAACACATCCCTTCATTAAAAGTCTCCTAATGGCCACAGTCTAGACACAAAAACATCCTCGACAACAGGACAGAAATAGATTGTGATTAGAATGAAGTGGTCAGAATATGTCTAATGTATCCTGTGAGGCTGATGAGTAATGACCTCCCGATAAGGACTGACTGCAGGGAGATGGGCAGCATGATCTGGTGAGTGATGTTGGAGGACTACAAGTTCCAGCACGCACCGTGCTATGTTGGTTGGAAGGCATGCATGTAAGGAAGGGGGAGGGGGGTATGTCAAGCATTTCTAGTTATACTGTGACTGCGGGTGGTCAGAGGCCGTGATCTAGTGGCCTTCAGGACCCATATACAAGAGGCTGCTGCACCCTCGTGAAGTGGGGCCCATACTTGCATGGAAGAAGTCCCCTGTAAGAGTACAGTAGTGCTGCACATTGTGACCACCACACCATTCACATCTATGGGATCGGCTAGTACAGCGCTCGGCTCCGTCAGAACCACAGAGGGTAATGGTATGGTGGACAACACATATGTGCACATCCACTTATTCACACAGGAAGTTGGGGGGCCCCCATTATCGTGATCAGTGGGGGTCCCAACAGTCAAATCATACATTTCTCACTTGTCCTATGGATACCTGATACAGCAAGTGTTGTTTATGGGAATATTCCTTTAATTACCGACATTGATACACAGTTACCACCGTAGTATCACCACCGCTAAAGTATACTCCTGCACAGTACATACACACACATACAACACATGTGCTCACCATAAATATCTACACATATACATGAACATACCATACATACAAACAGAAACACATACCATACACACACCTATGCAAATACTATAAATACACATGCATATGTGCGCACATACCATACATAGCCTCAAATTCACATAACATATTTACACACACACACACAATACATGCACACATACATGTGCATACCATATACCGTACACACACACTACATACACACTGTAAACACATAAACACACTACATATACACACACACTATACATATATATAGGCGGATTGGCCATAGACCTTATAGGTAAATTTCCCGGTGGGCCGATGCCTTCCTCACAGCCTCCCAGTGGTAGTTTTTGGGGCAGTATATTATGATGGACTGTGGTATTTGGCTCTGTTGTGGGGTATAATGTGCCACAATATGGTATTGCTGGCCCTACCTTCCATCCGCTTGGACCCAAATACAAAACGGGGCCACTTTTAGTATTTTTTCCAGGGCCACATTAAGTTCTCAATCCGCCCCTGATATTTACACACCATACACATCTATACCATACATAATACACTACATATACACTGTATATATACGCACTCTACATCCATACACTACATATACACACACACCACATACACACCATACATAAAAGCACATATACTATATACATATACTACATATATACACCATACATGCACACTATACAAGTTCACATACTAGATCCAGTCCCTGATCTTTTTTACATTTTATCTTATTGCTTTCTTCTTCTTCTTGTTTTCAACCCTTTATGTCTTCCTAGGATCTCCTGGAGTTTTACAAGTCTGATTACACCACATGAGTCGGACCTTCTTTGCGTCAATTACGGCTGCAGCTGAGGATGGATCACGGACTTCTCGGCGATTGTCCGGTCTTGGGGCAGAGTCTGATCCTGGACTTACTCATCAGGGGGTGTGGCTCTAAGGAGCGGGAGGGAATGGTTTAGTGGAAAGGGGTGTGACTCAAAAGCAGGGGAGTAACTACCATAGCGGCAGACCATGTGACTGCTATGGGGCCCAGGACAAGAGGGGGCCCAGTCTTAGTTGGGATTATCTCCTCTTCTACTGGAGGTGACAACTTGGTCAGGACTCTACCCTCTAAAGGAACAACTTTTAGTAAATGAGGCAGCGGAAAAATGGCCCAAGGGTCATTGAAAGGGGTTTAGGCAGAAACCCTTCTGTCCTGTGTGGGGGGCCCGGTTTGATCCCTGCTATGGGGCCCTTACTAAACTGAACTAACCAATATCTGGAGTAAAGTTAGAGAAAAGTCCCTAAAGATACAACAGATCTATTATTACCCTGATACATTTGGCTCATGTTCAGACTGCCCTTTGTTCTTTGGGACGGGTTCATCTTCCTCAGCCTTCTTCAAGGATCCTGATCCATCCCATGACGTGTCCTCCCATCCAAGTCTCCCAAATCTGGAGCAGAATCTGCAAATCAATCAGAATGAAATGATCCAGACTAGGGATGCTCAACCTGCGGCGCTCCAGCTGTTGTAAAACTACAACTCCCACCATGCCCTGCTGTAGACTGATAGCTGTAGGCTGTTCAAGCATACTGGGAGTTGTAGTTTTGCAATAGTTGGAGGGCCACAGGTTGGGCATCCTTGATCTCGAAGAATCTGTGATTAATATGTCAGACTCAGTCCCACTGCCCACATAGAACAGGCAATGCATTCAATTGGGACTCAGCAGAGCCTCTAGTGGACAAACTGAAGACTGCAGAATACTAGAATTCGTACATCCTGGTATAAAACTCTGGATATTCCCTGTTTTTTCAGCAAAAAGTATAGTGCAAAAATATGTCCTTTTTCTTGTAACAATTTTCAGAAATAAATATGTGTAATGAAAGGGACTGGAAAGCTCACCCTTCATGAGAACTCCTCAGGGGGCGACGTTGTTTCATACTTTTCTGTACTTGCAATGCCGTGTCTGGCCACTTGGTGTGCTGTTAAGAATAAACATTCCCATAAACAGAACTAAATACAACACATCATTCTACAAGTGCATGTAGTGCTGGACTGTAGAGCTCCACCTGGTGGTAGAAATATATATTACAGTCAGGGACAATTTGATATAATTTCACCAGTAAACTGATGTATAGCAGCATCCTCATGGAATCAAAATGCATCGCATAGGGAACTCATGCAGATGTAGCAGAGCTATGACTGAATGACGACAACTTACCCTCACAATGCGCCGTACCAAATACCAGGTCTGCTCCACTGACAAACTCAGCTCTGCTGCTGTTACATCTTTCTGATGCACTACTATAATGCAATACGGGTCTTAATGTAGTGTCTCCTATGTCTTCACTTCTTCTTGCTCTTTTCCACTACCTGGAAACAATCAACATGCTGCTGTTGATGGATCCTTGCCCTGGTGTGAACAGATCGGATTGGCTCATTGACGGTGTTCACATTTCAATAAGCTGAGCTCGCCTGGTTATCCACATAAACCATCGTTACATGAAAGAGATCTGCTTGCTGATGGTTTCCATTTAGCAGCAGTATATCTTTAGTTTCTACACTGTCAAAAACACTCAATAGGCATTGAAAATATTCTAGAAGCTTTATTATAATTAGGTATTTTCTGCCCCTTAAAGGGGTTATCCAATTTCTCAAACATCACCCCCCCACATTTGCCCGGTCCCTCCCAGGTAATATACTTATCCCACTTCCGGCGACGCTCCTGGTCCCTGCACCGCCACTGCAGCTTGTACACGGATGAAAGCATCCGGTGTTGGGGGGAAGCAGCTAATGGCAGATGGGGATGGGGACGAACCTCCCTAGCATCGATATTTGTATATCATACTGATATTTTATAATCCTATCTTTCATAAGCTGAGATATTAACAAAAGCCTTAGTCAGAGTAAAATAAATAGTAAAAAAAAAAGACAAGATCTGTCAATTCTAAATAATCTGCTTGCTGATGGTTTCCCTATAAGAATATATATATATATTTTTTATTTTATTTTTCGACACTGTAGGAATAATTGAAGGCAGAAACAAATATTCTACTCCTTGGTGACTCAGTGATGGATCTTCCGCCCTCCACGTGTAGTATAGATATTTCTATAGGTGTCTTTGTACCATACGTGTATCGACATCAGGGCTAGCAGAAAGGAATCTGTGTTATTCTGGAGGATCTCTGCCGGGAGAGGACAAATCATACGGATGCCATTGTACAGACATAGAGTGTGAACTAATGAGGACGGAGGAATGTAGGGAGTCAATGGACGGCAGCAGCCGTTGCCTCGGAGAATATAACTAACACGCGCTCCTATGGAACGCAGTGGCGGAGATAGCAGCAGAGCCGGGACAATGAAGGCGAGCATTGCTGTGGTCCAGAACGAGACGAGCGAGGCGGTGGGAATGTTATTAATCCTGACACTGAAGGCTCATGCACACAAATGTACTTTCCTTCCGTTCTGTTCTACCTAAAGGCTCTGCTCTCTGTGCACTTTGATTGACAGGGCCAGGCAGACATGATCACTTTTAAACTGCCTGGTCCTGTCAATCACAGTGCAGAGAGAGCAGAGCCTCTAGGTGTAATGGTAACGACCCCGTTGCTCCTAGAGGCTCATTTGCATATAATAAAACTTCATTTTTCTCAGCAATGCGGACACATATGAACATGGGACCAACACTGATGTCTTCAGCTGCCAAGTGCACATGGAACAGGTCAGCCAGTGTCATAGGGGCATATATGCCTTTGCTGTCTGTAACCTGCAGCAGCTGAGGTGTGTATTAGGAGGTTCTGCAGCAGCTGAGGTGTGTATTAGGAGGTTCTGCAGCAGCCGAGGTGTGTATTAGGAGGTTCTGCAGCAGCTGAGGTGTGTATTATGAGGTTCTGCAGCAGCTGAGGTGTGTATTAGGAGGTTCTGCAGCAGCTAAGGTGTGTATTATGAGGTTCTGCAGCAGCTGAGGTGTGTATTATGATATTCTGCAGCAGCTGAGGTGTGTATTATGATATTCTGCAGCAGCTGAGGTGTGTATAATGAGGTTCTGCAGCAGCTGAGATGTGTATAAGGAGCTTCTGCAGCAGCTGAGGTGTGTATTATGAGGTTCTGCAGCAGCTGAGGAGGTGTATTATGATGTTCTGCAGCAGCTGAGGTGTTTATTAGGAGGTTCTGCAGCAGCTGAGGTGTTTATTAGGAGGTTCTGCAGCGGCTGAGGTGTGTATTAGGAGGTTCTGCAGCAGCTGCGGTGTGTATTAGGAGGTTCTGCAGCAGCTGAGGTGTATTAGGAGGTTCTGCAGCAGCTGAGGTGTGTATTAGGAGGTTCTGCAGCAGCTGAGGTATGTATTATGAGGTTCTGCAGCAGCTGAGGTGTGTATTAGGAGATTCTGCAGCAGCTGAGGTGTGTATTATGATGTTCTGCAGCAGCTGAGGTGTGTATTAGGAGGTTCTGCAGCAGCTGCGGTGTGTATTAGGAGGTTCTGCAGCAGCTGAGGTGTATTAGGAGGTTCTGCAGCAGCTGAGGTGTGTATTAGGAGGTTCTGCAGCAGCTGAGGGGTGTATTATGAGGTTCTGCAGCAGCTGAGGTGTGTATTAGGAGGTTCTGCAGCAGCTGAGGTGTGTATTAGGAGGTTCTGTAGCAGCTGAGGTGTGTATTATGATGTTCTGCAGCAGCTGAGGTGTGTATTATGATGTTCTGCAGCAGCTGAGGTGTGTATTATGATGTTCTGCAGCAGCTGAGGTGTGTATTAGGAGGTTCTGCAGCAGCTGAGGTGTGTATTATGATGTTCTGCAGCAGCTGAGGTGTGTATTATGATGTTCTGCAGCAGCTGAGGTGTGTATTATGATGTTCTGCAGCAGCTGAGGTGTGTATTAGGAGGTTCTGCAGCAGCTGAGGTGTGTATTAGGAGGTTCTGCAGCAGCTGAGGTGTGTATTAGGAGGTTCTGCAGCAGCTGAGGTGTGTATTAGGAGGTTCTGCAGCAGCTGAGGTGTGTATTAGGAGGTTCTGCAGCAGCTGAGGTTTGTATTAGGAGGTTCTGCAGCAGCTGAGGTGTATTATGAGGTTCTGCAGCAGCTGAGGTGTGTATTATGATGTTCTGCAGCAGCTGAGGTGTGTATTATGATGTTCTGCAGCAGCTGAGGTGTGTATTATGATGTTCTGCAGCAGCTGAGGCATGTATTATGAGGTCCTGCGGCAGCTGAGGCGTGTATTAGGACACTAATAAGAGCACACAGACCCCCCCTCTCCCAGCGCTGAGTACAGCAGAGCTCACCCTGCGCTCTTATTAATACATCCCAAATAATGGCAGATATTGAGCCTCACATCCGTATAATGGATCATTGTAGCCACGAGTCCCTCTCCCCTCCCTCCTCCCACAATGCCCCCGCTCTCTCCCCTCCCCTCCACTATACATGTGATAGTAAGAGCCGCTGATTATCACACAGAGCAGGCACTGATCGCGCAGCAAACATAAGATTTCTCTATGAAGAAGGAGAATGGAGCACAACACCTTCCCCCACCTCCAAGGACTGCTAATTATTCCTCTGAATAGGAAGTTTGCAAAGAAGATGGCAGAAATTTAAATGTAATCAAGTCTTGTCTCCGAGCTGCTGCCGCCGCCGCTTTCCCTCCTCGCTGAACCATCTGCTGCCAAGAGTGCGAAAATGCAACACTATTCGGTGTCATAAGAATAGAAATCGAGTGCTTGTCTGCAATGAAAGAAAAGCTTCCAACTTCACACCGCAGAATATAAGGAGCAAGAAGCCTCTGCAATCTGATGCAAAACATCATCACATTCCTCTGCATCTCTGCTGTATCAACCTCTCCTTAAAGGGAATGTCCATCTTTTAACACTTTATCCTCTATAGATCAATTTCTTTTATACTATTATAGATATAGTCTGATACAAAGCTCTGATTTCAATTAATCAAATGCTGCCTGCCTGCAGCCACCACTAGGGGGAGCTGAGGAGGTTAATGCAGACTGGTTTATCATTGAATGCAATCTATATAACACTACGCAGTATGCTAAGGCTGCCCCTAGTGGTGGCTGCATGCAGTATAGGTTTTATGATTTATCTGTCGGTCTGTGCAGACGTGGAGCTCTGTGTCAGGAAAACTAAGGTCCAGCTTCTAAACCCATTGGGTCCCACCATTTGTCCGGGACCTAGAGCTCAAACCGGCCTGACATTACCTTGCCTTGGCTTTAAATATGAGAAGTTCTGCAACTTTCCATTGCATCTAGTATTTTAATCCCTATTTTCAAGACCTGCTTGCTGTCAGTGACTAGAAACATACTTGTTTACATGTAGATGTTGAAAATCTCTTCCTACTGCATAATTGCACCCAGTGTGTACACTAAACAGTCCTGGCTACAAACCATTCCTCCTCCATGGGCCACAACCTGCATTGTCTCACCTGCACTGATACATTGTAGCAAACTCTCAGCTGTGGGAGCATTTTAAACTCAGGAGGAGGTCTGATGGGGAATCAACTTTTATCACCTGGGTAAACTGGGCAGCTGGACATATATTATGTAGTGTCCTCTGCTGGACAAATGTGGTATTATGCAGTGGCTGGGTTTGGGGTGGCCATAGTGCTATGCTGAGTCCTCCAGACACTGTCAAGATGTTACCATGTGTCACTGCTCTCTGGAGGTGCATGGTGCATCCCAAAAGGAAATAAGTCCAGAGAGTCAGGGTCTGCAGTAACCAGGGTGCTTCTTTACTGGAGGAACTCAAGTGCAAAACAATACAAGCAGTGCACTGAGCTGGCTTCTTCAATCTCCTCTTCCAGAAGAAGGTTCTGTGCTGAGGAAAACTCTTGGCTAGCTGTCCCTCTCTCAGAAGGCTGGCTCCTGGATCAAAGGGCTGTTGGCTCAGTCATCCACCCGGCAACCTGGTCACAGGGCTGGTGACCCAGGATCTCTGGCAGAGTATCCCCATCTCAATGTCTTCTGGTGACTTTCAGTCTGGCAGAGTCTCTCCTACTTAACACTGGTCCCTATCTGCAGACAACTATGGGCTCTGACTGCTCTCCTTATCTACAGTTTCTAGCTTACCTACAAACTTCTAGTGTGAGGGGTGAAGTGGAGAAGCACAGCCAAAACAGAAACAATGTTACAATTTTACGCCGTCATAGACTTGCATAGAGTTTTAATGCAGGTCTATGGGAATGACTAAGCAGCTTTTTCAGACATAAACACATCTTCGGACACAACCAGACGGTCAGAAGGTCGTTGCATCGGTCGAAAGTCATAAAGTCTCTCAGTATTAGCTGCCTGTGCATTAACCCGGGGCAGATATAGTGTAATAATAATACAAATGAACAGGATAGATTACAATAGATATATATGCAGTTCAACAATATAACAGTATGCAAGACTGCATAAATCACAGTGCACGTTAACCCTTCCAAGTGCACTAAAGTAGTGAGTTGATGGCTCTGTATAGTAGAATAGGGGCAAAGGTGCACAGTCGAAAATACCTTTGCTCCAGGGCACTAAAATTATACATGGCAGCCATTTAGACGCATGTGCAACATTTCATCCACGGTCCTCCAGACCAGGATCATTCTTTGCCCCAGAGGTGGACCTGAGTAGACAACTGTCCCCTCCTATGTTATCCATGTGCCCTAATAGATCCAAGGGACAATGGTTCCCCTAACACTCCCCAGTCTGCATACCCCTATGTTCCTACATAGACACCCCTCATCATCCACTTCCTTCTTCCACTCAGAGCTCCCATCATCTCTCGCCACCACTTTCCCTTCCTCCCATATCTGCCCGTACAACCAAGTAGACATCTCTTCTCCTCTTTGCTCCCTTTGATCCTCCGTTCCTTCTAACCCTTAGCCGAGGCTTTTACTTCTTCTTAGGAAGTAGGACTCTCACTTCAAGTTCATGACAGAAGGAACCTATAATCCCCACCATCCCCCGTCTTATTACTTTTCATTCCTATTCTCCTTCATGGTTTCATCTCTGCCCTGTCATCCTCTGACGAGCCGTCCATCATCCATCATCCTCCCTCATTACCATTCATCAATTCCAGCCTCTACTTTATTATTTTCACCATTCTAACTTCTCTCAGTCTTCACCCATCTGATTGTCCGTCTGGCTCCTCTACATCTTCCTGTCTTCTCTTGTCATGATTGCATCCAGTTTAGCCTTAACTCCAAGGCTGATACTTTTTTTTTTTTTATAGCCGCATTGATACATTGTAAGAAACTATCAGAATGAGAGAGACTTGCATTTAGCTCCTAGAGGATTGTCTAGACTGGATACAATTGTAGAAAACCGTCATCTGTGAGAAGAATTTGATCTGTATGGATTTTCATCCTCTGGATGTATTGAGATTGTTTCGGTTTATTGACAGAAAGCAGAGATGGTGAAAATAGTTGTAGCAAAGTATATAATAAACCCGCATGCAATTTCCTTATGTAATGATTTAAGCATTAATCATTTATAAAATGGAGATCTCTATAAAGGGTATGTAGACTTTTGCAACCATTTTGCATCTCATAGTCTTCTATAATTTTGTGTATACAGCCCCTGTGCAGAGCTATGTGGCTGTGCCTATACTTATGGATTACAAACAGTCCACGACCTATTCCATTTCAGGCTAATCAATCTGTATATTGGTTTCCAGTTCCATGCAGTATTTTTGTAGCCTGTAAGGCCCCTTTCAGATGAGCGAGTGTCACGCTCTGGACTCGCAGCGCAGCACCCGGCCCGACCTTCCAGCACTGCCGGGGTCACATAGCATTAGGTAAGTGTTATCCAATACATTCCAGACCTCTAAGGGTTGCATAGCCTCATAAATCAATATAATACTATGCGACCCCGGCAGTGCTGGAAGGTTGGGCCTGGTGCTGAGTTGCGAGTCCGGAGCGTGACACCCGTCCGTCTGAAAGGCGCCTAAGAGTGTGGTAGCTAGATGTCAAAGAATTGGTCGCCAATGGCACCAGCATGTCGTTTGGTGCAATTTTTTTTAAAGGATTATTAAGAATTGCACATTTACCATGTGGTCAACACAAATTAATTTACATTCTGCTTGATTTGATTTTCGGGCCACGTCCCAGATGCCTGGCGGCTGCTACACGCATCCTCTCCCTGCTTAGAGAAGTTGGCCCACCTCAGACATTGATGTCATATCGCTAGAATATGCCAGCAGTGTCACACAGGTGCAGGTACTGCCCCCGTCTCAAGAAATAGGGCCCCTGAAGATGACAGAAAGTTTAAAAAATAACCAAGTACAATCCCATAGGGGTGAATGGAGAGGTGGACACAGTTGCGCTCCCAACTCCCATAGCAATGAATGGAGCATGGTGCCCTCTCCTTCACTGCGGGTGCCCTGTTCTAGAGATAAGAGGAGTAAGGACCCACACCTATATGACCTTGGAGGCATGTTCTAGAGATATGCTATCAATGTCTGAGATGGACCAACCCCTATAAAGACTAAACAGGGTCATGAGCGATATCACAGTGACTAAAGTGTTGGGGGTAGGGGGTGAGCAAATGGATTCTAACAAATGAGTTCCTTCTCATTAGCAGGAGTTGTTCACCTGAGAGGAGCTGTCCCCACAGGGGAAGACGTGCCCACCAGCCTGGCCATGACAACCTGGGTCCTGCACCGCTGCATTGGCTTCGGGAGCGTGGCCTTCACATGCATCACTACACTTCTGGATAGCGACACAAGCACAGTCACTGCTTCTGAAGCCAAAATTGAGCTTTAGCACCTGCGTAGCTACTGGGAGGAGCGGCACGGGGCCCAGGTTGTCAGGGTTGGCTAGATGTCCGGCCGTGTCAATCAACAGGCAGGTGCGCGCTTCTTCATAATGAGAGTTGGAGGCATCCAGCATCAAGGTATCATGGTCCCAGATTACTGAATATGAAATTTTAATTCTCAGCCCTAGAAGCTATTTATTACCAATCTGTGACTAGAATCCATTTGACCCAACCCCAGCCGTCTAGAAGCCCCTGCAAAAATATTTCACAATATTCATTAATTACAATCAAGAAGTTCAGAAGTCAGAAGTTCAGCTCTAATGCATACAATATTATCTCCCTGGCATCTACATCCACCCCTATACCCAGAAGTGTCAGCCACCACCAACACCTTCCTCTCACTACAGCCCAATATCTGCAGCTCAATGCCAAGTGGAGTTTATAAGCCAAAGTAAACTGAAGGCACAGTTCATCCAGAATGATGTGGAAAGAAAATGTTCCCAGAATGATGAAGTACTGGGCAATGTGTACCCAGGGCTCTGGTACATTGTATCTACTTCTCCTCTATACATTGTATCTACTTCTCTTCTATACACAGTATTTTATCTACTGCTCTTCTTTACATTGTATCTATATTCTCATCTATACATCGTATCTATTCAACTATACATTTATTATATACATTGTATCTACAACTCTATACATTTTATCTTCTCTATATATTTTATATACTTTGCCTCTATATATTGTATCTACTTCTTCTCTATACATTGTATTTGCCCTTCAATACATTGTATGGACTTCTCTATACATTGTATCTGTTCTATACATTGTATCTACTCATATTTGTCCTCCATACAGTACATTGTATCTATTCTATACATTAGATCCCTAATCTATATATTGTATCTACTTCTCCTCTATACAGTACATTGTATCTCCTCTATACATTGTATCTATTTTTCTATACATTATATCAACTTCTCTATACATTGAATCTACTTATCCTCTATACATTGTATCTTCTCTATACATTATATACACACACTTCTCTATACATTGTATCTACTTTTCCCTCTATACATTGTATCTACCCCTCTATACATTGTATTTACTTTTCCCTCTATACATTGTTTCTACCCCTTTATACATTGTATCCACTGCTCCTCTATACATTGTATCCTCTCTATACATTGTATCCTCTCTATACATTGCGTCCCTCTTCTGTACATTATATCTACTTCTCCTCTATGCAGCACATTGTATCTTATCTATACATTGTATCTACTCTTCTATACAATGTATCTACTACTCTATACAATGTACCTACTCATCTATAGATTATATCTACTCCTCTATAGAGTAGTCTATATATATCTTGTCTATACATTGTATCTTCTCTATACATTGTATTCTCTCTATACATTGTGTTCCTCTTCTATACATTATATCTTCTTCTCCTCTATGCAGTACATTGTATCTAATCTATACATTGTATCTACTCCTCTGTACAATGTATCTACTCATCTATACATTGTATCTACTCCTCTACACAGTATGTTGTATCTTCTCCATACATTCTATCTTCTCTATACATTGTATCTATTCCTCTATACATTGTATGGACTCCTCTATACATCATACCCACTTCTCCTGGATACATTGTATCTACTATGTAACTACTAGACATTAACCCGTAAAACCAGGGAAAGAACTGCACAGCAGCCCCGGCAATACATATTAAAAGGGGGATTTAATGCAATATATAAAGGTGGTGATTGCCAGAGGCGTCTACCTAATGCAAGCCTCACATACTGGGGGATATGCTGTGATGAAATGCACCTTGTAAAGCCATTGGCTCTGGTCACCAGCCTCTATCCAATGCTTAACTGATGATGCTGCTGATCTATTTGGGAAGTTGGCTGGCTCTCAACGAGAAGCCTCTTCTCAAAGGCTGTTTCACAGTGCAAATATGCACAGAGCAGCCCTGGTGTATGTATAATAGAAGCTCCAGTCCTTTCTAGAGCTGGCAAAATGGATCCCAAATCTCAAGTCACCCTGTCCCTGCTGCTGTCCCAGGTAAGAGCTCAGCTTCCTGCAATGCTTTACATGTTGTGCTGCTGCAGAAATTGTATTATTTTTTTTCATTGCTTTTCTTCTTCCCATGGATGCACTCACTGCCTGTATATGTGTGAGGATGGCAAGGCAGGTGAGGACAGTCAGCACAGGCAAGCACCGCTTTGCTTTGAGATCTATCTGGGGTGCTGATTTTGGTGTTGTGCAGCACCCCACCCTCATTGCTGGACCCCCCACTTCCCCCCCCTTTGAATCTTATGCTTTCTCCTTAAAGTTGATGGGATCTGAAGTGTGGGTGCTGATTTTGTGTTGTGGTCATGCAGTACCCCACCCTCCTGACTGGATCCCCTTTGGAGATTACCCCCCCCCCCTCCTTCCTACATCTTAATAGTATGCCGGGATCCATTGCAGTGGAATCCCCACAGTGGGGGGGGGGGGGGGGCAAGGTCTGGTGTAGCTTTCAAGTTGGCAGCATGGAATACGGAGGGGGATTTGGTCACCCCCCTGACATTGACTTCCAAGTTAACATGCAGTGAGCTTGTTTAATGCCTGGATTGCTGAGCCTGTGGATTGTAAGGACACCATTCCTCCAGAAGTTTGCATTGAGAAGAATATCTGCTCCCCTGGACCCCTGGAGATGCCAACATGTTTTCTGCCATGACAATGATGTATTGTTTTTTGTTTTTTTTTTGCACCCCTCAAAAAGTAGCATTCTGGATAGAGATTAGAAGGGCTTTGTGTGTATGCTCCGGCTCTGAATATTGCATCCCCCCCTCACTGCAGCAGAGACCCCCATACCCCAGCAGAACAGCTGAGCCGCCTCCATTCAAGGAATGGCACTGCTGCTGCTGTCAGTCACAGCCCCAGATCTCTCCCTTTCCTCCATCATCCACAGCTCCCATGTCTTCCTATTCCAGAGGAATAAAATTCACTTCCAGTCATCTGAGCCTCTGAGTTGCTGAAGCGTTACGGTTTTGGGTTTTGCAAAAATCTCAGCACCCCTTCTTTACAGATCATCCCTAAATCATCATGTGGGTGGCATTGCTAAGCAACCCTGCTGCATGTACTTTATTTTTGTGTCCTATCCAAAAGTATAGGGCAGATTGCAAGCTCCTGTGTCCGGTATAATGACTATGCTGTACCATAGATTGCAAGCTCTTGTGCTCAATGTAATCACTGTGTTGTACAATACATTGCGAGCTCCTGTGTCTAATGTCCTGACTGTGTTATACACATTGCCATCTCCTCACTGTGTTGTAAAATAGATTGCAAGCTCTTGTGCTCAGTGAAACCACTGTGTTGTACAGTAGATTGCAAGCTCTTAGGTCTAATGTTATGATTTGTGGCGTAGATGGCAAATTGACTGTATTCCACAATAGATTGCAATCCCACTGTCCAGGGTATTGACTGTTGTAAAATAGATTGCAAGCTCTTGTGCCTAGTGTAACAACTGTGTAGTAAAGTAGATTGCAAGCTCCTGTGCCAAGCGTGATTACTGTATTCTGCACTTGATGGCAAGAGTCAGTGTCCAGTATAATGACTGTGTTGTAAAATAGATTGCAAGCTCCTATGCCTAGTATAATGACTGTACTCAAGGATAGATTGCAAGCCCCCGGGTCCAGTGTAATGACTGTGTTGCAAAATAGGTTGCAAGCTCTTGTGCCTAGTGTAACACTTGTGTTGTAACGTAGATTGCAAGCTCCAGTGCCAAGGGTAATGGCTGTGTTGTAAAAATAGATTGCAAGCTCTCGTGCCTAGTGTAACAACTGTGTTATAAATATATTGCAAGCTCTTGTGCCTAGTGTAACAACTGAGTTGTTAAGTAGATTGCAAGCTCCTGTGGCCATTGGATAGATACGTGTAACAAGCCACGTGTGCTGCCTTGCATTGGGTTGGGGGGGTCTGCAGACTCTACGCCTATGTGTGGAGGTCCTAGGCGCAGTTGGGGTGGTTCGCGAAGGGTTAAGCACTGCTCAGCACTGGAGATGGCATTGAAAATGAGGGAAGATTTACCGATGAGCAGAACATGAAGCAGTCGGGTAACGGAGATGATTAGTTATTGCTGCGAGCAGTAATGAAAAACATCAGAGGAGCCATGAGAAACCCCAAGCAGCGCCTGCACACGGTCCACGCTGGAGGAGCCTGGGGGCGCCCGAGCTGTCAAGACATAAGACATGTAGAGCAATTCTGAGAAACCTTACTCAAGGGCAAGACTCCCACCTTATCTGCAAACGACTGGCAATGAAAGGGTGAAATCAGCTTATGTAGGTGCCTAGAGAGGAAGGTAGGTACTGTCAGATAGCATCTCTGCCATGGCTCAGTCATATGGAAATATAGTCATAATCGTATGTGACGTGGCTCCTAAAATTGAGACGTGTCATACGATAAGTGGGAGTAATAGAGGAACATGTGGGGTGTAAGATCAGCCTTACTGTACGTTTCCATTGAAATGCAGATAGGTGTCCCCGGCTATAACTTATCACTTATTGAGGCTATGATACAACTGACAACCCTAGCACCAAATCAGATTCCCTTGGCCAAGGCATAGGGACCTGTTGGCGCCCACCTGGCACCCTGAGCACATACCTTGGCGTTCCCCCGCACAATTACGCCCCCTCGTCCCAGTGGCAGATTTCATGTGACATTATATTCGATCCAATCTACAAGTCAGTGACGAGCGGTATCCTCAGGTGATCCCTAGAAGAGCACGAAGCATGAACTATAGGTCCCTGTGACAGGGGATGCAGGAATTGAAGGGTTAAAGTATAAGGACCAAAGGGTTACATTTCACCACTGACTGAAGGGTCAAAGTATGGCCACCAAAGGGATACACTTAGCCACTTATAGGGTGTGAAGACTTCTAACGGAAGGGTTAACGTATGGCCACCAAAGGGTTACACTAAGCCACTTATAGGGCGTGAAGACTTCTAAGCTCCTCCAAGCGCATGCTGGTTCACTATATACTGTAGCTTTGGCTTCTGCACATATAGCAGTGCCGGATTTGTCACTTTACTCCTTGGGGATGCATGGTCCACGCGTCAAGCCTCAGATACGGCAGAAGGTTGTCGGAATAATTGCTATAGCATTGCAATATCCCAACTCACTGAGCTCTGCTACACCTGACAACACAGCTCGTTTGTTCTGTAGTCACAGACCTGCGAATAAAAGATGCTCGTGACAGCGCTGGGCTGTGGTGGGGCAGCCTACAGGCGATCTGTGCCCCATACTGGTATCTACCCATACTTCCTTCATTATAAATACCCAACAGAACATAACCATGATCCATATATGTATATATATTGTGCCTATGAGCTGGCCTGGGGCTGTGCCAGGGCTGCCAACGTCTCACAGTGTAGTCACACTTCCTATAGTTTGATTGGATATATAAGAGATGGTTGCACATGGGTCAATTGTCCAACAGTGGTTGTCCTCTCTTCCTAGAAACCTATAGGCTAGGAAGCCAGGTAGATACCAAGTGCACAATGGCCACCATCTTATTGGCACCCCAGACTTTAGCTGTCATGGTGGCTTCTCTACTGATTTCACCCTTGACTGTCTCAACCAATGACCTTCTTTGTCTTGGCCAACAATATAATGGAACAAAACTGGTGACGCAGCAGGTGCATAGGCTTTTGGAGACAACATCTGAGGTCCTGCAAACTGCAAAGTTATCCAGAACCTCCTAACACGTCTTAGGGCCTGTAGGTAGTCATTCTAGGTGCCAGGGTGGAAGCTCTCATGGTGCCTCTACTGATTACACCCTCACGTTGCTTGGCTGTCTCGATCAATGATCGTCAACCACTTGGCCAACAGTGGGTGCATAGACTTTTGAAAACAACATCTGAAGTCCAGAAAATTGCAAAGTTATCCAGAAACTCCTAACACGTCTTAGGGCCTGGTCTTCAAGTGTAGGTAGTCACTCTAGGTGCCAGGATGTGAGCTCTCATGGTACCTCCTGTACTGATTTCACCCTCACATTGCTTGGCTGTCTCGATCAATGACCTTCAGCCTTTTGGCCAACAATATAATGGAACAACAGTGGTTGCACAGTGGGTGGATAGACTTTTGAAGACAACATCTGAGGTCTTGCAAATTGCAAAGTTATCCAGAACCTCCTAACACATCTTAGGGCCTGGTCTTCAGTAGGTAGTCACATGAGGTGGTTCTTGGCACTCATAGAATACATTTTACACCCATTGGTTGATTTCCACCTATAGGCATAAAACCATTGGCACATGGGAACCCTAAACCATTCCTCGATGCCCAGAACAGAATACTTTATCAATTCAAGGACACCAATTCAATGGTCACCATGAGTCTACAGACAAGGGCCTACATTGGCTAATCATGGACCTGGAGTCATGGGGCACCTTTGCAAGGTCACTCATTTCCATGCCAACTTGATTTGCTTAACGCCTCTTCCCTTTCCACATCCATTCCACCTTAACCATGGGATTTGTGTGGCGTCAGAAACCTCCCGGCATGTCTTGACATCTTACTACGACAAGACGTAGATTGGATCATGTACCGTAGGTCTCATCAGGACAGGGCCGGTGTGGCATCAGGTCTTCTGCCCACTAGAATAGTGATATACTGGGAACACAATTTAGTCAATCTGATCTCTGGAGATAAAACCCGTCTGCGTCAGAACTCCAGCGTGAGTCACTTCACCGATAAAACACCAATGTGATATAACCTGGGATTAGATATTACCCTCCTGTACAGGATGGGATTGGCTACAGAGCCACAGAAGATTAATTTGAAGAAACACAAAATTCAAAAATAAAAAATAATAAATAAATAAAACAAAATAAATAAATAAAATATACCAGCTCTTCCTCCTTGGTCTCCCCTCCCAGCCTCCACGATGGTGGACCAGCCTCCCTAGCACTGAGGACTTTTCATAGAGCCTTCATAGAGGGACAAACATACTACTGGAAGATGAGGATGTTGGCACTTTCTCCTAATATAATCCACTTTGATTTTTTTTGACTTGCCATGCTCGTGGGCTGCTCTACGATGGATAACATCTGTAAGGAGGCCAACAAAACCCGTGCTCCTGAGGAAGCCTATGGGCATGACTGAACTTTACACCAAAGCTTTATGATATATTTGGCACACCGTCCCTGTGGCATCGTGGGCTTGAACAGTTTTCTCTAGAGTGGACTTAATGGGTGATTTATGACCGCTAGTAATGAACACCGAATGGCGGAAACCAAGTGTATTACTGGAAGCTCAAATGACTACCCCCGGTGTCTAAAATCCACATTAATACAGCTTGGAACGGGATGGTATTACTATACAAGCCCTTGAGATATGCACTCTCCATATACACCTATTACCAGTACATTAGGCCTCTGGTAGCTGGGAGACTTGAGGTTTGGCCTCTTTCTTCTGTATCTCATTTCACATAAAGGATGATGATGTATTAGAAAAACACTTTCTGTGTTGGGCTAGATGGGACTGTAACAGAGCCAAGCACTGTATATTTCCTTTCCTCCCTCATGGAAGTGAAGGACAAGTAAGCTTCTAGGTGACCCTCTGACTCCAACCTTGAGCGATCAACCCAATATTCAAGCAACCACTAAGAAAACTCTCAATATTGTGGAAGAGGTTGGTCCTACAGTGGTGGCACTAATACTTCTCGAAGTTTTGGACTGTAGTGTCACCAGTATACACTTCCCATCCCTACTCAACCGAATGGTCACATCATCACAAAGGTGTAATTTGAAGTACCTGGGCCCCAACACACATGTATAACAGGCTCTCCACTAACCACATATCATTTATAAGGGGCCTTTGGGCCCTCTCAGACACCAAGACCCGTGAACTGCTACCTCTGTACCCCCTATTGCTACGCCCGCTTGTACATCAATGTCATGGTTGCTCCAATGAGTTATTGGTTGGCGGTCCTCAAAGAGTGCCTCTCACAGTAGAAGCTTCGGCTGTCAAAATGGTCTAGTCTTTGAGGTCTAATCTTAAAGTTCTGCGTCCCCCATTATATTGACTCGATGGTCACTCTTGCGTGACTGCTCCATTCTCTGTCATGACATCAATGTCATGGTTGCTCCAATGGGTTATTGGTTGGCGGGCCTCAAAGAGTGCCTCTCACAGTAGAAGCTTCGACTGTCAAAATGGTCTAGTCTTTGAGGTCTTATCTTGAGGTTCTTTGTCCCCCATTTGAAAGACTCGATGGTCACTCTTGTGTGACCGGTCCATTCTCTGTCATGACATCAATGTCATGGTTGCTCAAATGGGTTATTGGTTGGCGGTTCTAAAAAGTGCCTCTCAAAGTAGAAGCTTCGACTGTCAAAATGGTCTAGTCTTTGAGGTCTAATCTTCAGGTACTGCGCCCCCTATTAGATTGACTCGATGGTCACTCTTGTGTGACTGGTCCATTCTCTGTCATGACAGCAATGTCATGGTTGCTTCAATGGGTTATTGGTTGGCGGGTCTCAAAGAGTGCCTCTCAAAGTAGAAGCTTCGACTGTCAAAATGGTCTAGTCTTTAAGGTCTAATCTAGAGGTTCTTTGTCCCCCATTAGATTGACTCGATGGTCACTCATGTGTGGCCACTTCTCCATTCTCTGTCCATGGGACTGCCAAGTACTACTCTCTCAAAGACTGAAATGGAGTGGTGGTCACACATTTCTACTACATCTCCATTCACCCCGTTCTTGTGGGGGACCCAGCATTCAGAGCCCTTCCCTTAGCAATCGTACATATAAATATTGCACGATATACTGATTCCCCTATGGATTATAGCCACCCAGGCACCAGTGTTGGCTTCCTCTTGAAGAAGGGTCAACTTCTCATATTGGTGTAGACCCCTGTCTAACGTTATTTAAATGTCTCATTCACCATGGGTAGAGGTTGTCCTTGGTCACCTGTTCTTCATCCTACAACTTGCCCCAGGATAATTAGTATTACCACTTTAGATAATTGGCTGGTACAACGTCTAGTGGGAGTGATGTGCCCTTCACTGAGGCTTTGGACCATCTGTCTCTGCCTTGCATTAACAGGCAATCTAGTTAATTGCTGATGAGGCTGGTGGTAGGATCCCATCCGCCCGCCCTTTGTTTGTCCGTGTGGTAGGGCTAATCAATTAAAACTTGGCAATGTGTGAACAGATCCAAGGGCCGGCGCTGATATTGAGTCATTTACATGCTGGCAACAAGCGCCTGGACTGTCCGTACGTGTTCAGATGTCTTCATCCCACTTGTCTTCTGCACTAGATGGACCTCTCATCATCCTATGGTGCATCCCTGACCGGACTGTTAATAGTGAAGGCATCGGGATATTCGGAGGCGGCTCATTGTTTGTTATAAAGTCACATTGTTTATTAAAGGATACGGCAACACAGGCAAATGCCCCCTGGGGCCACCATTATAGCACACTGGATGAATGCCCCCTGGGGGCCACCATTATAGCACACTGGATGAATGTCCCCTGGGGGCCACCATTATAGCATACTGGATGAATGTCCCCCGGGGGCCACCATTATAGGACACTGGATGAACGCCCCCAGGGGCCACCATTATAGCACACTGGATGAATGCCCCCTGGGGGCCACCATTATAGCACACTGGATGAATGCCCCCTGGGGGCCACCATTATAGCACACTGGATGAATGTCCCCTGGGGCTACCATTATAGCACACTAGACAAATTCCCCCTGGGGCCACCATTATAGCACACTGGATGAATGCCCCCAGGGGCCACCATTATAGCACACTAGACAAATGCCCCCTGGGGCCACCATTATATCACACTGGATGAATGTTCCCCTGGAACCACCATTAGAGCACACTGGATGAATGTCCCCCGGGGCCACCATTATAGCACACTGGATGAATGTCCCCAGGGGCCACCATTATAGCACACTGGATGAAAATTCCCAGGGGCCACCATTATAGCACACTGGATGAATGTCCCCCGGGGCCACCATTATAGCAAACTGGATGAATGTCCCCAGGGGCCACCATTATAGCACACTGGATGAATGTCCCCAGGGGCCACCATTATAGCACACTGGATGAATGTCCCCAGGGGCCACCATTATAGCACTATAGGACATGGCTATCAGATAATTGTAGGGACTCTCTGCAGAGTCCAGATGGCATAGCCGGCTCTCATGACATCATAGAATGTATAAGTTAGTGGACACAACTACAATGCCCATCCTGCCCTCAACATTGCATTGCCCCCTTTGGTCTAACAGAGGCCATGGCCTCTTGTAACTTTATCCTGTGATATCCAGAATGGGTTGAACTGCAGCATATATCAAATGTCGGACGTCTATCTATCTATCTATCTATCTATCTATCTATCTATCTATCCATACAAAGTAGGGTTCACCAAACTGTTGAATTAGACACACGTCTGGTCGCCTCCTGAGCTGCTCCACTGTAGGGTGTCAGTCCTTCTTTGTTCACCTCTCACATCAATGGCACGTGGTGCTCCGCAGTTTTTAGAAATACTTTTCATACCCAGGAGGAGCCAGGCAACTTGTCACTGTGGCTATCCTCTTTCCTTGCTCCTGCTTCTTCCCTCAGGGCACACCATGGTTTTGAAGCTCCTGTCTGATGGTCGCGGTGAAGCCATTGATGTTAAGTGGCTGTATGAATGCAAGGCATGTAGAGTGCAACGGCTAGCGTATGGTGTAGGATAATCTGTACACAGTAAAAATCCTTTTTCCAGATAGCGAGGTATGGAAGCTGGCAAAGCTGGGGATTATAGCCCTCTTTGTACACTCTCTTGCTAAAGTCTCTCTCACTAGAATGTATGGTAGGTACCAGCACCTTGTCAGTGATGGCTGTAATGTCCACTGCAGGATACAGGGTTCTGAAGACACATCTGGTCAGAATTTGTCCAAGTGTAAAGGGTGTCTTAACAGTGTGCCTCACAGCAGTAAGATCTGAATGGCCGAAGTAGCAGGTGACCTTGCTGACTGCTGTATATGCCAATGCAGATTCCAAGTTCTCCTTCTCTCTTTCTGTTGATGTATCTTTCTAATATCTATCTATCTATCTATCTATCTATCTATCTATCTATCTATCTATCTATCTATCTCCTATATATATCCTATCCATCTATTCACAGTGTGCCCCACAACAGTAAGGTCTGAATGGCTGTAGTAGCAGGTTACCTTGCTGACTGCTATACATGACCCTGCAGATACCAAAATCTTCCTCTCTCTTTCTATTGATCTATTGTTCTCATATCTATCTATCTATCTATCTATCTATCTATCTATCTATCCATCTATCTCCTATCTATCTATCTATCTAATATCTATCTTATACTCATCAGCTCTACATGGAAAGACAGATCTGAGATGTAATGTCCACTGCAGAATACAAGGTCCTGAAGACACATCAGAATTCGCCCAAGTGTGAAAGGTGTCTTAACAGTTTGCCTCACAGCAGTAAGGTCTGAATGGCCATAGTAGCAGGTTACCTTGCTGACTACTTTACATGGCCATGCGGATTCCAAGTTCTTCTTCTCTCTTTTTATTGATCTGTCTTTCTCATATCTATCTATCTATCTATCTATCTATCTATCTATCTATCTAATATCAAAGTGTTGTGTGTGTGATGTCGGTGAAAAACTGATGGTGGAATTATCTTTTCTTCCACTGATTCATGATGTTATTTGGATACCAGTAAATTATAGTAAATATATGCATCTGGTAATGAAATGACTCTATTACTCTCGCTTTATGGAGCTCATTAATCCCATTATGGAGACACATTTATGGGCAGATTGAAGGAATCTCTGTAAATATTTCAGTAGAACCAAAGGAGAAAAAAAAAAAAAGATGGCGTCTGTGGATTCCGCTAAGATACGCGGTGACCCAGTGTCTCATTGTTCCCATCCAATGTCCTCACCCCAAATTCCTTCCCCAGAGGCCATGGCTAAGACGCTGCTTGTGTCTGGTTGTCCTCAATGAACCCCTGTGTCATTTTCTGACACGTCACCCAAGATGTCCGTGTCAAGTACAAAGAGATGGAGTGTTTCTCCTTATGTCGACTTGTGAATTCCTGCTTCACTGCGTCAGACGTTCGCCAGGTTACACGGCGAAGCTGCAAAAGGCAGAGCCGAAGGCTACATTTCTCTGAGAAGTCAGGGGTTTCTTCCGCGTGATCCTGCCATGAAAAGACTGTCTGCATGGAAATGAGCAGAGGCGGCTCTTCTGATGTCAGGTACCAGGATGGAGATGCTCTGCCAGTCTGTGCCGTCTCAAAGGGCTCGTACCGCAGGGCGTGCACACTGTAAGGACAAAGGGCTTCTAAGTGACATCAGTTATGGCCACAGTGCACCCTTCGGTGACCAGACAGACACTAGTGGCACCACTATGGGCATCGCCCTGGCATGGCTAGATATGGCGACGTGTAATGTGCGGGAACATTCCCTTTCTTCAATAACACCTTGGACTAATACTAACGTCATTCTGTGCCCAAGTAATTTGCCAAACTTTCTCCCAATAGTATGAAAATACTCTGCCCAGATAATGTTATACTGTTGCTCAATTAATTTAGCTATACCGTGCTGGAATAATACCACCATACTGTGCTCACATAATACTACCATACCGTGCTGGAATAATACCACCATACTGTGCTCAAATAATACCACCATACTGTGCTCAAATAATACCACCATACTGTGCTCACATAATACCACCATACTGTGCTCACATAATACTACCATACCGTGCTGAAATAATACCACCATACTGTGCTCAAATAATACCACCATACTGTGCTCAAATAATACCACCATACTGTGCTCACATAATACCACCATATTGTGCTCACATAATACTACCATACTGTGCTCACATAATACTACCATGTGCTGAAATAATGTCACACACTGTACTCAAATAATACTACTGTACTGTTCTCAAATAATACAACTATTCTGTGCTGAAATAATACCACCATATTGTGCTCACATTATACTACCATGTTGTATTGAAATGATACCACCATACTGTACTCAAATAATACTACCATACTTGCTGAAATAATACCACCATACTGTGCTCACATAATACTGCCATGTTGTGCTGAAATAATATCACATACTGTACTCAAATAATACTACTCTACAGTTCTCAAATAACACAACTACTCTCTGCTGAAATAATACCACCATACTGTGCTCACATAATACTACCATGTTGTATTGAAATGATACCACCATACTGTGCTGAAATAATGCTACCATACTGTGCTCACATAATAGTACCATGTTGTGCTGAAATAATGTCACATACTGTACTCAAATAATACTACTGTACTGTTCTCAAATAATGCAACTATTCTCTGCTGAAATAATACCAACATACCGTGCTGAAATAATACCACCATACTGTGCTCACATTATACTACCATGTAGTATTGAAATGATACCATCATACTGTACTCAAATAATACTACCATACTGTGCTCACATAATACTACCATTTTGTGCTGTAGTAATACTGCCATACTGTGCTGAAAAAATAGCACTATACCATGTTAAAATAATAGCACAATACTGTGTTCAAAACTATATGGTGCTAAAATAATACTGCCATACTGTGCTAAAAAATACTGCTGTACTGTGCTTACATAATACCACCATACTACTGTGCTGAAATAATTACACTATACTGTGCTGAAATAATACCACCATACTGTGGTCAAATAATACTACCATGCTGTGTAAAAGTAACACTGCAATACTGTGATAAAATATCACTATACTGTGCTTAAATAATACCACCATGTTGTGCTGAAATAATATCACCATACTTTACTCAAATAATTCTATCATAGGGTGCTGAAATAATAACACTATGCTGTATTGAAATAATACCACCATACTGTGCTCAAATAATACTACCATGCTGTGTTAAAATACCACTGCCATTATTGTATGTATGGTGGTATTTGATCCCTGGATGGCAGTATTTGGGCACTGCATGCTGGTATTAGAGAACCATATGGTGGTGTTAAAGCACAATATGATGATATTTGGCTACTGTATGGAAATATTTGAGCCGTGTATGGTAGTATTTGAGCCCTACAGGGTAATATTTGAGCACAGCAGCATTTGAGCGCTATTTGCTATATGGTAGTATTGGAGCACTATATGATGGTATTTAAGCACTATATGGTAGTATTGGAGCACTATATGATGGTATTTGAGCACTATATGATGGAATTTAAGCACTATATGGTAGTATTGGAGCACTATATGGTGGTATTTGAGCACTATATGGTAGTATTGGTGTACTATATGATGGTATTTAAGCACTATATGGTAGTATTGGAGCACTATATGATGGCATTGGAGCACTATATGATGGTATTGTAGTACTATATGATGGTATTTGAGCACTATATGATAGTATTTGAGCACTATATGGTAGTATTGGAGCACTATATGGTAGTATTTGAGCACAGTATAGTATTATCTAAGCACTCTTTGGTAGCATTTAAGCAGTATATTGTGTATTTGAATGCAATATGGTAGCTGTGAGCACTATATGGTAGTATTGGACCACTATATGGTAGTATTGGACCACTATATGGTAGTATTGGATGACTATATGATGGTATTTGAGCACTATATGGTAGTATTGGACCACTATATGGTAGTATTGGATGACTATATGATGGTATTTGAGCACTATATGGTAGTATTGGAGCACTATATGATGGTATTTGAGCACTATATGATGGTATTGGAGCACTATATGGTAGTATTGGAGCACTATATGATAATATTTAAGCACTATATGGTAGTATTTGAGCACTATATGGTAGTATTGGAGCACTATATAATGGTATTTCAGCACTATATGGTAGTATTTGACTGCATGATGGTATGAGATTGTATAATAGTATGTAAGCACTGAATAGTGATATTTGGCTACTGTATGGAAATATTTCAGCCCTGTATGGTGGTTTTTAAGCACTGTATGCAAGTATTTGAGCACTCTATGGGGGTATTTCTTATTCTGTGTGTTGCAGACACCATATGGCGTGGGTATTTGTAGGGCTGTTACCACCAAGGGGACATCACCTCTTATACGATAAAGAGGCTCCGTTATATGCCCATACTGCTGCTCTCCATATGTGACTACCTGCGACTCCCAGCATGCCCGGACATCCGCAGTCTGCTGGGAATTGTAGTTCTTAGACACAGTTTGGAGATGGGCGTCTTAGTATATGATTATACTCCGAGCCTCCAGAAGAGGGCCTCGTGCTCAGCCGCAGCACAACACACGGCATTAATGCAGAAGCCTGGAATAAGTCTGGAATAAAAGGGAGGGTGACGCAGGGCGGTATTCTGCTTCATCTCCCGATTCATGGAGTGAGATCATTTTTAATGCATGTCAGAGTCTGTTTGATTTGGTTATTTGATGTCGGCAAAATGCATAGATGATGGCGCTGTCAGCTCTGCGGACCAGCCGTTCTTGTGGAGCTTTTTATGTGACATGATTGAAAATAACGGAGGTCGTTGCAATTTATCCAGAAAACTATCCACTAGCGCTACCTTTAGAGACACTTTTTGTTGCTGCCGTTACCGCAGCAGTACTGCACAACTGCTGTTCTGGAAAACCACGTTGCAATTTGCTGCGCTGTCATGTACTACGGGCGCCGATGCAGCAGAGCCAAACGTGTCATCGGGCAGTTCTTTTTTATCTTTTTGTACGCCTCGATAACGCATTGCCTTTAGGCTTTGGCTACACAAAGAAGTTTTGTAGCAGGATGTTTCCAAGTGACCATTGAAGTCCATAGGGGGGTGGAAACTCATGCAAATGATATACTGATTTGGACAGCAATTAAAGTTTGTGGCTATTCTAATGCTGCACCGACTACAACCCTCAATATGCCCTAACAGCCTCCAGGGCATGCTGGGAGTTGTAGTTTTGCAGTAGATAGAGAACTGCGGACTGGAGATCAGCGGTCTTGAGGAAAGTAGGAAGCACAACCCCATGAACGGGGGCCAGCAACCCTTGACACTCCAGGTGTTTTTGAAACTACAACTCCCAGCATGCTCCATTCATTTCTATGAGAGTTCTGAGAGAAGCAGAGCAAGTATGCATGCTGGGAGTTGTAGTTTTACAACTGCTGGCGTGTCGGAGGTTGTCCACCCCTGTCCTGGTATAGTAAAGGGATTTGATATTGATGGACTATACTCAGGACTGGTGGGGGAGCCGGAAGTCGGATACCTGGGAGCCAGGAGTCGGATCAATTGGTAACCTGTCCCAAGGTTAGTTAAAGGGGCACTCCGGACAAAAGCGATTCTCTGTTATTCTTAAGGCAAGGCATGGGTGGGAGGGGCGTGACACAACGCCTGTGGCCTGCCGCTCCCCTCCAGGCTCTGCACAAGGCATAACGCAGTGGTTCAGTTTTGCCTGGAGTGCCCCTTTAATAACTGATGTGAACCATCATACTCCGCACTGCTGCAGACATCTGCGTGCAATCTGAATATTTATGCGCACACAGAATCGGGTTGTAATTCCTGTAGATGGCCGCACTTGGCATCTCTTGACAAAACTTTCGCGCAAGCTGTTCCTTCCTCCCACCGTTTCCAGATTTTTTCATTTTATTTACAATCCATTAACTTTTTTTTTTGTTTCTGTCTGCGAAAAATAACGTTTTACGGATCGGCAGCGGAGCTCAGAACGCCTTCATTAACCCTTTCCTGGACGCACTGCTTTCCTCACTTGAGGCTTACGTTAGCAGAGTTGTATGAGCTACTGCTCAGATGTCTCCTTTGCTGAGCTGCAGTACCTGATGCAGCCTGCGGCTAGGTGTGGCGCTGTTTGTGGATAGATCATCATTATCTCATCGGCAGGGGTCTGAGTCCCGGCACCTCTGCTGATCTGCTGTCCCAGGGAACCGCCACGCTTACTGCGACCTCTGGTGAGCTCAGCCAGTGCCGTACATTGTATAGCGGCTGTGCTCGGTATTGGGGAGAAATCATCAATATTAATTACCGGATGACCCCTTTAAGGAAAACTGACATCTTGAATTGGTCTCTCACCTTTCAACAAACTTTGCATAAATCAATAGCACAGGTGAATACAAGAAACTTTGTAATATATCTTATAGGCAAAAATACCTCTTTTTCCCTCTAGCAGCTCCCCCCTTCATTAACTTCCATTGGCAGCACTGACCATTCAGTAAGCTGTCAGTTTCATTGACAGAGAAAGTTTAACCCGTTTACTGACATGAACACGCATAGTGTTTGTCCACAGAAAAGTCATGTGACACTGTGAGACAGCAACCCATCTACTGTCATGAGCATGCTCAGTGTTGATCCAGAAAAAAATCATGTGATGTCGCCCCAAACTTGACCACTGCACTGACATGAACATGCTTAGTGTTGATCCAGAGAAAGGTCATGTGACCTTGCAAAAGCAACATCTGCTGACATGAGCATGTTCAGCGTTGTCCAGGACCAAAGTAGCATGATCTTCTCATACTGACATGAGCATGCTTGATCCAGAGAAAGGTCATGTGATATCACCCAATTCCAACCTGTGTACTGACATGAACATGCTTAGTGTCGATCCAGAGAAAGGTCATGTGACATCCTCCAAGCTCAGACTGTCAAGGTCATGTGACATTGCAAGAGCAACCCATCCACTGACATGAGCATGCTTAGTGTTGTTCAGGAGTAAAGTCACATGATCCTGTCATACTGTCATGAGCATGCTCAGCGTTGATCCAGAAACAAATCATGTGATGTCACCTCAAACTCTACCCCTGTACTGACATGAACATACTTAGTGTTGATCCAGAGCTAGATCATGTGATTTCACCCAATTCCAACCCCTATACTGACATGAGCATGCTTAGTGTTGATCCAGAGAAAGGTCATGTGACATCCTCCAAGCTCAGACTGTGGACTGACATGAGCATGGTGAGTCTTGTCCAGGACTAAAGTAGCATGATCTACTAATACTGACATGAGCATCGTTGATCCAGAGCAAGGTCATGTGATATCACCCAGTTCCAACCTGTGTACTGACATGAGCATGCTTAGTGTTGATCCAGAGAAAGGTCATGTGACATTGCAAGAGCAACATCTGCTGACATGAGCATGCTCAGTGTTGTACCGGGATAAATTACCATGATCTTCTCATACTGGCATGAGTATCCTTGATCCAGAGAAAAGTCTTGTGACACTGTGAGACAGCAACCCATCTACTGACATGAGCATGCTCAGGGTTGATTCAGAGAAAGGTCATGTGACATCCTCCAAGCTCAAACTGTCAAGGTCATGTGACATTACAAGAGCAACCATCCACTGACATGAGCATGCTTAGTGTTGTTCAAAAGTAAAGTCACATGATCCTGTCATACTGTCATGAGCATGCCCCGCGTTGATCCAGAAACAAATCATGTGATGTCGTCTCAAACTCAACCCCTGTATCGAACCTAATATCACACAATTTTAAACCATGTACTGACATGAGCATGCTTAGCGTTGATCCAGTCCAAAGTCATGTGACATCCTCCAAGCTCAGACTGTGGACTGACAGTTGATCTAGAGCAAAGTCATGTGACACTGTCAGAGATTATCCCATCTACTGACATGAGCATACTCAGTGTTGTCCAGGACTAAAGTAGCATGATCTTTTCATACTGACATGAGCATGCTTAGTGTTGATCCAGAGCAAAGTCATGTGACATTTTAAGAGCAACCATCTACCGAAATGAGCATGCTCAGTGTTTTTGAAGAGTAAAGTCCCATGAGGGCCTCATACTGAGATGAGCATGCTCAGTGTTGTTCAAGGGCAGAGCCATGTGACATTCTCAGTGCTTGACCTGTAGTATATACTGACATGAGCATGCTCAGTGTTGATCCAGAGAAAGGTCATGTGATATCATCCAATTCCAGCTCATGTACTGACATGAACATCCAAAGATCATTCACTTTGAGACACAAGTTGTACCCTAGAGTAAATCTGATTGGAGCTTCTCCCGTCTTATCAGATATTTTAGTTATGAACATGTAGCCACTGGTGGACGCCGCCAGAGCTTTGCCGCCATAGGCCAGTGCCTTGTGAACATCTCCAGTCCCCAGTGGATTCATCCATTCTAAAGTCTTCTAAAGTGAGTCGTCTTATCGCTATAACCTAGGTTACGGTCACTTTGTGAGACTTTAGCGCCTACTTGGTAAACATTACGACTCCGAGTGTAGAAAATCAGCTGTAAATTGTGTTACCAGTGACAATACAGAGTACATTGTCTTCGATCAGCATGTCTAATTTCCCGCTGGTCCCAGGAGCGCGGCAGGTGGAATCTGTCACATCCTTATCAAATAACAAACACAAAGGGAAGGAAAATCACATTAAAAAATGCTAAAATGAGAATTTTTCTCAGCGTTTATTATGTTTATGTTGACAAATTGTGATTGTGCGGATGGGTAATAGTCACGGTCTGGATGGTTTCTGTGTCTTCTGGGTCAATGTCATGATTATCTCCCTTCCAGCGAAGCCGAACCTTTTCCTCTCAGCTTTATCTCTTTACGGTAAAACAAAATAGCTTTTATTTTTTACTTTTCCTGCCTTCCAATTTATCCATAACCCGAATGTCCATTTGCTACTGGAAGTGGAATATTTCAGAGGAAGTTCAAACGCGGATAATAGGAGGGGGCCAAGCACACAGCTCATTCACTGTTTTATTGAGTGTTTTTGAACTTGGAAACCTGATTTCCACTGTTTTTGTGGTTTTTCGATTTACACTATTTTACTTATTTTGCATTTATTTAGCATTTTTATACTTTTCAATTTTTGTATATTTTTTATATGTTTTTGCCTTTTTTATTGTATTGCTAGTATTATATTTTATTTATCTATTTTTTTTAACTTGGAAACCTAATTTTAGTTGTTTTTGTGGCTTTTAATTTGCTTTACTGTTTGTTTATAAATCTTTATACTTTTTAAATTTATTTACTATGTTTTTTATTTTACATTTTTTATTGTATTGCTAGTTTCATATTTTAAATTTTTTTTCTTTCTTAACTTAGAAACCTAATATCATTATAAATATATATATATAATGATATTAGGTTTCTAAGTTAAGAAAGAAAAAAAATTTAAAATATGAAACTAGCAATACAATAAAAAATGTAAAATAAAAACATAGTAAATAAAGGAATCTGCACCGTCATAGCCACAATTACAAAATAATTACAATTACAATTTCTTAACTTAGAAACCTAATATCATTATTATATATATATATATATATATATATATAAATATAAATATATATACATTATATATATATATATATATATTTATATATATATATAATATATATTTATATATATATATATATATATATATATATATATATAATGATATTAGGTTTCTAAGTTAAGAAATTGTAATTGTAATTATTTTGTAATTGTGGCTATGACGGTGCAGATTCCTTTAGCGGACATACACGCATACACTCAGCTTTATATAATATATATATATATATATATATAAATACAATTATAAAATAATTACAATTACAATTTCTTAACTTAGAAACCTAATATCATTTTATATATATATATATATATAATATATAATATATATATATATATATAATGATATTAGGTTTCTAAGTTAAGAAAGAAAAAAAATTTAAAATATGAAACTAGCAATACAATAAAAAATGTAAAATAAAAAACATACTAAATACATTTTAAAAGTATAAAGATTTATAAACAAACAGTAAAGCAAATTCCAGGTGTCCGGGAAGGTTTTAGAACGGGTCTCAGCTCTCCAGGACGTACCGTTCCTGAGATATTCCCAAAAAATGCGTTAGCCAATAGAACACACACACACACTATTTCATACCAGGTTTCCATAACAACCCAGCCATTTCTCTTCACTGCTTTAAAGGGGCAGAGCGCTGTGGATGACACTGTTAAAGGGGTATCAGGGGTGTGGCTTCACGTTTGGGGGCATGGCCGGTGAGGTCCTGCTTTCTCGGGTGAAGACAGTGGCCACCCTAGTTGCTGTGGAGGTCACTGTTAAAAGGGGAGGGCGCTGTGGATGTTACTGTTAAGGGGCAGGCTGCTGTGGTGGTCACTGTTAAAGGGGCGGGCACTATAGTGGTCGCTCTCAATATCTTTTAACAACAGACACACAAACATTAAATGAAATAGGTGAAAGATACCCGGGCGAAGCCGGGTCCTTCAGCTAGTATATATATATAATATACGTTTATATATTATATATATATAAATATATATATATATATATACTTTTAATTGTTTTGTGGCTTTCAGTTTTATTGTTCTTTAGTAAACTTTTGAACTTTTATATTTATTTAATTTTTTATTTCAAATTTTTGTTTTTATTATATTGTTAGTTTTAGGGCTCATGCACACCACACGACCGTATTGCAGCCTCTCAAACAGCGGATCCGCAAAATACGGGCCCAGCCGTTTATGCACTGCATCACAGTTGCGGCCCCATTCACTTGAATGGGTCCGCAACCCGGGAGGTCCACTGCGGAACGGAGGGACGGAACCCCACGGAAGCACTATGGAGTTTTTTCATGTGATTTCTCTCTGTGCCTCCGTACCGCAAAAAAGGAGTGCATGCACTCCTTTTTTTGAGATGCGGACGGATCACGGACCCATTCAAGTTCCGCTCGGATGTTGCCTGTGCACTGGGGAACACAAATTGCAGACCCCAATGCACGGAACGGCCGTGTGTATGAGGCCTTAAATTGAATTGCATTTTCCATTTTTATTATCCATTTTGCCTTTTTTGTCCAATTTTTACTTTTTTATTATCAGCTTCATAGTTTCTTTTATTTTTTTCACTTTATTGCTCATTCATTGTGTCTTTTTATTTGTTTATGTTTGCTTCTGATTTTTTTCATATTTTATAATATTTTTATGTACTTTGACTCTTTTTACATTTTATTTTGTCTATTATTTTGTATTTTTTTATCATTCTATTTTTATACCTACCTGAAGTTTTATATTTCATTACAAACTTTTTATTTGTAAGAGGCGCAGTATAATGATGTGAAGTGAGGTCTGGATACAAGTGGGAGGCCACAGGCTGATAGTAAAGGCGGTGGGGTCCCCAGCAGAGCAGAGTATTTCAGGAGAGCCTTTTTGTATGTTAAAGGGGTATTCAGGTAACGTAACTTAATTTTTGATAAACTGCATTAAGGCTGCAAGCTGTGACCCAACCAGAACCCCAAATTATATATATATATATAACCAGAGCTTCATTTTACCTTGCAATCCATTTGTCTAGCTCCTGTGTGAGCCTGCAGCACACTGACAGTATCATGGCTCCTGATCTTCCCTCACAAAACTACAATTCCCACAATGCCTAGCTTTCCTGCTGTGAGCTTCTGCCTGTTCATGAGTGTTGCTGTTCACTAATTGGCTGCCTGACATTCCAGTGCAGACACGTCCCCTCTTCTCAGTAATAAGCAGCACACTGACATTTAGCTAAAGAACTGATAGCAACACACTGAGCATGCCTGACCTGACAAAGGCTCAGAACTACAGGTCGGTGCCATGGTAACTCATGAGGAAACACAGTGGGTAGCAGGGGAAGAAAAGTACTTTACAACTACTGAACGGTAAATATGTGAAATAGACATTATATCAGGTAATGATTGATGATGAGTTAGTCTAAAACATAAGTATATTTATGGTAACTGGAATACCCCTTTAAGGAGCTTGGGGTCTAGAGAATGTCTTAATATTCTTGCTGTAATTATTTCGGGATGGCATTAATGGGGCGTGAATAGTTTTCACATCTTCCCGTGCCTTTGTCCCCAAAGACTAGTACAACACTGAATTTTGCAAAGTTCCATTTAGTGGCACATTAAGCCGGAGCGGATCCCGCGCAGGATGAAGACGCTCCTTAGACGGGGAATATTTCTTGCCTTGAATACTTAATAATATATATCATTGCCGGGTCCTGTCACGTTCGTCTTCTTCTCCGGTACACACAGTGAGTAATAAATCTGTCAGCCCAGCTCTAATGATCAAATGAGCTAAATCTAATTATATACAAACTTTGCAGAAGCAATTGCGGTTTATATATCATCCCCGAAAGTGTCAAGAGCCAAATCTGCATCTTTCTAGTGCTTCCAGCTGGGAGGTGAGGGCCTTACAGTAGGGCGAGTAAAAAATAATCATTTTCTATTAGGGGAGAGGGCAGGATCAGAGCAATGGCAAATACATTATTATTTGTTGTGTTGTAGAGTACAGTTATTGGGCACTGTATAGTGATATTATTTAAGCAGTATATGGCGCTATTAAAGGGCATCTGTCAGCAGTTTTGTACCTATGACACTGGCTGACCTGTTACATTGGTGCTTGACAGCTGAAGACATCTGTGTCGGCCCCATGTTCATATGTGTCCGCATTACTGAGAAACATGATGTTTTAATATATGCAAATGAGCCTCTAGGAGCAACGGGGGCGTTACCATTACACCTAGAGGCTCAGCTCTCTCTGCAACTGCCGAGCCCTCTGGAGTTTGATTGACTGGACCAAGTGTTATGATATTTCCACTGCCTGGTCCTGTCAAAGTGGAGAGGGGGTGGTAGTTGCAGAGAGAGCAGAGCCTCTAGGTGTAACGGCAACGCCCCCGTTGCTCCTAGAAGCTCATTTGCATATAGTAAAGCATCCTTTTTCTCAGCAATCCAGACACATATGAACATGGGACCAACACAGATGTCTTCAGCCGCTAAGTGCACATGTAACAGGTCAGCCAGTGTCATAGGGACAAACCTGCTGACAGATGCCCTTTATGTAAGCACTATATGGCAGTATTATGCGTGTGCTGCATAGTACTGTTATTTGATACTGTATAGTGGCATTTCTTATACACTATGTGCCACTATTATGACAGCACCATATGGTGCTATTATGTGGGTATTGTAGGGTACTGTTATTTGGACCTGTGTAGTGGCATGATGTAAGCACCATATTACACTATTATGTAAGTATTATATGACAGTATTACGTGGAAGCTGTATGGTTCTGTTATTTGACTCTATGGTGGCACTATTATGTAATAACGATATGAAAGTATTATGTGGTGCAGTTATTTGGCACCGTATGGTGGAATTACTCATGCACCAAATTGCACTATTATGAAAGCACTATATGGCAGTATTATGGAGGCACTTTAGGGTACTGTTATTTGACACCATATGGTTGATATTATGTAGGCACTATATGCACTATTATGTAAGTACAATATAGCAGTATGTATATGGGTGCTGTGGGATACAATTATTTGGTACCATATAGAGGCTTTATTGAGGTACTGTATGGAGGTACATTATAACGGAAATGTTTGGGACCCTCCAGATATATTGATCCAGCCCTGACTGAGAGACATAACTTCTTCTCCAGCATAGACCCCCACAGTCATACATATTGTTCTGGGGTACCTATGGATGACATCTGTCACTGTACGCCGAGCTGCCGGGCGCATACACCGGAAGATTCCACCGCCATATGCATCACACCTGAACAATAAGCATGGTGTGAATGCTCCCGATAGGCAAAATAAAACATAAAAAGGTCTCATGTACCAATCGGTTTTCAGTTTAGATTTTTTTAGCCCATGCTGAAAATATGAGCCGTGAACCGTGTTTAGTCGCTGCGGACATGGAGGCCATTTTTTTTCACAGCTTTGATACATGATGCAGAATGTGAAGACGGGAGGCAGAGCCGAGATTCATCAATAAGGTCTGGTAATTAATTCTCGCTTTGCCGCTCTCTCATCCTACAGGGAAAATAATCACGGAAAGTCTTCCAGACGTTCCATGTATCATCCGTATGGACCTTCCCTCGCGACGGTATATCTTCAGAGACTGATGGCTCTGCCCGTTCTGCACCTGCCGCCCATTAATACCAGACCGGCATGAAGATCCTTCCTGGACGATATTACTATGTGATATGCCGTCGTGTTTGTTTAGGGTAGCAAAACCGCCTGCGCATGCACCGGACCTCCTATGACAGGACATGCCCTGTGTGACTGAGGCATGCAGCACCTGCGCAGGAAGGTGCGACTTCCGTTATGTTCTATGGGTAAAGTGACCATATTTTGGTTTCTAAAAAGGAGGACACTTGGGGCAGGATGGTTGTCAGTGCTGCACTACGTCCTGAGGCTGCATTCGGTGAGGACATAGGCAGCACCGGCACCTGCAGAACAAGTCCAGGGAGCGGTGAAAGTAAAGCACATATTCACCGCTCCCTGGGGCCTCCTGTTCTCTAAGGCTGTACTAATAAACAGGGATGGGACAAGGTATTTTGGTGCCCTAGACAGAGCAGGCAAATTGCGCCACCCCCCAAATCAATTCACATTGACCCATAATAAAGACATTTAAACACTTACTCATACAGCACCCATGGATTACTCATACAGCACCCATAACTTATTCATACAGCACCTATGGATTACTCATACAGCACCCATGGATTACTCATACAGCACCCATAACTTATTCATACAGCACCCATGGATTACTCATACAGCACCCATGGCTTACTCATACAGCACCCATTGATTACTCATACAGCACACATGACTTACTCATACAGCACCCATTGATTACTCATACAGCACACATGACTTACTCATATACCACCCGTGACTTACTGATACAACACCCATGGATTACGCATACAGCACCCATGGATTACTCATACACCCCCATAACTTACTCATATACCACCCATGTCTTATTCATACAGCACCCATGTCTTACTCATACACCACCCATGTCTTACTCATACAGCACCCATGTCTTACTCATACAGCAGCACCCATGTCTTACTCATACAGCAGCACCCATGTCTTACTCATACACCACCCATGTCTTACTCATACAGCACCCATGTCTTACTCATACAGCACCCATGGCTTACTCATACAGCACCCATGGCTTACTCATACAGCACCCATGTCTTACTCATACAGCAGCACCCATGTCTTACTCATACAGCACCCATGTCTTACTCATACAGCACCCATGTCTTACTCATACACCACCCATGTCTTACTCATACAGCACCCATGTCTTACTCATACAGCACCCATGTCTTACTCATACAGCACCCATGGCTTACTCATACACCACCCATGGCTTTACTCATACAGCAGCACCCATGTCTTACTCATACACCACCCATGTCTTACTCGTACACCACCCATGGCTTACTCATACAGCACCCCATGTCTTACTCATACAGCACCCATGTCTTACTCATACAGCACCCATGTCTTAACTCATACAGCACCCATGGATTACTCATACAGCACCCATGTCTTACTCATACAGCACCCATGTCTTACTCATACAGCACTCATGGCTTACTCATACAGCACCCATGGCTTACTCATACAGCACCCATGGCTTACTCATACAGCACCCATGTCTTACTCGTACACCACCCATGGCTTACTCATACAGCACCCATGTCTTACTCATACAGCACCCATGTCTTACTCATACAGCACCCATGTCTTACTCATACAGCACCCATGGATTACTCATACAGCACCCATGTCTTACTCATACAGCACCCATGTCTTACTCATACAGCACTCATGGCTTACTCATACAGCACCCATGGCTTACTCATACAGCACCCATGGCTTACTCATACAGCACCCATGGCTTACTCATACAGCAGCACCCATGTCTTACTCATACACCACCCATGGCTTACTCATACTGCACCCATGGCTTACTCATACAGCAGCACCCATGTCTTACTCATACACCACCCATGGCTTACTCATATAGCACCCATGGATTACTCATATAGCACCCATGGATTACTCATATAGCACCCATGGATTACTCATATAGCACCCATGGATTACTCATACAGCACCCATGGATTACTCATATAGCACCCATGGATTACTCATATAGCACCCATGGATTACTCATATAGCACCCATGGATTACTCATATAGCACCCATGGATTACTCATATAGCACCCATGCATTGTACAGTACATGCATACATTTTGCATCAATAACTGACTCATAGATTACTTATGTTACCTACACAGCATATATACTGTAGTACCTATATTTTACTCAGACAACTCCCCAAACCTACCCATAGAGCACCCACACAGTGTAAAACACCCAATTATTAATCCCACATCACACTTATAGCTCCTATATGTCGCCTCTACAGCACCACACCACACAGTCATACATAGCCAGCAATAATTGGCTTTGATACAATTTGATACAATGTCTCTAATTGGTTTGGATACACGGACTCTTTCCCTGGATTGTATCCATGACTATGGTGCGTTGTATATCTATGGAGCTTACGTTTTTTCCCACCAAAGCCTCAGTTTTTCGTCCTTTCTGCCGCTTCGTGTCCTGCACAATGACACAATATACCATTTTTATCAGTGAAATGGAGAAGATGATTGTCTATGACCTGAACCCCGAACGTGCCTCTGATCGTTACGGGTAATTCTTCCAGAATGTAGTTACAGATGACGGGATGATCTTAGCGGGACTGCCGCATCAGTGCGATCGGCCCAGAGGATCTGTTCTCCGACACGTACTGTGCGGGTTTTATTTGTCTGGGTGGAGACAGCTGTACAATCCAGATGGCAGAAAGTGATACTGCAGAACTTACAACGTATCTCTCCGGCAGCTCTTCATTATCCGCCATGCTATGCCATGTCATCTTAGAGAACTGCGCAGTAAACGGTGGAGGAGTAAAGGGATTCATTCTAATACTGATGACCTGTCCTCAGAATAGGTCATCAGTATCAGATTGGTGGGGGTCCAACACCTAGCACATTTTATAAGAACCAATACAAATCCAGAGACTCAACGGCGACGTTTCCACTGATTTTTTTTCTTCACTTTCCTTTTCTTCTCCATTTGGTCCGGACCATCATGATTACACATCTTTGCTCACACCAGTATTGATGAATGGCAGATAGTAGATGGGGAAGGGGGGTGTTATAGATTTTACATTATGGCCCAGGCAGGGGTGCACCTAGTCTTTCTGCTGCCTGAGGTGAAAACTGAAATGGTGCCTCCTTCCCCAATGCCAAGTTCTTAACCTAATCCCTTCCCTTCAGCCCATGGCCCTTTGGCTGCCCCCCTCTTGCCCCACCTGGTACTTCCTGAGGTGATCGCCTCACCTGGCCTCGGTGGGGTCCAACGCCTAGCACCACCACCGATCAACTGTTGGAGAAGGCCTCGGCGCTCCAGTTCTTGCAGCTTACCATCCATTGTATAGTGGTTGTGCTTGGTATTGCAGGTCAGCCCTATTCACTTGAATGGGACTAAGCTGTGCTTAGGCCACAAGACCAATGAACGTGACGACCTAGGTAGAAGCCATGGCACTCTTCAAACAACTGATTGCGTGTAGCCTCACCCCCCCCATGATCTGATATTGATTAATTATCTAAAGAAAAGGTCATCAATATCAGAACCTTAGAAAATCCCTTTAAGAAGGCCATAGTTCCTGGGCTGTTCCCCATACTTAGGGGGACACCTGCTACACATCTTTGACTATAGTCAACACCACGTGTCTGTGCTGTTCCTCATGGGTCCCCAGCAGAATCCCTGACAAATCAAGTTAAAAGCGGATTTTGAGGCCAATTTGCCTTGGATTTTGTCCCAAGCCTTCAACAGGAATACTGTGATATGCAGAGCAGGATGTGCCGCAATATAAATCAACGTCCCGGAGCGCCTTGTATATCATGAGGACAGGGTTGTAGAGGTTCTCTGCACTCCTTAGATATGTGTGTGTATGCGGAGTAGTTGGGATGTCCAATGGTCTCTTCAGTCCTGCCATCGTATGGTAGATAGTGTGTCCTACTGGTCCTCTGTGCAGGCGCTCATCCTTCTTGGGTATCCCTCCACACATCAGGAATCGTTTGGCGGCACTACACCACTGCTTCCTCCCCTGCTCTACCAAACTCTCCAGGTTCAGCACACTCTCAGTTCTTTGGTTCAGTCCAGATCTGCACTGGGGGATCAAGGACAAAGACACCTTCTTCAGGACCTTTCTATACAATTCTAAGTTCTAAGCGTCAAGTTCATCGTAGGGTATATGAGGGGCTCCTTCCTCTATCTGCCTTGACTTCTATTGTGCATTGGTTATGAAGAGGCAGATGGAAGGGAGGACGATTGCAGAAACGGACTACATAGGGTTTGTTTGTAGTCTGTAACCATAGAGACACATAAGTCTGTATAGGAGCTGTACATATTTACATAGTTACATAATTAATATGGTTGAAAAAAGACATACCGTATTTTCTCTTGATAAGACGCTCCCTAGGTTTTAGAATAGGAAAATAAGAAAAAAAATATTTTTCATCAGACCCTCATATCAGATCCCCCATAAATATCAGGACATCTCATCAGACCCCCATATCAGTCCTCCATGTCAGATCCCCATCAGACCTCAGATCAGCCCTCCATGTTAGACCCCCATCAGACCTCAGATCAGCCCCATCAGACCCCCATCAGACCTCAGATCAGCCCTCCATGTTAAACACCCATCAGACCTCAGATCAGCCCTCCATGTTAGACCCCCATCAGACCTCAGATCAGCCCCATCAGACCCCATCAGACCTCAGATCAGCCCTCCATGTTAAACACCCATCATACCTCAGATCAACCCTTTAAGACCCTCATCAAGACCACAGATCAACCCTTTAAGACCCTCATCAGACCACAGATCAACCCTTTAAGACCCTCATCAGACCTCAGATCAGTCCTTTCAGTCCCCCATCAGATCACAGATCAGCCCTTTAAAACCTCCAAAAGACCTCAGATCAGCCCTTTAAGACCCTCATCAGACCCCAGATCAGCCCTTTAAGATCCCCATCAAACTAAAATAAAAAAAAACTCTCTTACATCTCCTGCGCTGTGCCTCTGCTACCGGGTCCGGCGCTCCCTTGTCATCTCCTGCCGGCGCCGCACTACGTCTTGATGCTGTACAGGGTCAGGACAGGGCAGCACCAGCAGGAGAAGACAAGGTAGCGCTGGACCTAGAGCGGAGCTGCAGCGCAGGAGGGTGAGTATCTTTCCCCGCTCCCGGCACCTAATATATACTAGTGAGCTTTATAAGCCTTACTAGTATTCGCTTTATAAGACGCATGGCTGTTTCCCCCTACTTTTGGGGGGAAAAAGTGTGTCTTATAAAGCGAAAAATATGGTAATTCCATCAATTTCAACCAAGGGATAGGTGGGTACACGAATCCCAGAAGGACGTGTAGACACTAAATCTAGGTGAACTTAGAAAAGCGGAGTGGCAATATGGCCGTCCTGTAAGTGATTCTACTCAGCTTTCCAGGTCTCAAGGATGAGAGAGGATAATAACGAGACATGGTTTGCTCTTCGGAGCCCGGGAAAGCTGGAGTCCGTCGTAAGATTATAGCCGCTGAGCTTTCTAAGCTTCCTGAATGGAGAGCAGGCCTATACTGTGCAGTGAGGGACAATAATAACCGCCCAGATCGGTCACTCGGGAGCCCGGGAAAGCTGGGTGACGGAGTTTGAAGTGACATAATCCACTGTGATTGTTTTAACCAAATTGAATTGGATTCCGGCATCGTAGCGAGTTACCAGAAAAGTCAAATGCTCAGGAATTTTAAAAAAAAGCTACGAGACAAATTGCCATTTTCAGCACATTACTTCAATTATTTTGATCCTGAGCGCAAATGTGGGAAATGATACTGTTTTCTACCCGGGCTATTTCTTTTTCCGTCGTCCCTCGTGGGTAATTGCGGATGGTGAGAGGCAGCGATTATATGGTGGCCCGGAGAGTACGACAGCAATAATGATATTAGAATTTGTAGGATTTTGCCGGCCACTTACAGCAGGAACCTCTTAAATACTCCGTGACAAAGTGGCTCCCTCTGGACCTGACACCGGAGGTTTATCGCAGCGGGTGTCAACCTGTGGCCCTCCTGCTGCTGCAAAACGGACACACCCAATGCGGAATAGTGGCGTTGCTTGATTGTCCCTAATGGCATAGCAGAGGGACGCCCAACCTGCGGCCCTCCAGCTGTTGTAAAACTACAACTTCCATCATGCCTTGACAGCCTACAACTATCAGGGCATGTTGGGAGTTGTAATTTTGCAACAGCTGGAGGGCCACGGGTTGGGCGTCCCTGGCCTAGGATATTTCATCACGACCTATGCGCCTCTATGGTAGTCCTTGTGCCTGGTGAAAAAAACTGCTCCAGACCCTGGTTGGTGTAGTTTCTTGCCAACATACATGTCAGTTTCCAGGCGTAAATGTTAGTACATGTAGACTACACCCTGGCACGCCCCCACAACGTGTCCACGCTCTGCCCAACTGCTGAACGCCCGGTGTGAGACTAAATATTGTTGCGCAGTCAGTTAAAAAAGGGACTTGCAACTATTTTTTTTCTTAGTCCATTAATAAATGACCCCCAGAGTGTACTGTATCTATTAGATAGGAGATAGATAGAAGATAGATATGATAGATGCTGAGCGCCCACAGCCTGGAGATGGAGACGGGGCGGCACAGGCAGACATACAAGCCGCGGGAAGGAAGACTGTGCCAGCACTGTGAGCAGGGGGCCCTGGATGACGAGGCCCACTTCCTGCTACACTGTAGCAAATACTCACCCGTGAGGGCCACATACTTCTAGAGACTCTCGACTCACATACCGGACTTCACCTCCATAGATGAGCGGAGAAAACTCCACATCCTACTGGGAGAAGAGAGTCAACTGTGGAGATCGCTGCCCAATATGTCTCCACCTGCCACCGACTAAGAGGAAGATGAGACACCATGGACTATTATACCCCTATACTGCCCCTTTAACCTAACATCCACCCCCTAATTCCCACATCAAACTCCCCTCCACAATACCTATTATTTCTTTTTGCTTTGGCAATGCTAAATGTTTTTCTTGGATGTGCCAATAAAGCTTTATTGAATTGAATTGATAGATAGATAGATAGATAGATAATAGATAATAGATATAGATAGATAGATAGATAGATAGATAGATAGATAGATAATAGAGATAGATAGATAGATAGATAGATAGATAGATAGATAGATAGATAGATAGATAGATAGATAGATAGCAGTGCTGTGTTTGTTATTGCACAATGTGTACAGACAAGTAACCTGTTTGCTCAGATAATAGATCCCGCTATTGTCAGCCCTGGATACATTGTGTCACCGGTAAAGTACATTCTCCATTATAATGATAAAAGCCTTGAGGCCGTTAGTGGAGTCCTTGGAGTCAGAGTATGGTCCCACAGTCAGGTTGCTGCGGTGCGGGCAGAAGCTTATTGTCTTCTATATTTCCATCTCCCTGATATATAAAGCGCGCTCGGTACACATTCTTTAAAACCATATCTATTGTCTTTTCTGCGGCGGCTGCGTCTCCAGTGGGATTATGTCCCTGAGCGCTGCGCCGTCCCCTCCACTGTGCTTAGGGAAATGTTTTCACACTTGTGGTATAGGAAAGATCCAGACACAAAAGCTCAGTTTTGGCTAATAAGTCTGTTCAGCGCTGGCGCCAGTCGCTCAGCACCGATCCCGCGGTCAGTGTGCGGCGTGCCTCGAGTAGAGAGGTGTAGCTACTTTCACATCTGTGTTTTTAGTCAGTTCCATACATTCTGATGGCTCCTTTTCATCCAGATCCGGTTGTATTAATTCGAAACTGAACAAACCTGATCAGGGATAAAAATCATTGTAAGTCAATGGGCGCCTGATCCGTTTTTTTCTGTAGCAAAAAACAAACAAACAAAAAAAAAAAAACGGATCAGGCACCATTGACTTAGGCTACTTTCACACTTGTGTTTTTGCTCGATCCGTCATGGATCGGCAAAAACGCTTCCGTCATACAACCGGCTGCAATTATTATGAACGGATGTGGCAGAGCTGAGTCTGTCAACTGATACTTATCATCCTATCATGCTCAGCCCCATTCACTTGCGCTCCTAGGTCATGTGACTGATGAAGTTGACATCACTGACCTAGGCTAAGCTGAAAGAAGCCCTCGGCGCTCACGGGAGCACTGGTGCCTTCTCGAACAGCTGATTGGCGGGGGTCCTGGTTGTCAGACCCCCACCGATCAGATACTGATGACCTATCCTGAGGCCCTGATCATATCTTCAGGAGTTGCCATGGATGTCACTTATTATACTGCCGACATCTTGTACCACCTCCGATATTCCTGCTGAGAGGTCCCTATAGAGCCCTCATGTACTTACCAGCATTTGCGTCCTTGTGAGAATTCCTGCAGGAGAATTGAATACCTGTTACCGGGTTCCTGCACCGATCACAACTGATCAACTGAACTTCCCTGAGTAAAATCATTGCATTTTACTCATTTTGGGCTAAAAAAGTCTTTTTTTTTATAAAGGGTTAACTGTCTGTCTAGCTGTGTGAATGGTACTTTCACTATTGTGTCGGTCATCTAATAAACCCTATCTCTAAATCACATGAGCAGCCTGACAGAACACAGTAAATCTAAGTAAAAATACAGAGCCTGCTACTGGGGAATCTCAAGGCTGTACAGAGAAAGGGGCTCAACATTTTTAATTAAAAAAAAAAAAAAAAAAAGATTTTTAGCTCAAAATAAGTACAATCCAATAATAATAAAAAAATTGCCCCTAAAGGTGTTGATAGCCTTCAAGCATAAGATATTTAGGAGGGTGCTATGGTAGGACCCTGCTGTCGAGTCTCGATGCCAAATCTATCAGATTTGCACCCAATCCTTAAGATTCCTGTCCTCAAATAATATTTTCATTGCAAGTTATCGTACTAATTACATTTTCAAACGGCAAATAGTCGGAAGCAGAGACACCGCAGAAATTCCTTGAGAGGCAGAGAAGAATCGTCTCCCCTTAATACTCTCCTATATTAGATAACGCCTTAAGTCTTTCCGATCCGCTCGGTTGGAATATTTCAAGCGGCGCATGGTGGATCTGTCTCATTAAAAAAAAAATCTTTGTAGACGTCTTAATTGGACTAAGGCTCCACTGATAAAATAATGAAGCAGGAAGCAGCGAGCCACGGAAAATTCCGGATATATTTCATAGAACATTCCGCCCAGCGTCTGTAATTATCGCAGCGATCACCTGGAAATTCAGAGACCCTTCAGGCCGTTCAACATATTAACCGAGATCCATAATAACTGAAATGTTCCAGCTCCGTTCCAATGACATTTCTTCATATTATCCCAAGCGAATTAAAAACTAAATTATTCTTCCCGTACGACAAGCAAAATGTGAGTGAGGCCATCACGAGGGACAAAAATGAGAATTTACTGCAGAGAGTGAAAAATTCTAGAAAGATGTCTTCTTCTTCCCATAATCTATCCATTTTTCTTCATCCGTGTCACTATCCCATGTACTATGTGGAATTTAAAGGAACAGTCCATCTACACGTCATCATAGCCCCTTCCATTAAATTGCTGGCTGTTTCCAAGGACAACCAGAAGACAAATGTTTAACAGTGAGGTGGAGCACAACTGTCGTCTGTTTCCAAGGGCAACCTAAAAAATGAACATGTGACAGTGAGGTGGAGCTTAATTGTAGTTTGTTTCCAAGGGCAACCAGAAACTAAAGATCTGACAGTGAGATTGAGCTTAACTGTAGTCTGTTTCCAAGGGCAACCAGAAAATAAACATCTGACAATGAGATGGAGCTCAACTGTAGTCTGTTTCCAAGGGTTACCAGAAAAAAAAATCTGACAGTGAGATGGAGCTTAAGTGTAGTCTGTTTCCAAGGGCAACCAGAAAATAAACATTTGACAATGAGATGGAGCTTAACTGTAGTCTGTTTCCAAAGGCAACCAGAAAAAAAAAACATCTGACAGTGAGATGGAGCTTAACTGTAGTCTGTTTCCAAGGGCAACCAGAATTCAAATGTCTGAGAGTGGGTGGAGCTAAACTGATTTCTATTTCCCAGGGCAACCAGATTTTTTCATTTGATTTCCAGGTCATTACAGTTGCAATTTGATCTATGTCAATAGGGTGAAGGATAATTTAAACGTTTTTAGAACACACAATAAGTGGGCTCCCCGATAACAAATTATGTCCCAGACAGCCTAGTCTTGGCAATTGTGACCTCTATAGGTCTAGTCTTTGAAGAGTTGACCTCCTGTGATCAGTTTCAAGTGTCCAATTTCCCAACATTGCCCCCACAAGGGGAGGTGAAGCATTACACAGGCTAGGTCCTCCAGAACAAGGGACCCAATAGAGTTTCCCACTCTATCATGTTGGACACGTAGTCCATATGATACTCCTCTTCTGAAAATCCAGCTTCTGCTGACCACATTGTTTACTGGGTTTCTGGCTATGGGTGGGACGTAATTTCCACAGTGGATGAGGCCAGAACCATTCTTCTTCCTGGCGAATCCACAGGTGAAGTAGATTCAGAAGTTTGGGCTTGCCCCAGAGAGAGGAATAGTTTTGGCCCGGTCTACTTTAGAAGGGATGTCCTGTCCATAGCCTTGGCTGAAAAAAAAAGGTTAAGGACATGACCGGGTTCCAGAGAGGTCGATCCACACAACTTTGGAACAGTAAGTATATTACAAACTTTCCTATAGCGGTGTTTTAAAGGGACAGTCCCATCTTAGGCATTGATGACATATCACTAAGATATGCCATCAATGTCAGATAGGTGCGGGTCACACCCCTTGGACCTGCGGCTACGGTATCTCCAAAACGGGCCTCTGAAGTGAAGGAGGGCACATTGGGAAATGCTTGGCCCTTTCCAGCAGTGCCATAGTAATGAATGGAGGGTGGACATGCATAGGCGGTGTGCTCTCCATTCAATGCCATGGGAAAGAGTGCACTTGGCTATTTTCTGATCTCCCATACCAGTGAATTTGGTTGCCCCGTTCCAGAAAAATGAAGGGGTTCCAGAGGTGGGACCTGCGCCTATCTGACATTGAGAATGTAGTAGAGACCACGGCACTCAATAGATTTCAAACATTTAGTAATTTATTTGAGCCATCCAAAATTCAATCTGTGGACATTGGCCAACGTTTCGGTCTAAACCTAGACCTTATTCACGGCCTTAGATATGTCCAGTGTTCCCGGTTCAATGGAGCATTGCTGGATTTTCAGAAGAGGAGTATCATACATACAATTATGCCACAGAGCACCAACCACAAGCTACAGTAGGAGTGCCGACCAACTATACCCCTATCTGACATTGAGGACCTAGTGATATGCCACCAATGTTTGAGATTGGCCAACCCTTTTAAGTGTAATAAAAGTAGACTTGTAGAAACTACTACCTTCCAGAAACTGCTTTAATAGTTAGAAGACGGTGCGGGTTTGGCCCAGCTGCCATCTTAAATTTTCTCATCAAAGTAGTAGAGACACCAACATCTAGAATTCGAGACAATTGCTCTACTGGCTTGAAGAACATTCATTCCTAGACCACCATGAACATCTGAAAACAGCCACCTCAGTATAAGTCATCAAGTAATGAAAAGCCAAGTCTGATCAAATCAGAATTTTTTAAAAAAAGTTGAAATTGAGCATAATGTGGAGTATAATTCTTGAACATCTGTCTTCAATACCTCGGAGCATCTGCTTAGTATCTGATGTATAAACAGAACATGAATTCGCTCCTCGCTGTCACTGTTAATTCTCCTTTGTGAAGGTGCTGGAGTATTAAGAACCATGTGCTTGTTTTATGTCTGTCAGAGCGAAAACCTCTGCAGAACATAAACCAGGAATGAAAGGAGCCACTTCTGGGACAAAAAAACACTCTACCGTGTAAACAACAACAGGCGACCGTATTTCTTTCCCAAACTCGAAACGCGCTCTGCAAATGTAGGCTGTCAGTGGAGACATAAAGAAAGCTCTCCAGTCCAGAGCACAAAATTGATGTTGTTCCAGCTTATATAACTCTGGAAAATGTTTCTCCTTCACGGCAAGACTGGCCCAACAGGGCTTGCAATTTTTTATGCCAAAGGTGCAACTTGCCCAGGCTGTTATCAGTGGGGAAGCCACGAGCATGCCAGGCCATTCAAAGGTATAGATAAAAAAAAGTTGGAGTAGCTTTGATGTAGCTTCCCTCTCTTTGATGTCTATATGTAGAGCGAGTCCCTCAGAAGCTGGTCCAGAGGATGGAAGTGGCAATGGCCCAGATGAGATGGACTCATCAGCTTGCTGACTAAAACGTTATTGCCTTTGAATGCACAAATCTGGGTTGAATCGGGTGTCTTAACTTGTTTCCCCTTTGCAGCAGCAAAGTCTGTAATGCTTTACGCTGGTTACCTTGCTGACTTTGATGATGAAGCCATAAAATGTACCTTATTCTTCTCTCTCTCTCTGTTTGATGTGGCAGAGGACAAACAGAGATCTGTTAGTTTCCGGAAGCTTCTTGCTGAATACCTGGGGAAAGGAGCACCTGCCATCTGCTCCCTCTCCTCCAGGCCAGTCCTCCCAGTTGGCCTACTCTTAGAATCCTCTACTGAAGTTATGGGGAAGGGCCAGCCCCACACCCTGAGCTCCAGAGAAGGCCGGGCTACAATTGTTAACTCTGACCATGCCTGACTCATGCTGAAACATTGCCTTACATTGACAATCACAGATACCTCATCTGGGGTTCTGCACTAGCACTAATGTGACATATGAACAATGGGGGTGTCATGGTGAACTGGCTCCACACCACTTATGTAAATGAGCTGATTCCATCATACGTTCTTACTTGGTGTCATGGTGAGACACCCCTTTAAGAGTTTTTTGTGGGCACCCAAACATCACGGCAATATATACTTTACTGAACATCTCAAGAACATGGCCTTTAAGATGAAGTTGGGTCCAGTTTTTCTGGTGGAACAACCTCTACTGTTCTGAGATGGCTTTGCACTAGATTTTGGAAATTTGGCTTAGTATGATGCAGTCTGGCTCTCAGTCAACGCTACAGTTTATTCCAGAGATGTTCATTGGGCAATGAGGTCGGGAATTAAGTAAGCCAACCAAGTTCTTCACCATACCAAGCCATCTTTAGAAGACCTTTCCTAAATTGTCACCACACAATGTGACAATACTTGGATTGTCCTGTAGAGGTGCTGCAGGAAACTCGAACACTTCTAGCTTTCTCCAGTCCCAGCTGGCAGATACTTTGTGAGCAGCTTATTATTAAAGGGGTTCTCCTGGAATTAAGAAAATGAAAATACTTAAATATAACTTTATTATAAATATATTCCCAAACACCTTTCATTAGTTATAATGGTTCGTTTTCTCTGGGGAGCAATCATTAGGAGAAACAAAATGGCCACTGTCCTATTAGTACACACAGAACCTGTCCTAATCACACAGGAGGACAAGTTACTTCACAACACTAAGGTAAAGAGCTGCCTCATCCTCCTCTCTGCTCTGCTTGTCAGGGATTATGATCCTGAATACAGTTGATAAGATCTTCAGCTGAATCTCTGTAGGAATGGAGTTCATGAGGAGAAATGAAGTAGAGAGAGGACGGACAGGACAGACAGCGGTAATGGAGGCTGCATACAAGAGCTGCTGCTCATTACCCACATCCCCACCTCCTCTCTGTACATCATATCTCCTCATGAACTTCATTCCTACAGCTGAAGATCTTATCATTTGTATTCAGGATCATAATCCCTGACAAGCAGAGCAGAGAGGAGGATGAGGCAGCTCTTTACCTCAGTGTTGTGAAGTAACTTGTCCTTCTGTGTGATTAGGACAGGTTCTGTGTGTACTAATAGGACGGCGGCCATTTTATTTCTCCTAATGATTGCTCCCCTAGACAAAATGAGCCATTATAACTAATGAAAGGTATTTGGGAATATATTATAATAAAGTAATATTTAAGTATTTTCATTTTCTTAATTCCCGGAGAACCCCTTTAATGGATACTTCTAACAAGTAGGGATTGTCCAAAGTGGAGATCCCCTTTAAGGTCACCCCCCTCCCCCATAAATAATGACTGTTTTTATAGTATTTTCTTGTATTAGCAAAACACCATTTCATTTACAGTTCGATGCAATGAAATTAAATGTAGTTTATTCCGGAGAAAATTGTTATTTGACACTTGGGTCCCTGGAGTCCAATGTTTAATGTCACCAAAATCCAGGAGAGGCTAATTAATATTCAGAGTGGAGCGCACTGCAGCTCCCGGTGAACAGCTGGTGCGTCGTACGCTGCATTCACCGATGGCGGCTGATTCTGTAGCCGTGCTTTGTTTGCAGTCATCATTCTTATTCGTTCTCTTAGCCGGTCCTGAATGGTGTCCTCATGCCATTACCACCTGCAGAGAAGAATCAGAATCCACATGCCACTTGATGTCAGGGATGACATTAATGCGGAGTAGGCCTGAGGGACGTGTCTCCTCCGCTCATGTCATATCGCATGAATCTCACCTGAACTGCTCACCGAGGTGACAAACACCACTCTGTGTACAAAATGACTGGACTTTTCAAGTCTCCTCTTGAAGCCAAGTACGAGAACCTGGATAGAGCTTGCTTGTGGTGGAAGATCTAACCAGGTCTTCTAGAAGTTGATCTTGAGGTTCCTCGACAATAGTACAAACTGTCAGTCCCAATAGAAACCTCTGAAATGGATGTTAAGTGCAATTCAACCATAGTAAGTGATGTTCTACAACAGGGGTCAGCAACCTCCTGCGCTCCAGCTGTTCTAAAACTACAACTCCTAGAATCTTCCTTTCACGTTTATGGGAGTTACAACAAGAGTCAAGCAAGTGTGCAGGCTGGGGGTTGTAGTTTCAGAGTAGCTGGAATGTTGACGGAAAAAAACAGTCTATCTATCTATCTATCTATCTATCTATCTATCTATCATCTATCAGGAGGATCCTATTTGGGAGAAGGAGCTCTGCAGTGTGCTTCCTCTCTCTTCTGTCCTTGGACAGGAATTCTCCCTCCTGACAGGAAGCAGGTCCACCCCACTCCCACCAGGAGGGGAGGTACAGGGCAGGGTACAGGGGAGGTACAGGTCTATCTATCTATCTATCTATCTATCTATCTATCTATCTATCTATCTATGTCTCTACAAGGCTCCACGTGCGATCATACTCATGTTTGTGATACTTCACGGTGTAATATTGTGCGATATGGAATGCTATGCATTCCTATTGAGTAACATTTGGAGGAGACTGTTTTTCCTTGTGGAGACCCCCAGCTCCCCCCAGAATCTTTGGTTTGGTTCATATCATGCCTCAAGGTTCATTAAAGGCTTGGACATTGACTTATAGGTTAGCTACCTCCAATAGGTAGCGCTAGAGGGAGAGCTTTCTTCCTCCTGGAGGAGAGCTTAAAGGGCATCTGTCAGCAGTTTTGTCCCTATGACACCGGCTGACCTGTTACATGTGCACTTGGCAGCTGAAGACATCTGTGTTGGTCCCATGTTCATATGTGTCCGCATTGCTGAGAAAGATCTTGTTTTAATATATGCAAATGAGCCTCTAGGAGCAACGGGGGTGTTTTCATTACACCTACAGGCTCAGCTCTCTGCAACTGCTGCTCCCTCCACATTTTGATTGACAGGACCAGGCAGTGTCAAAGTGATCACACCTGGACCTGTCAATCAAAGTGCAGAGGGCGCGGCAATTGCAGAGAGAGCAGAGCCTCTAGGTGTAATGGTAACGCCCCCGCTGCTCCTAGAGGCTCATTTGCATATATAAAACATCATTTTTATTAGCAGTGTAGGCACATATGGACATGGGACCAACACATGGGACAGGTCAGCCAGTGTCATAAGTACAAACTGCTGACAGATGCCCTTTAATTCCTTGACACTGCATGTGAATCCAAGATCTAAAAATGAATAATGAATCTTTTCCCAGAAATCTATATCCTTTTCCCAGAAATCTATATATAATTCTGCTCAGCTGCTCCTGCTCCACAATATGCTGCCTGCAGAAGTCCAACTTTTAACGTTCCCTTGAATCTCACTCTCCTAAATTGTAGATTTGTGACTTTCTGCATTATTGTAGAAAATTGCACTGCTTTGTAAGGTCGCTCCTGTTACGCCCCAGCCTCTATCTATCTATCTATCTATCTATCTATCTATCTATCTATCTATCTATCTCTGGAGCGGCCTGCTCCATGTCATGAAAAGCCAAGCCTTTCCCGAGCCAAAATCCTCATCGCAATCTAAGTATTTCCAACAGAAAATCCCTACAGTGGGAACATCTGCATCCGTACATTGTACCGCCATATAGTGCTGTGAAAACAAGGTGACTGCTGTTCTAATGACTCCTCCCTACAATGTGCATTGACACATTCACTTTAGATTTTGTTTCTTTTGCTTCATCTTGGCATCTGTCAAGCCAACATGTCAAGCCCGGGAGTCTCGACGTACCGCACTGTACCTGCCCCGGGAGTCCACGCTGCTCATTTGCAATCCCTGATTCCCTGGTGAGAGCGCAGCAATGACAATCAGCTGCGGCGGCGCTTTTTACCGACCGGGAGAAAAGCCGTAATATGGTACAAATTGCAAAATATAAGCCATATCGAAAATCAAATCAAGTTTACAGCGCTGCCAGCTGCTTAAATTCCACGTACCGCCATTGGTTTTATCTCCTTGGCTGTGAAGTGGCTAATGCAGTGTTTTTTTTATAATAGGCGTAGTGAGGAAACATGTTTCCTAACATGCCCATTACAAGGGCTGCACACTTCACTGCTTCCTCTAATCTCTGCCTTGTCATTTTCACACCCCAGATCTACATGCGGTAAGCAGATGCCTGTGACACATCACCGAGGATTGATTTAAAATGCACCTGTCTCCTTCACACGACGCTATATAGTAATAGGAAGTGGTATTATTAGCAGGTTTCTATGATGACATCATCAGGATTACTATTATTATGGCCAGGTGTAATACCTATGATCGACCAGCAGGGGTACGGGGCAAATACAGTCGCCTGCTACAGAGCTGTGGTTACGATTCCATCACCCGGGGAAAGATTGCTGCCATAGACTTACATCTACATACCCTGATCAAGCCTGCAGGGCACCTCCCCCCCCACCCCAGAAGCAGCATTGGAACTGTGGCCCTGGTGCCTAAGGGGCCCCAGATGTGAAAGTAGCCCAAGGAGCTTTGGTACAGATTTTATTGATGCCCACATTGGCCCCCAACGCATTGAAACATGCATAGCTGGTCTGTTCTGGTAGTGAATCAGTTACTTTGAAAGGCAGGTGGACACTCCAATATAAGTAAAATTAGAGAGCTCATTCACCCCAGTTTAAGAACAAGGGAGTAATATAATTAGAATATTGGATAGGGAAAGTGTAGGGACAATGTATGGGGATCGTTGGGAGAGTTTTTACACACTCTAGGGAGAGCATAAAAGGACTGCAGGGACAGTGCAGGGACTATAATCAGAAGCTGAAGGGATCCATAGGAGACAGCCCACTTTGCATCAATCTCTGTGTAAGAGCTGTCTAACTGAATAGTATCTTTCTTGTTTAATAGATATTAAACTAGAATGATACTATTCAATTAGACAGCTCTTACACAGGGATTGATGCAAAGAGGGCTGTCTCCTATGGATCCCTTCAGCTTCCGATTACAGTCCCTGCAGTCATTTTATGCTCTCCCTATGGTCTCCCTAGAGTGTTAAAAACTCTCCCTACAATCTCCCTACACTGTCCCTACACTCTCCCTGTCCAATATTCCACAATTAAAGGCTTTTAGCAACACTGTCCCTAGCACTTGTCATGTCTCTCCCTATCCTCAGCTCACAGTGAAATGGCGGAGAATGCACGAGATGAGGTTGTGACATCACAAGGGCTGACTAACTGCTGTCTGCATGGCCTTATGGGTGATCTTGTCTTTCCGGACTTCTTACTTTCACTTTGTAACACGTGTAGCCGTCATTTTAGGAAAAAGGCAATTTGTTAACACGAAATGCAATGAAATTTAGATTAGTTGCAAATTGATTTTTTCCTAAATTTCGGATCGAATTTCACTTCGGATGCTTTGATTCGCTCAACACTATTAACTACCATATAGGCAACCAATGCAGAGGCAATGCCCCTCCCCCCAGAAATTCAATCACTCCTCTTCCCATACACCCTACAACAATAGCAAGCAAGACTGTATGCAATCAACTCAAGGACCAAGAGGATGACGGGAAGGGGGTCATTTTAACCCTAGGGTCCCCCTGTCTTCTATATAGTCATGTCTCCCCTACTTGCCACCTAAGTTAGTAAAGGTCAGATAGAGAGAGTGAGATAGTCTGTAACAATAGGACCATAGGAACACATCGCTCAGCTTAGGAGCTGCATACACAGAACGGTATATTCCTAATACAGATGGTTTGCAAGCTTGTTTTGTTTTTATTTTAAATACATTGGGAAAAAAAAATGGACATCCCCTTTAAGGGCTGCAATTTCAGATGTAAAGTGGCTGCATACTGGAAAAGCTGGTGCTGCCCAGGACTGGTACTTACCTGGCCTCAGACCCTACATATGTGATTGTGTTCCTGACCTTTCTGTGTGCAGCTGACTGCGACCTGGAGCTGTATTGAGCGCTGCTCCTGACCTTTGCAGCAGTCTTGCTTCTCTTGCTCCCTGGTGGCTTCTCTACAAATTCCACGCTCCGGTTACAAGCTGTCTCCAGCTGTTTTTAGACACTCTATACATCCACAAACAGCCTGGTGCCCGTCCAAATGTTGGCGCGGTTATCTATACCCCATTAACGCCCATAAGGCATTTGTGGAATCTCCAGCGCGTCTGAGCCTAGAAATTTCACGCAGGTTTTTTTTTTCCATATATTTCATGGGAATATTGTATTCCTCAATATGAAAATGGAAATGCTGACCGTATTCTTGCCCAATATCCCTCCGCCCTCCAGGAAGCTGAGATAGAAGGAGCTGTTTGTAGAGCTGAGTTTGCTTTATCTGTCCCGGTGTTGCTTGTGACGAAGAGGGAACATGGTGGTCATAAGTCAACATTGGTCATACCAGGGTCCATGCCAGGGGTCATCTGTTCTACCACTAAATATCCTAGCAAACAGCTGCTTATATCTCAGCTTCTTGAAGATTTGTGATTATTATAGGGTGGAAGGCATTTGGGGTAAGGGAAGAGGTGAGGAACCAACAAGTTTGGAGTTCTTCTGTAGAGTGATGACATGAATCATGACCAGCGGGGATCCCCATTTTGGCAGGGTCAGGAGCTGTGGCTGCTGAACGAGAATCTGTGGCTCAGCATCCCCAGTCTTCTTCTGGTCACTCGATAGTCTAGCAGAGTCTCCTCTTCTAAGCACTGCGGACAACTAGGGACTCTGACTGCCCTCCCTATTTACAGTCTCTAGCTAAACTTCTAGTGGGAAGAGTGTAGTGGAGAAGCACAGCTCAAACAGATACAATGTTACAATTTCCGTCTCTCATAGACTTGCATTAGAACTTCAATAATAGTCAGTGGAAAAGACATAATAAAACAGCTAAATCAGACATCCAAAAAGTCAGTCTGTCTGGTTTTGGTGGTAAACAAGTTTGCCTAGGTCTGCACCCCTTAGAGCTCCGCCCTGTGCTCTGTATACATTATAATGTCTCCACTCGCATGATACAGGACATTTTTAATTCTCTCTAACTCACAATGACATTTACTTAATGCCAAACTCCCGAGAGGGCGGCTGTCCACTATATATGTCTTGTCACTGGCCCTGTACATACCCTCATTCAAAGCCATTATTACAGTGTCAGCGAGCCCAGTCAATGATAGATGAGGCCACATGTGACATCATCTGCAGCAGTGACTCACCCAGCACTGCTACATCTTATCAAATTCAACCTGGTTGATCCAGGGGTGCCATCTTGGAGTTAGGAAGTAATTTCACCCCTAAAATGAAGAAAATTGGCTTCTCTCTCATGGGGGAAAGGTTTTTGACTTCCTTGTAAGAATAGGTTGAATTAGAAGAATGAACTTTTTTTTTTCAACCTATGAAATTGTTGACAAACTCAACTCTGCACCTCTGACAAATTTACTTGAACTGCACCTGACAGACTCAGCCCTGCTACATGTGACACACTCCGTATTGCTAATTGTGGCAAACTTAATCCTGCTACTATTTGCAAACTCAACACTGCTACATGGGACAAATGTAATTCTGCAACTATTAACAAACTCAGCTCTAATGCACCTGACAAATTCAACACCACTACATGTGACAAACTCAGCTTTGCAATATCTGGCAAACTTTGCTCTGCTGCAGCTGACCTTTGCTACTCTTAATGCTACTACATGTGACAAACACAGATGTACTATACCTAACAACTCAGCTCTGACTCAACCCTGCACTACATGACAAACATAGCTCCTCTACAATTTACAAACTGCCCTGCTACATCTGACAAACGCAGGTTACGACTAACCCTACAAAAAAGGTAGCTCTGTTGTCAGGGACAAACTCAGCTCTCCTACGCCTGAAAATCTGTGCTCTCACCCGAAAGATCCGGTTGTGCTACATCTAGGAAACTCATCTCTACAACATTTGATAAATCCATGTCTCCTGCGCTTTAAAAACTCAGCTCTGCTCTACCTGACAAACACAGCTCTGCTATATTTGCATACATATCACAAAAAATTCCCATCCGCCCTCTTCACTTCAGTCTTTTTTTTTTATTGTAAATGAATTTGAAAGTAAAAAAGAATGAAAACAATCGGCGCTTCATCTAATTAACCTCGCAGTACTGCCGCGCCACCTTCCCCTCACCAGAGACGTGTGAGAAGTGAAGCAAGTTCTGAGGCTGGCGGAAAGTTCTCAGGGTTCGTACAATTAGGGCTGACATTTCCAGAGCTGAATCCTTTCCAAATGGCTGCAGAATATCCTCGGCTGAGACCAATTTCTCCGCATTTCCAAGGGATTGACAATGGAAGCAAAAGTCTCCGCTGCTAGGCAATGATTTCTTACTACAGAGGTAGCAGAGCTGGCTTTGTCATTCAGCACAGCTCACCTACAATGGTGACACAGGACTGAAGATAAACCTACCGCATTATGTAAGGTTATAGAGAGAGTTACAGCACAAAGTCAGCTCTGCTTCATCAGTCAGTAAGCAGAAGGGGACAATATCCCTTAATGACCTCGCCGCCTCCTTGGCATGATTTCCTTACAGACAACCACAAAGAAGATATTCAAGAAGAATGTACTTTTTATTGGCCTGAAAAGGCTTCTGCCTATGGCCACCTCTTGGTTGGTTTGTCCTGGCTGCAGGGCTCCAAGGAGGCATTTGTCATGAATACAGGGCGCCAGGGAGGAATTTGTCCTGGATGCAGGGTACCAGGGGAGGTATGTGTCCTGGATGCAGGGTGCCAGGGGAGGTATGTGTCCTGGACGCAGGGTGCCAGGGGAGGTATGTGTCCTGGCTGCAGGGCTCCAAGGAGGAATTTGTCATGGATACAGGGCGCCAGGGGAGGTTTGTGTTCTCGATGCCCGATGCCAGGGGAGGTATGTGCCCTGGATGCAGGGTGCCAGGGGAGGTATGTGTCCTGGCTGCAGGGCTCCAAGGAGGAATTTGTCATGGATACAGGGCGCCAGGGGAGGTTTGTGTTCTCGATGCCCGATGCCAGGGGAGGTATGTGCCCTGGATGCAGGGTGCCAGGGGAGGTATGTGTCCTGGACGCAGGGTGCCAGGGAGGTATGTGTCCTGGACGCAGGTGCCGGGGGAGGTATGTGTCCTGGACGCAGTGTGCCAAGGGAGATGTGTTCAGGATGCAAGGTGCCAGGGGAGGTAGGTGTCCTGGACGCAGTGTTCCAGGGGAGGTATGTGTCCTGGACGCAGTGAGCCAAGGGATATGTGTTCAGGATGCAAGGTGCCAGGAGAGGTATGTCGGCGGATGCAGGGTTCCAGGGAAGGTATGTGTCCTGGAGGCAAGCTGTTAGGGAAGACAATGTCATGGATGCAGGGTGCCAGGGGAGGTATGTGTCCTTGATGCAGTGTGCCAGGGGGGCATGTGTCCTGGATGCCAGGTGCCAGGGGAGGTATGTGTCGGGGAAGTAGGGTGCTAAGGGGAGGAATGTGTTCTGCATGCAGGGTGCCGGGGGAGGTATGTGTCCTGGATATCAGGTGCCAGGAGGTATGCATCGTGGATGCCTGGTTCCAGGAAGGTATGTGTCTTGGAGGCAAGCTGTTAGGAAAGACAATGTCATGGATGCCGGGTTCTAGGGGAGGTATGTGTTCTGGATGCAGTGTGCCAGGGGAGGTATGTGTCGGGGAAGTAGGGTGCTAAGGGGAGGTATGCGTTCTGGATGCAGGGTGCCATGGAGGAATGTGTTCTGGAGTGCTGAGATCGGGGTTCAAGAGGAGGCCAGTATCTTAGATGCAAGGTGCCATGGTAGGCATCTGACTAGATGCAAGGGGAGGCATGTGTCCTGAATGCAGGGTGCCAGGGTAGGTATGTGATTAGATATAAGGTGCCAGGGGAGGTAAGGGTATTTTGCTACCGATATAGTTACATTCCTGAACATAAATTTTTGGAAACTTGGAAAAAGCAAAAAGAACAAATAAACCCCAGTCAGATATCCCAGGGCTGGAGTACAACCCCCAGTCACCATGCTGCAAGGTGGCAATGCCAGCCACTGAGCCTCCGTGCCACTCTATAGAGAAACTCACACATCCGCTGTCACTGGAAATTGTTATTATGTATCAGGTCATTCTGCATGAAAATCCTGTAATCAGGTGAGACTGTAACAAATCCCCTGCTGGCTTTATATGAACGTCACGTCTCACTTCAAAGCGATTACCGCAATCACCATTGGAACCGGGCGGCTGCAATTTAACGCTAAATATTTGTTTGTTCGTTTCAATGTAGAAAAAAAAAAAAAAGACAATAAACAAATCTGAAACCTCCGATCCCAATCTGTGCACCAGTAAGGGGGGCACAAGGCAGGCGGCGTCCTCCGCCATATCCGTAATCAGGGTGTCCTGCTGCCACCAATCAGCCCCAGAAGATTTGATTTGTATATTGCCACAACACCAGAAGACGCGATGATCAGGAATGTTCATGTTCGTGTGAGGCTGGAAGCACACAAGTTTTTATTTATTTATTTTTTTTTGCGCCTTTTTTTAAAAAAAAATTTATTCATAAAGAGTGGGAAATGTAAGGGAATCATTTATTCTTTTCCTTCCTTCACTTAAGATGTCCATGAAGAATCCATGTTTAGACCTTGTGTGCGTTTTTTGTCTTCCGTTTTTTATCCATAGTCCATGGACACTGCTAGGCTGAAAATGAACTTTCAGCTCATCTTCTGTGAAAACCATGGACCATAAAATGAGGCTGTGGTTTTCACGGCCACATGGACTTTAACGTACCTGAGCTTGGCAGCTGAAGACATCTGTGTTGGTCCCATGTTCATACGTGCCCGCATTGCCGAGAAATATGATGTTCTACTATATGCAAATGAGCCTCTAGGAGCAACGGGGGCGTTACCATTACACCTAGAGGCTCAGCTTTTTCTGCAGCTGCTGCGCACTCTGCTTTTTGATTGACAGGACTAGGCAGTGTAAACATCATCGCACCTGGTCCTGTCAATCAAAGTGCAGAGGATGAGAGCAGAGCCTCTAGGTGTCATGGCAACGTCCCTGTTGCTCTTAGAGGCTCATTTGCATATGTTAAAAATTCATTTTTCTCAGCAATGCGGGCGCATATGAACATGGGACCAACACAGACGTCTTCAGCTGCCAAGTGCACATGGAACAGGTCAGCCAGTGTCATAGGGACAAAACTGCTGACAGATGCCCTTTAAGGGGACCCAAATAGTAACTCTGCCATGTACAAAGAAAGCAATAGCAATCTTTTCCATGAGGGACCATGTCATATCTCTTGCTTCCATCTTTGATTTTGGGAGTCGAAATGAGACAGGATAATCAAGGAAGAACCGTGTAGGTCTTGCGTAGTCCGGTCTAATAGTCCTCAATGGGCTGCAGGGACTATTACTGCCCTTATACAGGAATAACTTAATGCAAATAGAGTTAGACAGGACGGTGAGTGAGAAGCTGATTGTGATTGATTGCAGGATTAAGGAGGAAGATTGAAAACTTGGTATCTTATTTCTCAGCAGTAGAAATATTCCAGCCCTTCACCTGCTCAGCGGGCGGAAGGCACCAACTTCATATAATTCAGGATATTTTTATGGCACTGAAAGACTGAGAAACGGCTCCTGTCACATAGAATGATTTTCTTCATTGTCCGCGTCATATGATCAAAGGGTTCAAAAAGTTTGCGAACACCTCAAGGAACAAAAAGTTATATAAGAAAGATATTTTACTAAATAATTTTGGTAAGTCTTGGCAAACGTTTTAGCATGAATTACTCTCCCATGATGACTCAGGTAGACTGATTTTGTATTCTCCTTTTAAGAGAGGGTCATCCTGCTGAGCTGGTTGTTATGTACAGTACCTCCTGATTAATGCTGCATAGAAAGAACTGCAGCAGCAATCAAAGAAGGAACATATGTTATGTATATATACTAATAAATGTATCCTCCTTCTCTGATTACTGCTGCACTTTGTGATTGAGTGACAACTATAATTTCTTTTTAAACCTGTGTGGTCATTTATGTTTTATTTTTATTAAGGTATAGTGAATATTGAAGATGAACGTTATCTTTTTATTGTAATACTGCCTCCTATGTACAAGAATATAACCACTATAATACTGCTCCTATGTACAAGAATATAACTACTATAATACTGCTCCTATGTACAAGAATATAACTACTATAATACTGCTCCTATGTACAAGAATATAACTACTATAATACTGCTCCTATGTACAAGAATATAACTACTATAATACTGCTCCTATGTACAAGAATATAACTACTATAATACTGCTCCTATGTACAAGAATATAACTACTATAATACTGCTCCTATGTACCTACTATATACCTATGTAACAAGAATATAATATATAACTGCTCCTAATGTACAAGAATATAACTACTATAATACTGCTCCTATGTACAAGAATATAACTACTATAATACTGCTCCTATGTACAAGAATATATAACTGCTCCTACTATAATACTGCTCCTATGTACAAGAATATAACTACTATAAACTGCTCCTATGTACAAGATATAACTACTATAATACTGCTCCTATGTACAAGAATATAACCACTATAATACTGCTCCTATGTACAAGAATATAACTACTATAATACTGCTCCTATGTACAAGAATATAACTACTATAATACTGCTCCTATGTACAAGAATATAACTACTATAATACTGCTCCTATGTACAAGAATATAACTACTATAATACTGGCTCCTATGTACAAGAATATTAACTACTATAATACTGCTCCTATGTACAAGGAATATAACTACTATAATACTGCTCCTATGTACAAGAATATAACTACTTAATACTGCTCCTATGTACAAGAATATAACTACTATAATACTGCTCCTATGTACAAGAATATAACTACTATAATACTGCTCCTATGTACAAGAATAAACTACTATAATACTGCTCCTATGTACAAGAATATAACTACTATAATACTGCTCCTATGTACAAGAAATATAACTACTATAATACTGCTCCTATGTACAAGATATAACTACTATAATACTGCTCCTATGTACAAGAATATAACTACTATAATACTGCTCCTATGTACAGAATATAACTACTATAATACTGCTCCTATGTACAAGAATATAACTACTATAATACTGCTCCTATGTACAAGAATATAACTACTATAATACTGCTCCTATGTACAAGAATATAACTACTATAATACTGCTCCTATGTACAAGAATATAACTACTATAATACTGCTCCTATGTACAAGGAATATAACTGCTATGTACAAAATTACTAATACCTGCCTACATATATACTACTATAATACTGCTCCTATGTACAAGAATATAACTACTATAATACTGCTCCTATGTACAAGAATATAATGTAACCTTGCACTGTTTTATTTTAGACCTATTAGCTTTGTAATATTTCATCTTCACTTGCAGCTTTAGTGGGATCAGAATACCAGTCTATACTGTGTAACATTTGACCCTACAGAGTGAGATAAAAAAATGCGTCACCCCAAAATAATTGAATGCCCTCTAGACAGTAGCAAGACTCGGTAACATATCAATCCTCAGGATGCCTTCGTCCCCCGCTGTCTGGTGAGGAATGGACAGCTGTATGATCCCCGAGTCTATGACCTGAAACCTGAGAGCTTGTCTTTTCATGGATGTACAGAGCATTTGTGAGCCTGAACTTAGAGGAAGCCGAGGGTCTGGAGAAGTGAGAATTACCAGTATTTATCCGTTATTTCTATCATAATCGCACATAAAAGTTTACGGTAAAGTGTTAAGTGCTGATTTCGACAGCTTCTGCCTGGTGCTACGATTATATTTACTAGGACTGGAAAAAATCTCCTTCCTCGGTGTTAGCATGTTGTGTAATCTGAGACTAGTGCCAGATGAATCGGGGGAATGAAGAAGGGTGAAAACGTTAGTGATTATGGAATTTATTGAACTTAAGGTGATATTTCTTATTTTTGGTCCGGAATGGGTTAAAAAAATTATCCAGTACTTCATATTTCACCGATCCCTCACAACTCCACTTCTGATGTTTACTAGGTCTCTGCTGCCCTCCACTTACTGTCCTATCCCGGCACACAGGAAATGGTAAGAGATGCCTGCTTAGCCAATCACTGGCCTCAAAATGGTCTGCCTTAGTCAGTGATTGGCTGAGGAGACATCTAAAAATCAGAGACAAATGGAGACCAGGTAACTGCTGGAATGGTGGTGGTGGGATATCTGATTAACCCATTCCGTCCCTCCTAAATTAAGTTTCACCCTGGCAAACACTTGCCTTGTGAAGTTGACATCTGCCCATATGTCTTACTTATTCGGGGATTCTCCTCTACGAGCCAGAGCTGAGAACCACTCTTTAAGATGGCCACATGGTCTGACCGGTTTGAGTTGTCCTTGTATGACATGGACAGCCACTGAGGATAAATGGCTCGCCATAGCTTGTCTCCAAAAGAATCAGTTGCTCTCTGGGGATGACGAGAGCAGGACCTGTGAGCTGTCCACCATCGTTCTTGCATTCAGAAAACAGTAAGTGAGTCAAAAATAGATGTTATAAGTGGTCTTCAGAAAAACAACTCTCAGCTGGCTCACAAAGCCGCAGGTGGCACTTGGTAAATGTCACTATGTTCTATTTGGACATTGTTTTCCAACCCAGCTGTAGGAAAGCTACAATTCGGAGCATACCAGGACAGCCATAGACCAGAGACCACTTATCTAGAACTTAGGCTCTCACCCTAAGAGGATACATGTCATGTTTCTGGAGGAGCACAATGTACGATCCTAACCTTGCAGGTACTTTGATGTCATTTGTTTATGTATGGAGTACATGACTTAGGAACATTGAGAAACATTGCTCTAGCTCCTTATATGCAAGAGAACGTTTACCTAGTTATGTTTACCTAGTTACTATACTTCCAGGACCTTGGTCTTCAACCTGTGGCTCTCAAGGTTACAACAGCTCTCCTAGTTACAACAGCTGGAAAGCCACAAGATGGAGAATACTGTTGTAGGACATTATATTCTTCTACCTCAATAACACAACATTTGATGACACTTATGGAAACCATGAGAAAAGACTTTTGTGTGCCCTTGGATACAACTGTAAGCGTAGTAGGAACCCTTAGAAATGTATGGACAACACCTTCTGGCTCCGAAATATATCCATGTGAATGATGCTTTAGATTTAACCAGTGACTCAAGGGATGATGTGTTTGCTGACACCTGCTATTCAGTTCCCTGTCAATCCAGGGTCAACAACCCTCTCCCCCTGTAAAACGCAGATGATACACCTATAATTCCCACTTTATCCCAAAGTAAAGTGAAGAATTATCTTGGCTTTAACTAAAACAAACAGAAACACAAGGTGGATGTTAAGACGGATTCTGCCTCGTTGTACACACTCCCAACAAACCGAGCCTCTCCCCGGAGATATCTTGTTTCAGAGACAGGCACTTGAACTCCCAATTCTGAATTTATTACGGGCTGCCTGGCACACTACAGCCACCTCTTCAGAAATTCACTACTAATTGCAACGTCATTTGCATATCAAAGTAAATTACATCCTAATCAAACATTCCTCTGCCAGACACTTCCTTATTTTAATGAAAATAAGATTTCTCCTCGCATCCCGAACTAAATACCGGTTTATCGTTGCGTTTTGGAAGCTTTTTAAGTCGCCTCCTGTTTAACGCTGCAGCAGAAGGGAAGGAAATTGGATTTTCTCTCTTCAGCTTCTGGGCTAATATCCTGGTTTCACATTGTATGTATAATATTTGTGGGGAAAAAAAAAGAAGAAAATCGTGAATTTGGTGAGTGTTACTATACAGTGAAGTCCTCCATCTATGACACTGGCTGACCTGTTACATGTGCACTTGGCGGCTGAGGACATCTGTGTTGGTCCCATGTTCATATGTGCCCGCATTACTGAGAAAAATGATGTTTTAGGATATGCAAATGAACCTCTAGGAGCAACGGGGGCGTCGCCATTATACCTAGAGGCTTGGCTTTCTCTCTGAACTTTGATTGACAGGACCAGGCAGTGGAAACATCATCACACCTGGTCCTGGTTTCTTCTAAAGTTTCACCCTTCAGTATTTGGCGCATACACAGTACGGGAAGGAGGCCCGCAGGCAGTTCCCATCTTTCCTGTACTGCTCCTACGATGTGGAGGTTGGATGGTGGTGGAGGTGGCATCTGGACGGCTTAATTAGAACTTGTTCTCCTTGCGGTCAGTGGAAACCAGTCTAGAATCCAGTATAAAGTTGTAAAGAATCTAAAAATCTCCCGTCTCAGATTTTTCTAATAGCGGCTTCTACCAGTTAAATCATGGACTTTGTATACTACGTGAACATTTCGGGAGAGAAGGCGGCACAGAACAGTCCACCGCTCGGCTCATCCATAACCAGATATATTAATTCCTGTTTATACGTTGCGCTGTGAGAATTGCTTTACCTTTATCTGTAGAAACAGCCTACATATGTATTGAATAATGTCTATTCTAGTGAGTAAAGGCCACCCGCTCCTCTGGAATCCACCGCTAAATGAAAGCTGCAGAGTAAATTCCTTCCATACAGTCAGCGGGTACAATATGGCTCAACGTCCTTGGGCAGATGCTTGAATGGAAGAAATTGTTATTCACTGTATGTCCGATGAGTGAACTCTGGTCTCGGCAATAGTATATCTACCGGAAAAAAGCTCCCTCTATTATACGGTATCTAAAACTGAATTAGGAGACACAAATGTCTACTGAATGATAATGGATAATGGAAGGAGAGTGGGTCTAGACCTTCAATGGACCAGGAGAGACGAGCCCGAGAACCCACCATCCAGCTACAAAGAACAGGAGAAGGTCCTTTAAATTGCATCTTAACCTTCGTACTTGCCGGTAGTCCCAAATTTGGTTGGGCAATCCTGTAAACTAGGGTGAAGAGCTAGAGCAATATTCTCAAACTAGGTTGAAAGGGGGTGGCTTTATGTAAATTGATGGGGCGTCAGTACAAGACAAACTACTGCTCCAGCAGAACCAAATGCAGCAAAAAATACTGCCCAACCAACACCACATGGCAGCTCAAAAACCTTCCCAGCAGCTGCCATGTTCTGTCCATCTCCTTCATTTATCCTTAAATAAGAGGAGGGGGCCAGGAGGTGAAATGTGGCCCACAGCGTCAAACCAGACCTAGCTTTAGCATGCTGCCTGGTCTTTCAGTGCTACCAAACAAACAGGAGAATGCAGCCCCACATACAGAGTCGGACTAAGGTCCCTTGGGCCCACCAGAGGAAATTATTCTAAGGGCCCTTAAGGGCTCTGTTTTATTAGGGGTTCTTTATTGTCAGAGTTTGGGCCCACAATTGGATCCTTTGGTACTCTGTTGGGCCAGTCCAACCCAGCCTACATACCTTTTACAACCAGGGGCGTGTTCTCTGATTCTAGACATTCTCATGTTCTCCATTCAGCTCAGACCACCTTGACGACTCCCTTCAACCATGTCTCATCTCTACTGATGGCTTGGGCGCACAATTGAACATCAGCCAACAGGGAAGTTCCTCAATGGGTCTATAGCCATTCGACCTCTGACCTAATGGATTGTTGTTGTGGTTGAGGAGCTTTGGTCTGTATCTTCTGATGGGCCAGTCCAACCCTGAATGTGAAAGGATGAAGCTATATACAATAGGCGGATGTCCCTATCTGTGGAGTTGAAGCTGAATTTGTAGACCCTAAGGGCTTTTGAGTAGCAAAAAGGCTAATGGAAGTAGAATAGGACTAGACGACCTTAAAGCCACGATAAGAAAGGAGGGTCCAGCATCCAGGTAGATGTCCTCATGGAGCTGTGATGGCTAACCTTGGGCACTCTGGCAGCTGTGGTAAAACTATGACTCCCAGGGGCTTCTGGGTAGCAAAAGAGCTAATGGAAATAGAATAGGACTAGACAACCTTGAAGCCATCAGAAGAGATGAGGGTCCACCATCCAGGTAGTGTCCTCATAGGGCTGTGATGGCTAACCTTGGGCACTCTGGCAGCTGTGGTAAAGCTATGACTCCCAGGGGCTTCTGGGTAGCAAAAGAGCTAATGGAATTAGAATAGGACTAGACGACCTTGAAGCCACCAGAAGAGATGAGGGTCCACCATCCAGTTAGATGTCCTCATAGGGCTGTGATGGCTAACCTTGGGCACTCTGGCAGCTGTGGTAAAACTACAACTCCCAGGGGCTTCTGGGTAGCGAAAGAGCTAATGGTAGTAGAATAGGACTAGACAACCTTGAAGCCACCAGAAGAGATGAGGGTCCACCATACAGGTAGATGTCCTCAGGAGCTGTAATGGCTAACCTTGGGCACTCCAGCTGTGGTAAAACTACGACTCCCAGGTGCTACAGTTGCTTGGCTGTTCTCAGAACTCTATAGAAATGAATGGAGCATGCTGGGAGTTGTAGTTTTACCATAGCTGGAGTGCTAAAGGTTAGCCATCACTGCTATAAGGTATCTATGCAATGCAAGCTGAATTATTGGGCTAGAAATGGCCCCTGAATAGTAAAAGGGTAATGGAAACAGGATTAAAGTGGTCCACCTTGAGCCCACCAGAGGAGATGAAATTGAGGGTCCACCATCCAGTAGATGTAATTGCGCCCCCTAGCTCAGCATTACTTGGGCCAAATATAAAAAGTACCGATTATCCCATCAAGACAACCCATAAGTCATAAGCCCATGTGCAAGTAATGAAGGAAGGGTGGGCTGGTGCCAACTTACAGCAGCCAATCACAGAAAGCAGAGCTGCTGTCTATAAACAAGGGGAAGAGAAAGCTCATAAATCCTGGATTTACTGAATTTTAATTAGCAATTAATAAATATAATGAAGGCGCATTAGTACGACAGAACCACCAATCCAGAGCGTTCCGCCTCGTTCAATAAGGATTTCCTTTAATTATTGAACTCAGGAAGTAATCAAAGTTTTGTGAAGTGCCCGTGGTGGAATCATTTCTCCGCTGGCATCGTCCCGGCGTCAGGGTGGCAGTGCCATAAAGAGATAAAAGAGAACATAATGTGCATTTTCAGCGACAATTCTAAATAGCGCGCCCGTTAAGGAACAGCCCTCATTTAAAAGACATTGTATCGCATGGCGAGCCTGAAATAGATTCCCATCCATCACTCGACGGGGGGAGACATTTTTGGTCGCGCTTAATACAAACTGTTAGATTTTCTCCTGGCAGACCAATAAAAACGCTGATTGATATAATTCCCTGACACATTGTAACGAGCCGCGGGGGCAGCTGCTTTTTAGATTTTCTTTTTTTTTTTTTTAAACAATGCATTAAATTTTTTAATTGCAAGCTCAGGAAAATGCGGCGCTGGTAAGACATGCACGTTGATCTCATCGATGACTGAGTCATCTTTTATACTGCGAACGTTGGCTTGAAATGCGTAGATGGCACAGTTATCCCACCGAGGGGGAGGAAGGAGAATGTTTCTTAAAGGGCACCAGACGTTTTATTCAAAAATGACATGAAAGGATTTACTTTCAATAATTCTCTATGAGGTTTTGCCATCCCTCAGTTATTCCTCATAGAAATGTTTTAGTAAATTGAAAACTGGTTGTTACACATCTTTTTTTTGGAGGAGCGGTGAGTGTATAGGAACACACCCTCAACTGGCAACACCCAGTTGTCAGTTTGTTGATAAATTTCAAGGGGGAATAACAGAGGAACTCCACATTTCTTTGAGAGGATTCTGCATAATATTTATTTCAATTCATGACCAGACTAGAAATTATGACAGGTCCCTTACATCAATGCGTGTTCCCAGGACACGTGGATGGATGCCATTGTTTTGGAAGGCTGCATGCAGAGCTTAACCGCTATACAGTGTCCATATAGTGACTATATAACAGTGCCATATCGTGCCAAATCCGTACCTAAATCATGACTTCAGACCACGATGGGAAAGGATGGTGGAGGCTTCAAACATTTACCCGGTGTGCCCATGCTGTAATCCACTTTGGCATGCCCCCTGCTGTATATTCTGAGCCCACCAGTTGAGTAGGAGATTGGTATGCAGTTTAAAGAGTTAAATATTCATGGTCTATCCTCTGAATACATCATCAATATCCAGATCGGTAGATGAACTGCCCTCTTTCATACCATGATCTCATTGGATAAGTAGTGTCACGCCCACTTAAAGAGGACCTCTCCCCGCTTCATGCATTCCCCATGTAATAACAATTCTGGAGCATCTATTCTTATGTCTCTATGTTGTACCATTCCTTTATTATTTCTACTAGAAGTTATGAATGAATTGCTAGCAGTCTGCAGTAAGGGTACAGAGGGGGGGGGGGGGTAACCAGTTGGGGGTGTGTCCCTGCACAGTCTGAAAATGGCAGCACTGATTGGATAGAGTGAGTCTGTGCAGGTACACCCCCCTCCCCAACTGGTTACCTCCCCTCTGTACCCTTACTGCAGACTGCTAGCAATTCATTCAAAACTTCTAGTAGTAATAATAAAGGAATGGCACAACATAGAGACATAAGAATAGATGCTCCAGAATTGTTATTACATGGGGAATGCATAAAGATATTAAAACAGGCATGTCAGGAGCGGGGAGAGGTCCTCTTTAAAGGAATTTTCTGATTTGTGAACATAACTCATCTGATACATTGTTGCGAGTCCCTGAGCCCAGTAGTCTAAAAATTTAAGGGTGTTTCAGAACTCGCCCTTGTTTTTTCCTTTTGAGGACTGTTTCTTTTCATGTCTGGAGAAGTGGAGGATACGTGGTTTGTTTGCCTATGACTAATCGAGCTTGTAAAAATAGACAGATGCGCGCTCACCTGCCACTTAGTCACTCACATACAAGAAGGATTAATATTGTTAGTTTTTTTTCTGCTAAAGGTGATGGGGAATCATCAGAGGGTAAAAAAACTGGAAAATCTTGTACATAGCAAAATAATGTAATGCAAGAAACCTCATCAATATAAATCTGCATGGACAGATGTAGCAGAGCTGTTGCAGGTGCCCCTGTTGCCCCACTCCTTTATACACTCACCGGCCACTTTATTAGGTACACCTGTCCAACTGCTCGTTAACACTTAATTTCTAATCAGCCAATCACATGGCGGCAACTCAGTGCATTTAGGCATGTAGACATGGTCAAGACAATCTCCTGCAGTTCAAACCGAGCATCAGTATGGGGAAGAAAGGTGATTTGAGTGCCTTTGAACGTGGCATGGTTGTTGGTGCCAGAAGGGCTGGTCTGAGTATTTCAGAAACTGCTGATCTACTGGGATTTTCACGCACAACCATCTCTAGGGTTTACAGAGAATGGTCCGAAAAAGAAAAAACATCCAGTGAGCCGCAGTTCTGTGGGCGGAAATGCCTTGTTGATGCCAGAGGTCAGAGGAGAATGGGCAGACTGGTTCGAGCTGATAGAAAGGCAACAGTGACTCAAATTGCCACCCGTTACAACCAAGGTAGGCAGAAGAGCATCTCTGAACGCACAGTACGTCGAACTTTGAGGCAGATGGGCTACAGCAGCAGAAGACCACACCGGGTGCCACTCCTTTCAGCTAAGAACAGGAAACTGAGGCTACAATTTGCACAAGCTCATCGAAATTGGACAGTAGAAGATTGGAAAAACGTTGCCTGGTCTGATGAGTCTCGATTTCTGCTGCGACATTCGGATGGTAGGGTCAGAATTTTGGCGTCAACAACATGAAAGCATGGATCCATCCTGCCTTGTATCAACGGTTCAAGCTGGTGGGTGGTGGTGTCATGGTGTGGAGAATATTTTCTTGGCACTCTTTGGGCCCCTTGGTACCAATTGAGCATCGTTGCAACACCACAGCCTACCTGAGTATTGTTGCTGACCATGTCCATCCCTTTATGACCACAATGTACCCAACATCTGATGGCTACTTTCAGCAGGATAATGCGCCATGTCATAAAGCTGGAATCATCTCAGACTGGTTTCTTGAACATGACAATGAGTTCACTGTACTCAAAGCGATAAAGGGGGGGAGGGTTGGGGTCAGTCAGCACCACCTAAATGAGCAGATGCACGTTGCTATGGCTAAATACACAGACAAAAAAATATACAATGCAACAGCACCCTGCAAAACAGATCAAGTACAACAATGCCATAGAAGTAAAAGGTATTCTGGCGTTAACCCTACGCTTATTTGAAAAAATGTCAAAGAAAAAATTTTTTTGAGAAAAAATTTTTTTTAAAAAAACTTTATGAAATTTGAGATTCTTGGCAAATATATTTTGTACAAAATTATCTGAGCCCGTCTGCCACACGTCAAGGCGATCTCTGTAAGACGGGACCTACACTAAATACTACCTGTTATGAATCAACATAAAAGTTCAGGGAGTGAAGGTTCCATGTGCTTTCACCTCAATGTCAAAATGGTTCCCATTGAGTGCAGATACCAACCTGCAAGCACAGCTTTATACTTACACTGATTAAAATCAAACCTGGGGCAGACAGGCTGGTCAGGAGTGCACGACTGACATGGAGTAGCCATACCTCCAAAAGCAAAGCGATAAAGGGGGGGGGGTGGGGTGACATTGAGGTGAAAGCACATGGAACCTTCACTCCCTGAACTTTTATGTTGATTCATAACAGGTAGTATTTAGTGTAGGTCCCGTCTTACAGAGATCGCCTTGACGTGTGGCAGACGGGCTCAGATAATTTTGTACAAAATATATTTGCCAAGAATCTCAAATTTCATAAAGTTTTTTTAAAAAAATTTTTTTTCTCAAAAAAATTTTTTCTTTGACATTTTTTCAAATAAGCGTAGGGTTAACGCCAGAATACCTTTTACTTCTATGGCATTGTTGTACTTGATCTGTTTTGCAGGGTGCTGTTGCATTGTATATTTTTTTGTCAGTTCACTGTACTCAAATGGCCTCCACAGTCACCAGATCTCAATCCAATAGAGCATCTTTGGGATGTGGTGGAACGGGAGATTCGCATCATGGATGTGCAGCCGACAAATCTGCGGCAACTGTGTGATGCCATCATGTCAATATGGACCAAAATCTCTGAGGAATGCTTCCAGCACCTTGTTGAATCTATGCCACGAAGAATTGAGGCAGTTCTGAAGGCAAAAGGGGGTCCAACCCGTTACTAGCATGGTGTACCTAATAAAGTGGCCGGTGAGTGTATATCCTATACAAGGTAGATGGGCATGTAGGTATCCTCCATTGGCACAATGCATAGCCCTCTCCCCAGTTACAACCCTACCTTTAAGGGGTTGTCCCAAATGTAGGAATGCTTGTTATTAACACACTGTAAAAAACAATGAAGAGTTTCAGCATTTGCCTTCATAGTATGGCGCCCCCTGTGTTCACATTGTATAGCAGTGTGAACGTCCACCTAATGAGCTCAGTGTTGGTGGACACACATGCTCAGTCACTCTCCCCACTGCTTGTCAGGAAAGGAGGAAAGCCTCTGCAGTGACATGGCACAATAGCTGAGAAGACCCCTTTTCTGCAGGAGTAGTAAGAAAAGACTTTATAGTCAACTGCCAGAGGTGGAAGTAGACTGATTCTGTCCAGAGCCTACTACCAGCGGCATCAAAGGAGACACATGGAAACATGATAAAAAAGGGTACTTTTATGCTATAAATTACTTGTAACTAAGTAATTAACAACCTTTCAGGACCAGCACTTGGCTGTTGAATAAAACTATAGATTTTTTATTTCAAATATCTTTAAAAAAACGTCCAAAATGGCAGACACCAGTCAACGCGTTTCAGACTGTACTCAATCCTCAATCATAAAATTCATGACGTGTCATGAATAAGGACTGAGTACAGTCCAAAACACGTTGACTGGTGTGGGGAGATGTCCTGCTTTCTGCCATTTTAGACTTTTTTTTTTAAGATATTTGCAATTAAAAATCTATAGTTTTATTCAAGACCCGAGTTCTGGTCCTGCTACTTTGTATCTCATGTATTTATTTCCAGAAAAAGTCCTGAAAGGTTGTTAATTGCTGTTACAAGTAATTTATAGCATAAAAATACCCTTTATTTTTATCATGTTTCCAGGTGTCTCCTTTGGTGCTGCTGGGAGCAGGCTCTGGATAGAATCAGTCTACTTCCACCTCTGGCAGTTGACTATAAAGTCTCTTCTTACTACCCCTGCAGAAAGGGGTCTTCTCAGCTATTCTGTCACTGCAGAGGCTTTCCTCCTACCCTGACAAGCAGTGGGGAGAGTAACTGAGCACGTGTGCTCATTAGGTGGACGCACACACTGCCATACAATGTGAACACAGGGGGCGCCATACTATGAAGGCAAATGATGAAACTCTTCATTGTTTTTTTACAGTGTGTTAATGGCAAGCTTTCCTACATTGAATATTTGGGACAACCCCTTAAAGGTAGGGTTGTAACTGGGGGAAGGGGGGGGGGGCTCTGATCTGTGTCAATGGAGGACACCTACTTTGTTTCTACAGTGGATTTTCTCCTAAGGATCAGTGCATCGAGAAGTGGCAAAGGCGGTGAGCTAATTGCATTTATTTTTTTGTAACTTCATGAAATGACCCTTTTAAGAAACCAATAACCAGAGAACACCTATTCAAACACCGCGGGTCTCCAACCTCCCCCATTCCATTGGCCTAAAAAGATCACCTCTTGCTCTGGAGGACCCTGAATGTCCATGTAGAGTTGATTGATTTGAATAGGACTTGTGTAATGCCTCACTTCCCCTGCGGTGGCGCTGTAGAAAAATTGAACACTTGACTGCAGATGATCACTATGACGATCACAGGACACAATTCCTTTACATATGAGAGCATTTTCCTTTATCTCCTGGCCCTCCCCTGATGAATGGAGCCTATGGAGGTGTAGATTGTGCAGATAAGCTTCCACTCCATGATCCCACCCTGAAATCCTGCTGACACGGCATGCTGTGTGTGACAACCAGCTAGACATGGAATTAGCAGCTGCTTTCCACTTCTCTGTCTTCTGGTGATTTACCTTGCCAAGTAATGGTTCCTGAAGATGGAGCGTGATTCTGTTCACATCAGCAAAAAACAAAAACAAAAAAAAAACCACAACAACTTCAAGTGCTTTCTACGCTCATCACTCAAGGACGGAATATCGCACGTTATTATAGACAGGAGTTGTCATAGGCTTTGTGAATCCATGGGGATTTGTTCCCTACAGCGATATCTATTATTTTTCTTTCTATCTCTATTTAGCATATGATTAGTCCAGCAGATTCTTCTCATGTAGCTGTTGTTACTGTTTTGCTTCTGGTGGTGGAACAATCTTTTTCTTCTTGGTACTACAGATTACATCCTCTTCTCACATTCTCTAATAGCTCAGTGTGTTATCAGGTTGGTTCCCAAGTGAAAGGTTACTGGTCCGAGGTCACAAGGTCCAGGAGTCGCCATGAAGATGACTTCTCAAGAAAAGAGAAGCAGCACCATCCAGCTCATCGATAGCGGTATCTCGGCCAAGAAAATTGCCAAACTGCATCATGTGAGGCCATGAGAATAGGAAGAATACAGAATGAAGTCCATCCATGCATTCCAAAGCCACGAGTTGGACGTCCAGGCAAAATATCAGAGTCAACAAGTCGGCTCCTCACAAGGTCTATCAGTTCTTGCACGACAAACACGGCAGTGGAGGCGGCTCGTATGCTTCGTAATAGTGAGATCACAGACGTCCGTGCAACGCGCTTTACTCAAGTCTGGAATGGTGGCCTGAAAAAAGGTCAAGAAGTATTGACTTCTATATCATCATAAGATGCATCGGCGGACGTTTTTAAGAAAGTAAGAACAGTGGACCACTGGTAATTTGGAGAGATGAGATGAAAGTCAATAGACTGGGCTCGGATGGTTCTGGAAGAAACAAGGGAAAATGGGGTTAACTGATGGAGAAATTGAAGGAACTGTCACGTTTGGTAGAGGAAGCCTGATAATATGGGGATGTTTCATAGCCAAAGGCATTTGCATACTTAACCAGGATCTAAGGTGGCCTCAATGCTGAGCTATGTGTGTCAGTATCCTACAAGACAAGTTACTTCGTACACACGAGTACTATGGGTATGAAAAGGATGACATAGTGTTCCAGCAGGGCAACGACCGGAAGCATACAGCGAGATTGACAAAGTAATGGTTCAATGAAGTAGAGGTGCTGGATCGGCCCCCACAGTCCCCAGACCTCAACCTAATCCAACACTTGTGGGTAGAGTTGAAGAAAAAGTTGCATTCGTACCCAAGTGAGCCCACCAACATTGGGAAAGAGTGGAGAAGAGACCCGGGAACAGATTTTGGTTAAGACCTGCTTGAATCTGATCGAGAGCATGCCCAGAAGGATTCAGGACATGCTGAAAGCCAAAAGTGGATTTCCAAACAATAAAAGTAAAGATTTAGAATTTTAGGAGCAAAACAGTAACAATGTAGTCACATGAGAAGAATCGTCAGAACTAATCATATGCTAAGTAGTTGCAATTCCAATTCATGTATGAGATAGCCAAGATAATTGTCTATAAAGTGATGGGAGTCTCACGTTCGAAGCTGTGGTAGACGGTGAGATACGGAGCCTGAAAGACAAAAGTTCTAAACATTGTTACCGTTTTGCTCGTCAGTGTAAAATGACACCTTTAGTGTTCAGCCTTTTTAGGTCAATATTCAGTATCATATAGATAATTTCATAATTACAGACATGAATCCACGTAAATGAAGTCTTTAGATGCTTGTAAGTAAGCAGAGTGTTGGAGCCTCCTGACCTCCTGTCTGCTCGGATCATTACACGGCCGCCTCAACCTTGTTCCTGCTAAGCGAATGTTGCAAACACATTTAATGGTCATGCATAATGCAGTTTTCCCATGAATATTTACACTGCATGCGTGTGGCATTTGCTTCACCTAGAAAAACTGGATGAATCTTTAACACCTGGCTGGCTTCTCTTTTCTTTTTGCAGGATGGCCTTTAAATGAATAATTTGTTGCACACCCAGAGCATGAGTATACAGGACCCCCGCTGATGGAAGGGAAGGCGCCGGATTATATCCCTGTTATTAAAGGACACATCAATGCAACATGAATCATGAGGTCAATGAAATGCGTGGGATTTTTACTACTACTCATTTCAGTAGACCAATGCTCGGCCTTATGGCCCATATTGAATGATACTGAAGCCGCCCTCGGGTCAGTGGGGGTCCCAGCACTGACCTATCTTATCTATATTATACTTCATTGATCTAGATCAGACCTATAACCTAGGATATAATTCCCAATCAGATAGTATAACGATATGGTAGGGCATTCATAATCATAATTCATAAACCAAAAAAAACTCTACCTATTAAAACATAACATTTAATGAAATCGATAATAAAAAATCCACAAATGTGGATGGAGATAATCTCTACTTGAGAAAACTGGCAGATTAAGGGAGTATAGGCGAGGACCAACAGGACAGAAAAGACAACACAGCACTGACCCTAATACGGCCCTTTTTATGGCTGTGCCCAGGGGAACACCCTGATGGTGGGTGGCCCCTGTCCTCGTACCTAGGCCTAACTATCCCTGAATTTCCCTCACAACATATACATACAAAACAGAATACATAAACAAAAACATGCAAATCAGTCCCAGGATGTCACAGTATCCCGACGCGTTTCCCCACACTTGGTTCCTCAGAGGACAGATATATAGGGACAGTTCAATGAAGATAGATACACCGAACAAAAACACCAAACACTACACACCTATTAAAGCGCCTGGGAACGAATAATAGATATGATAATTACAATACCATGCAAAGGTTGCCTAGACTACATGTTCATTGTTAGAAGATATCATAGTGCCAATAGTACACAAAAAACTCTCCCACCCAGGGGCGTAGCTATAGGGGGTGCAGAGGTAGCAGCCGCTACCGGGCCCAGGAGCCTGAGGGGGGCCCAAAGACCCTTCTGCTGCATAAGAAGACACACAGAGCACTGAGGGAAGGGGGGCCCAAGCTGAACTCTTGTACCAGGGCCCATGAGCCGTTAGCTACGCCCCTGCTCCCACCGATACTAGCTATACATAGGAGGTCAACACAAAACGTATCCAGATAATTACCTTGGTATGTATGCGTACGTTAACACGTGCGTTTGTTCATATTCGCACAATGCGAGCGTAATATAATACAAAAACCCTGTACGTTAGCACGTGCATTTGTTCATATTCGTACAATGCGTACGTAGTAACGTATCAACCATAAATGCCCAATATACACCCTGCCTCTGGTGTTTGTGGCTGGTGTGTATTATCAGGCAATTTATATGTATTTCAATTTATATGTTCACAATACTTAACATGCTACTAAGGAGGCGTGTATTCACACATATGTACACCCTGTCTCTTTGATGTTTATGGCTGGTGTGTACATTACTTAGGCAATCTGTGTATGTTCACATGCTCACCATATTTAGCACGCTAATAGAGATACATATATTTGCACGCGTGTATGATAACACTCGTTCAAAATCTACATACGCTTTACTACACAATTAAATAAATCAAACTACATGTAGTCAGACATAATGACAGGTAACATCATTGCTGATATTGTTGGTCCAGATGGACGACTTACGTAACCCAAGCGCTTGTGGTGTGGTGTGCTGCAAAGATTCTGTCAGCCAAAAAAAAGCAGGATGTGGCCCACCATTAGGGCTCATGCACACGGCCAGTGCCGGCCCGTGGCCATATTGTGGCCCGCCTATGCCGGGTCCGCAAAATACATGGACACCGGCCGTGTGCAACCCGCATCACGGATTGCGGACCCATTCATTTCAATGGGTGCACAATCATGGAGATGCGGAACGGAGGCTTGGATCGGAACACCATGGAAGCACTACGGTGAGCTTCCGTGGTGTTTCTGGCCGTACCACCGCACCGCCAAAAAGTAGCGCATGCGCTAATTTTTTGCGGTGTGGACCGTCAGATGCGTATCGCGGACCCCATTAAAATGAATGGGTCAGTGATCCGAATGCGGTGGTCCCACTGTCAGTGCCCGTGCTTTGGGGACTGCAAATTGCGGTCCACAGTACGGGCACTGAGCGCACACGTTCGTGTGCATAAGCACTTAGGGGCAGGTTGCACCCAGTTCTCTCCTCTGCGGGGTGAGGTCCTGATACACCCTTATTTATGTCCTTCTTAAAGGGGGTTTCCAGTGGGGAAAAATTGGTGGCAAACAGCTCAAAGGGGAGTTTACAGATCCCCCTACTACTCTAGTGCCAATGCTGCCTGGATCCCCTGCTGTTTTCTACTTCCTACTCCTGCCTCAACCTATAGGGAATATCTTCACAGCCAATCACTTTTTGAGGATGGTCCTACTGTGACCAGTGACTGGCTAAGCAGGCATTTCTAGACATTTTTTGCGTGCTGAGACTAGACCAGGAAGTGGAGATCAGTGGAGACCTGAGCAGCGACTGAAGACTCTGATTCAATTGAATATGGTTGTGGTGCTCCAAGGAGGTCCAAGGAGGCCCTACTAGGTTCTCTATCTTTCCTCATTCCACAGAAGTCTGGCCAAAAGAGATAAGGGTTGGATGATGGTGGAAATGATGGCTCCTATTTGTATTTTCTCAATTTTGCCTCTGAATGGGCACTGCCAGGGGAGGAAGAAGCTCTACTGGTGGTAATTTAAGGATGTCCCCTCCAGTCCCTGAAGCTCAAGAAAATAGTTGTTGGATGGACAATCATCTAGTTGACCACCACTTTATTGTTGTCCTAGACAGCTGCCTGCCATCTACCCTTGAGGTTCACCCTGCCCTTGCCTTCAACAGTGGGTAGAAAGAGATAAGGAAAGTTTTAAGTCCAGTATTTAAAAAAACGACTATAAACACCTTTGGGGGCCATTTTTTAATGACTGCATTTGACTCATTTTGGGTTAAAAATAATTCTTTCAATTCGCCTTTATTAGTAATGTTAATTTTCAGTCTATCTGTCTATTTCAGGGTTAATTTTCAGTCTGTCAATTACTATATTAGAAATTAGTCCCGTCATGTTGCTGTTCTGACGGCAGGACGTACAGCCCTTGTCTTTGAATTCCTGACAGCTCATAAACACTCATTATAGACAAACTATTAATAAAACTAATAAGAATATGAAAGTTTAAATCAGTGTTTATGAGCTGTCAAGAATGTAGTGATAAGGGCGACACATCCAGCCGTCAGAACAGCAGCATGACGGGACTCAGTGTAAAACAGGAAGTGAATGTCTGCAGATAGACTGAAACTTAACCCCGTGGGGCAAGAAATGCTGAACATTTCTAATAAACACCTATTGAAACAAATTATTTTGTAGCCCAAAAAGAATGAATTTCAATCATAAAAAAATTGTCTCTGAAGGTGTTCACAGCCTTTAATTAAATTAAAAGATTTACAAGGATAGTAAAAGATATTCAGAGTGGAAAATAGGAATAATAAAGATTTGCATGGAGAGCCAAATAGAGAGGGGCTAGGCTCTGATTAGTTGTCACAACCAGGGGGCTTTTAAGACATTTTCCTGGTCTCCTGCCAGTTGGGCGTTCCCCTCAAAACTTGCTTGTTCTATGCACTTTAAATGGTGACATCAAGGGTTAAAATGCATCATGGAGCTACAAGAACTGTTTTGTTTAAAGCACTGCCTCTGCCTTTGATCATCCTCTCTAATAAGATACAAAGGAGCCATTGCTCCACGATAAACAAAGATACAAACCGGTAGATATGCACTCACCAGAATGAAGAGAGTCCAGGCCCATTACACATATACAGTAAGTGCCTCTGTCTCCTTGGTGCGCCGGATGGCTAGGAATTGGCTGTTGCTCCCTGTGCTTGATCCCGGATCCAATTGAAATGAATAAGACGTATAAAAGGAGGAAAAAAAAAAAGATTTATTTGAAAAAAAATAATAAATAAAATAAAACATGAGATAAAACAATAAAAAGTGTTACACAAATGCTAGTCTAAACTTGCTTCAGCTCCTTATAATGGGCCATAACCAAGCAGTATGTATCGAGGAGCCGCCGGTCTCCCGATTCTGTTCAGGAGCGAGGGCGCGGCTTGCGTCCTTGTCTCCATGGCGATAAGGAGGGAGGAGGAGTCGGCCACGTAGCTGGCGTCCTCGTATCCATAGGAACCCAGGGGAGGGGAGGACCCGGCGACACACACTTCACAAGGGCGACCAGTGCCCTCCTTCCCCTGGACAGCAAGCAGCAGGGGAGCTGAGCGCCGACGCCCATGGGTCAGCGCTCAGGTGTATTGATGTTTCTGATTTGGGTCACGTGATGTATCCATCTGCTGGACCTATTTAAACAGGCAGCCTGCTGGCCACAGGTTGCCTGTGATTGGTCTTTCTACCATTACCTGCATTTTGTGAACCTCTGAGACTAGTGTGTTTTAACTTTGGCTTTGTATTTGACTTCGTCCCCGTCTCGTCCTTGTACTGCGTTACCTCTTGGCTTTTGACCTTGACTCGTGTTACTGACTTTGCTCTTTGTTTGTTTCCCTGGGTTTTGACGTGACTTCCTGGTTTGACTTTGGCTTGGCGACATTCTATATTGTGTGTTCTGTCTTTTGTCTATTGTTTTCTCCCATTGTTCCCCCTCCCTGTACGCCCCAGCAAGTACTTAGGCTAGGGACTGTCGACAAGTTGTACGCCGTTGCCTAGGACGGGCCGTGCAAGTAGGCAGGGTCAGAGGTGGGGTTGAGCTCAGGGCAGCACATGTCCCTGAATTGTGACACAGTAGTGTCAACCCACCAATGGTCATCTGTGGAGCCTTCTGAATGAAGACACATTTACTTAAATCATAATCCTTGAGTGCCGTGGTTTCACTTATTTTACTTCCTGGAAATTGCCTTCTACCACTGAGCACCTCACCTCAAACAGTCTGTCAGCCAGAAATAAATCATCTCATGACCTTGGAGATGTTCTACAGTTTTCTTAACATATGACTCCAGAAAGCTATAGAATTCAGATCTTTCAAGTGTCCACAATTACATTGAGGAGAAAAGCAAAGACGTAGTTATTTATCCTATTTAGAGTAACTTCCTCGCTTTTGTCTTCGATGTCCTTAAGCCTCCTTAATGGACTATATAGATAAGTGGTCAGCATGTTCACGTAAAAAAAACAAAACCATATCACTTATCTGAAGAATGGTATGACTCAATGCCCGCCACTGCTTTAGAACAAATTATGAATGAATGGCGCAAGATTGTCATTTCCAAGAGGATACTTACGTTGGAAGGGCGTATTTCAAAAGAGAGATGCAACTTGACAAATATTCAAACTGATAAAAGAATGGTAGAAAAGCTCTCCAGAGAACATATACTTGTCATTAACCTCACCATTGTCAAGGTCATCGCTCATGCAGAAAAATCTCCGGAGGCTGATATCTCGCAGAATCTACCTACGTATTAAAGGCCAGACGGTCTTGTTGAGAAGATTCCAAGCATCTCTCTCTCTCTAATGAACGGTCTGCCTCTGCCCCGTGTTGACATATTCAATCTTCAAGGACCCTTTTTTTTCTCAAAATGTGGTACAAATCATCAAACATATAATCATGCACTTTGAGAATAAATCATGTTATTTGCAGTCTCAAGGGCAGATTACTTTGGTCTTTCATTTTCTTCAGTTTAGATTTTTGGCAAACTGAAAACTCAAAAATCTTGCCGTTTGTTATCTTATTTTTTTTTAATCTAATATTTTAACTTTATGACCATAGGCACTATTAGGGTGTATCAACATCTTAGAAGGCGGTGATAACCTGTGAGAACAAAGGATTTGAATTTTTTTTTTTTAATTCAACATGGCTCATCCTTTATTTCACTGACATCCTGTTAAAGAGTTGATACATGACTAAAAACGTAAATTGGTGGGTGTTTTATAATGTGAATTCAATGATTGAAGAATAGATAGGCTTAACAGGCTAAGTGATATATAAATATAAGGTAAAACAGAGAAATCAAATACAGAATAAATAATAATCATATGGCCTGCCCAATGCTATACGGGGAGGACTTTGGTCGTCATGTCATAGCACATGGCCAATACCCCATGGTGATACAAGAAATAGGGATAGTGCTTCAATCAGAACATCTTACCTGGATGGTATTCCTCAACAGAGTGTGTTCACAAGGTATACCCTTCAGCCCCTCCTCCCAAGGATGTCCAGTGTACAGCATGTGTCTGAGATAAGCACTTAAGAATGTGGCCTTATCAGCACAATGGAGGTTGTGTCTAACTATTTCTAACTCACTACAGTACATTACAAGGAGTCTCATTACACAGAATATAGAAGGTGATATTAAAGGGGACAGAACTAATCAATTCTTGTGTATGTAAAATACCCTTACAACACAGTGGATTCGGTTGACTTTGCTGCCGGCACCATAACAGCTGACCATGGTCGAACATTCATTTTTATGGCCAGCATGTAAACCAGGAGCATACAACAGAGGGAACCAGTCCAAAAATAGTATATGGAGCCCTTGGTCATGGTTGGACAGGCCCACCAGAGTACCAGAAGATCCTCCAGTGAGCCCCAGTTCTGACACAATAATGGACTCCGAGAAATTAGGCACGCAGGCCCAGTATACAAAGGAGGTTGGCCATCTGAATAATTTCCTCTGATGGGTCCAAAAGAAGTTGAAGGCTGCCCTTCTTCTCCAACTTGGGGACTACAACTATCTCTAAGTATTGTAAATTGGTGGCTGGTAAAGTACTGAAGGCGTGCATATAAATATCAGATGGATGAGGTAAATAGAATCCAGAAAACTGTCTTGTTTCAGCAAAGCGAAGTTTGCTTAGGCACTTTGCTGAAATTTATTAATGAAATGTTTTTTTTATGGACTGGCAGGAAGATGTTAGCAGTGGGACTTGCCATTCCCTCCCCATTCCAGTACACCACTTTCCGCTAGTCCAAGGTAATCCAAGTGTAGCTGCTAGCCTCATTACTGGGGGGAATAAATACAGAGCTGAGAACCTCATTCAGGGTCAGAACCTAAAAGCTGAGCCAGTCTTATGTTGAGTGGAGAGGTGAGGAAAACCGCTGATTAGTTAGCTCCCAGTTGAGCAGGTGCATTATTTTACTTATATTCCTATGGATTTATGTGTTGTGGATTGGTCACACTTGATGCCACTTAAAACACTTTGATGCCACTGTTTATGATTTTGGATCAAAATAAATTTGGACATCTGGCTCAATGTGTAAAAAAAAAAAGTTTTTTTTCACCTCATTAGGCAGTTTGAATTGTACCCAGGAATAGTGGTTGTGTCCTAGGAAAGGGTTGTGACTCATAAGTTTCAAATTGTAGAAAAGTTTGGTGAAAAATAGTGATGATAAGACGACCAAGAGGTGGCATAGAAAGGAAGAGGTTGGCAAGAGGTGACAAGGAAACAAATGTGTCCAACAAGGATCCAAATCCATCAAATATCAGGAGCAGCTATATGATAAATTTGGTGCTACTTCTGCCTGCCTGGTGCAGTGACATGGTCAGTGCATCTAGTTTGAAGTCCATAAGCACAGCATAGCTCATATGAGTAAAACAAGATTCTTAGTAGCAGAATCTGGAGACAGGATTTATAATTGATCAAGTAGAAGGTCATGACTGGCAGACTACATGCAACATGATAATCCAAGCAGAAAGTCAGGCTGGCAGAATTCATGTGCAATGATATTCCAAGCAGACTCTTTCAAAGGCAATCCAAATCATTCACAGTAATAACTAATAATATGCAAAGAGAAAACAGGAGGGGTCCTTAAACAGCCATAGTTCAATAATAAAAGAGTTAACAACAATTTATGCGCTGAACTGGGTGTGTTCCGGTAACATTGTAGTGTCAGTAGGCACCACTAGCAGTGTTGACTTTGATGAATCCCTAATCCTGGTCTAATAAGTCTCCACCTTTGTGTTATGTCTAGTACAGGCACAGAAGGGGTGGTGCATGATACAAGAATTTTGGTGTTGCACCAGGCATAGCCCTCTTCTACACGTCACCCTGTATGTCTGGTGCACGGTATATACTATGCAGAAAAGGCTTGTAACTTCTAAAACAAACACCCAAAGCTTCATTTATTTGTGATGTGTAGAGATAAGGGAGCGGTTGTCAGATTTAATTTGACATCTCAGAGAATGTCTCCCAAGACTAGGATTCCTATGAAGGTGGTACAACTTGGCTGAGATGAGAGATCAGAAGATACGTGCAACATAGCCAGGTGTGAAGCTTCAAAAAGCAGCGACCTCATCTTAACAAGTGTATCCAACAATAGTACGAGTTCACCATTCACATTCTGCTCCTCCGCACATTTGATGTTGCTCTTTGAAAGTTGTTTCAGCTGCCAAAGTGCCATGGGCAAAGGGCATGATTACATGGAGGTTTCCATTCATCTGAATTGACTGAAGTGGAATGTGCAACATGTTGAGTGGTCAGTCACACTATGTAGAAACCTTTATTGCTGCTTTCAATAGAGAGCAGAAGTCACAAGCCTTAAATAACCTTGTGTGTCTTTCTGGGCCAAAATATTATGAATCTCTAGCTTATCATACTTCACATGATTTACTGGAAACATTCTGTACTGCAGAGGTGAACTGCAGAATACTGTATACAGAAAATGCAGTTGAATCCTTACAACCAGGGCTCCAATACAGTTGAATACAATGATGAAGCTTTCATCTTGTAACTGGCGGTGTGGTGTTGACAGGCCTGATGAAATGACTTCATCATGCCTTCCATGCCTAACCCCCATCAGACAGACCTCATCTTCACAAGAGTATCCAACAATAGTACGAGTTCACCATTCACATTCTGCTCCTCCGTGCATTTGATGTTGCTCTTTGAAAGTTGTTTCAGCTGCCAAAGTGCCATGAGCAAAGGGCATGATTACATGGAGGTTTCCATTCATCTGAATTGAATGAAGTGGAATGTGCAACATGTTGAATCCTTACAACCAGGGCTCCAATACAGTTGAATACAATGGTGAAGCTTTCAGCTTGTAACTGGCGGTGTGATTCTGACAGGCCTGATGAAGTGACTTCATCATGCCTTCCATGCCTAACCCCCACCAGACTGGAGCAGTTTTCAAGTGAGAGATCTTCTATGTTTTTTTGTGGTAATGAGGGCTTGGTTGAATATTTATCTTGGAGACACTAAAGGGGCAGTATATTATATTGGAAGCACATAAGTATTTTGTTGTCATCACTAAAGGGACCATTATACTGGTTTGGATCTACATAAAGGAGCATCATGCTGTGTGAGGGGCACCTGAGAGGTCTTCATACTGTATGAAGAGAACACTAGGAGGAATTATACTGTGTGGGGGTAAATAAGGGGGCATCATACTTTGTAGGAGGCACATACGGTAGTCAGCATATTGGCGGTGTCACTCAGATCCTTAAGTCTTACTATATTCCGGGTTCCAACGCATCAACTTCAAGAACTGATGGCTCAATTGTTACCTAATATATTCCATTGCCACCAGATAATCAGTTTTATTCACCCCAGTTTTAATGTTATGATTGATGGGTATGTAAGGCCAGTAATGATCACATACTTACATGTTAAGATGAAGCTTTTACTATGTAATTTGCTGGATTGTTGATTAAAGGAAGTAGCGGGCATCCACCAGGAGATGTCTATAGATTATCACTCTCCAGTTAATTGCATTGATGAAATGCCAGATCCTTTGGTCGCCGGGTGTCCATTCTACGTAGGCAGTGTTTTATCTTATCAGATGTTGTTTCGGGCCTGCGGAGTTAGCGAGACGCAAATCACTTTTATATGCCAATTATTCTGTCCCTAGACATTTGCATTATGAAGAAGAATGGTCCTGCTGGGACAATTGTAGGTTTATGGGATTGAGATTCTTGTTTCATATACAACAAATATTGCCACATTATATCATAGACAAGTCAAACATGGAAGAGCGGACGATAAGTGTATCCTACGAGAAAATAAAGGCAACCGGAAAAAATCCCAATCCCAATAAAAAAAAAAGCTGTTATACTGTAGCTCACAGTGTTTTATTTTAAGGGATTCTTTACTTTGGCTTCTACCTAGGGATGAGCGAACCGAACCGTAACGAACCAGATTCGTTACGAACTTTACCGAACGTTCGGTTCGTCCCCGAACCGAACTTTCGTCAAGTTCGTATGAATCAGGTTCGTAAATAAAGTTTACTTTTTCCACAGAATAGACCAGGATACAAGGGATTATTTATTACTCCTACAATCCCTTGTATCCTGGTGTGACCCTCGTGTCAAACCACCCTTTTGGGAGGAGAATGGCCGAGATGGGTTATTAATAATCTGGTTCGTTACGGTTCTGTTCGCTCGTCCGAACGAACGTTCGGACGAACGAAAATAATAAGTTATTATTTTCGTTCGTCCGAACGTTCGTTCGGACGAGCGAACAGAACCGTAACGAACCAGATTATTAATAACCCATCTCGGCCATAGGTTACATAGGCTACATAGGCTACACTGTATGTTCGTTACTTGAGTAGGAATGTTCGCAGACGTAGTGTATGCGTACGCTAATGCGTACATATTCATTTAGTTAAGTAGCGTACCTTTGACAACGCTAGACTGTATGTTCGTTATTTGTGCGGGAATGTTCGCATTAGCGTACGTATTAGTGTAGATTCTCAAATATGCGTATATTCGTTCGTATAAGGTTCGTTTTAGGTTCGGTTCGTACGAATCCGAACTTCAAGAAAGTTCGCCGAAGCGAACCGAACCGAACTTTTCAAAAGTTCGCTCATCCCTACTTCTACCCTTTAAAGGGGTTGTCCATTTTGAAAAAAAAAAAAGTCCCCCACTCCAGTGGTATAGAGCTAAACTCACCTCCACTCCAATGGGGCTCAGTGGCTGTCTTCACCAGACTTCTGGTTCCCACATGTAATTTTCCATACTGGATAGTGTCATGAGCGCTATTCCAACACCCGGGACCCCCTCCGATCAGCTGTACGAGAAGGCATTGCCGCTCCCGTGAGCGCCACAGCCTTCTCTCAGGTTTTCCTAGGCCAGTGACATCACGTTCATCGGTCATGTGGCCTAGGAACAGCTCAGCCCCATTCAAGTGAATGGGGCTGAGCATGATACCAAGCACGGCCACTATACAATGTACGGCGCTGTGCTTGGTAAGCCGAGAGAAGGCAGCAGCGCTCACAGGTGCGCCGGTACCTTCTCAAACAGCTGATCAGCGGGGGTCCTGGGTGTTGGACCCCCACCGATCAGGTGCTGATGACCTATCCTCAGGATAGATCATCAGTAGTAAGATCCTGGAAAACTTTTTTAAGACCTACAAAATAATGTTGGGGGATTCCCTTCATAGCTTCCCAACTCTGTAGCAACACCAACTGTATAGGTTAGGTGACCTTAGCACCAGCCGTGGGCTCCTCACTGTTCATAAGTGGCATCGGATGCGTCAACTCCATAAAACTAAAGGGCATCAGCCCTTAATCATAGTATTAGCAGACACCCAAATCTTTTTGATGCAAGGGTGCCATCCCTTGAATAGTGTTACCACAGTTTTCATGCCTGGAACATGGTGCACATGTACTTCTGTGCCCTCACGTTGGTCTTGGCAAACTACTGTGAAGCCCTCCACCAGTCAAAGCATCTTGGGCCTCCCCAGTGCCATGTTGGTTGGGTAGAACCATTGCACTGTAGAACCACCAGTGCTTTAGAAATAATCAGCAAATAAGAGCAAGATGCCAACACGTCCGCACAAAACTGTATCTTCTACTCCCTTGAGGACCTGCAAAAAATGGCCGCTACCATACACAGATACAATGCCCCCAGACCTTGTCAGCCTGCCCCTTTTCCTTCCACCAGAGGACTAGGGTAGCATAGCATCCCTGAACTAAAATGTCAGTCCAAAATATAGCCGTCAATATATACTCATGTCTCTGATGTTCCTCCACTCATTAGTCTCAGGTTCTGGATGTGGTCAGATCAGGAGGAGTTAGCAACCGGGCTGGGGGTGGTGGTGGGGTTAGAAGGATAAGCGGTGCCTCCATAGCTCCTCTCAACTCATAGTCTGAATATGGCCAACATGTATTATACTGTATATACAGTAAGTGCAATACCGCCCATAGTCTCTCTACTATGCTCAGCCCCGTTGGCTTCCCAGTCATCCATAACAATGCAATTTCAAGGCTTTTTAACTTTCAATGTTCTTCAAAGCTAAAGTTTATGTAAAAACCGAAAGGACTCAGCATTTCATAACTGAGTATAACCATTGAGCAAAAAGCAGCATTAACCCCCTCCTGACAAAACTTATTTCAAGGAGAAATAATGACATCTCTGAACATACAGAGTGACGCATGCGAGCATTTGTGGAGCAGTACGTACGGGGGGTAATAATTAGCACACGCCGTACTATAAACCAGAAGGAACACTTACGCTCGGTGCCATCTATAATCTGTGTTGCCCAGGGAACAAATTGGAATATTTGCATGAAATAACCCCCTAATTTCACAAGATCCATCTGCCATATTTATGGCTCTTACTGGCAGTCGGTTTAGAAAATTTGGAATTAACTTGTGCCTCTTGCAGCTTGATATGTTCTCCCCCTGCCAGGCAAAGTCAAGCAGGGAACAGGCCAGAACTGAATGCTAATGAGGGAAGCAAATCACTCACGTTGGCACCAGGGTGATGCCATTCGCATCGCATTAATAAAACAATTTAGGAGCAATTTGGCAATTGCTCAAGTTTTCCTTTTTTATTGTGAAGGCTGCAGGTGATCGTGAGGGCACGTGACGCTTCTGTAGACACGACTTCAGATTTTAATACTGAAGTTCTAAGATTAATGTCAACATGAAATGAATCAATAGGGATGAAAAGGACTACTGTAGGTGGAATTTTCCTGTCTTTCTTTTTGTTTTGGAAAAATCAAAAAGTTGCAAAATTTTCAAGTGGAACCAATTTTATTTTTAACATTTTTTAGTAGAAAACTCCAGGTCCCAGGTGAAACTAAACTGGTGTGCAATGGTGGCACCTAATGGGGTTCCCTGCGTCCCTTTCGCTTCTGTTTCAGCAGATAACGTAACCCATTGGGCATGATGGACCATGGTGGTTTGGGTTAACATGATCTATTTTTTTTTGTCAGACTGAGGAAGGAGTAATCAGTACGTCCAACTTTGACACCCAAGGTTCCACATGCTCATGGAGTCTAAAGATACTGTATCTCTTGATGACTCTAATTGGCCAAGTGGTCTCCCAGTTGGGGCAGGGTTTCCCATTAACATATAGGGTTCACTTACTTTAAGCCACTCTAACGAGAGCTTGATATGAGGTCTATAGTTCATATCCAAAAGCTGAAAACCTGTCCTTACCTGGTTCTAATTTGAGTAGACCAGACTTCGGAAATAACTGGATCCGTCATATTCCTGCCATTGCATAAGGCGTTGACCATTTGTGCCTAGAGGTGGCAGACTAGAGTAACGGGGCGATGGTCAAGAAGCACGGGATACTTGGAACCCAATAAAATATAATAATCGGCTACCTCGAGTAAATGTTTGGTCGTATTTTCTTGGCTGGGAGCAGGGATTTGTCATGTGTTGCAGCTTGTTATAGTAAAGTAGATATTGGAGGCACAACCCCGTGTCTGATAAATGGAACTTGTGTCTTAGCTCTGCAAATACTCCAGAGATGGATATCCCAGCGCCGGTCTGCTGGCAGCTGCAGAATTGTGTCTGTAAATTTCATTCATTATGTTCGGTATGAAGGACATTCCTCATAAACCCCTCTGCTTTCATACATGAAGGGAGCCCAAGAAGGCTAGTGGTGGTTGTGGCGCTGAAAGGAGTAGTAGTACTCACAGTTCCAGTGGTAGTCCTCTCTCTGGCACTCCTTTTTGGTCCTGCAGGGAATGGATGATGCGATGCACCCTTTCTTCCCTTAGGGGACCTGGGAACTTAAAGTGGCCCTGGAAAAAATACTAAAATTGGCCCTGTTTTTTAGTTGGGTCATTCAGGGAAATAAAATGGCTGCCGTCACCAGGTCACGATCAAAATCCCGGGCCTCTTCCCCCATCTTTAGCTTGACAACCTTACAACTCCATGGGCAGCCAAATTCCTGTTGGTCCTGGCATCTACTTAGATATGCCTGGTGCTTAAAGGGGTTGTCCCACGAAAAATATTCTACAGTTTTCAAACCAGCACCTGGATCTGAATACTTTCGTAATTGCATGTTATTAAAAATTTTGTGTAGCTACTGAGATATTCAGTAAAATCTATCTGTATAGTGCCTCTTAATTTCTTATTTCTTTGACCTGCTCACTGAGGTGGCCGCACATGCTCAGTTTCATCCTTCAACTGCCTCCTGAGTTGTGATAGGGAGAGCATGGACACGCCCCCTGAGCTGTGATAGGGAGCGCTGAGAAACGCCTCCTGAGCTGTGATAGGGAGAGCTGAGACACGCCTCCTGAGTTGTGATAGGGAGAGCATGGACACGCCCCCTGAGCTGTGATAGGGAGCGCTGAGAAACGCCTCCTGAGCTGTGATAGGGAGAGCTGAGACATGGCCCCTGGACTGTGATAGGGAGAGCATGGACATGCACCCTGAGCTGTTATAGGGAGAGCTAAGACACGCCCCCTGGACTGTGATAGGGAGAGCATGGACATGCCTCCTGAGCTGCAGCAGAAAAGACACACCCCTGAGCTGTCAGCTTGATATAAATCTATCAGAGGAATGACTGCAGAGATCTCTGGATCCATGTGAGGTACAGGGCTGGTTCTAGCTTTGTTAGAAAGAGGCTCTCATGTACTATATGATGTCTGATTTTCATTTTTTACATTATTCATGGGATAACCCTTTTAAGCCAACCTTGGTTGCCACCTCCCATCTTTTCTCACCTAGTCTCCATTTTATTGTACGTTTGCATTTTTTTTGTAACATGATATTAATATTTTGTGAAAACAGGACGCATAATACCTCGCTCAATGCCCTCTAACAATATGTTCCTGGGCATTGTTCTCCTTCTCTGTCCCTTTAAATCATAAATTTATGATCTCCTGAAAGTATATGTGAGTCAGTACATAAGTTCTGCATGACGGGCCTTGGATACCTGACAAATGTTGCTGCTTTCGTTTTAGAAATCCACTAAGTGTTCTGCTCAGCTAACAAGTATTTGATTTAACAGGGCCATTAAGAAAAATTATTCTTAGGGAACAGCAGTGGAGCACTAGATTACTACAATTTACGACTCCATTTTATAAACCCATATTAGATACTTGTTAAGGAAACAAGAGGAGGGAGAACTTTTTTATTCAGAGTTGGTAAGATAAGCTTTTAAGAGTTCTCAATTTCACACCCATTGTTCCACCCAGTCCTAAGAGAAAACACAGTTTTATACTTGGAAATGGGTCGAGAAGTGATCGGCATTGTTATTTTTCAATTGTTGCCTCGTACGTGTAATTTTCCATATATACAGCACTTGCTTTTGTATAACAGCTTAGAAATATATGTGGGTATGAAAGGAGATGAATGTTTCTAACTAGATTTTTATTTTTAAAAAAAATATTTTCCTTTAGTCTTAATTTCGGTTCACCGCCTTTCTGAAAAGTCCACCAAAACATTCAGAATTTTGCAAACTTCAGATCTCATCTCATTATCATCTCCCACGGCTCATACTGATATCGTCATAAGTCATTTTTCCAAAACTGGGTTTAGCTATGGCAAAGGATAGCTTAAAGGGGCTGTCCGGAAATACCTAACTTTTTACCTACTTGCCTCTGGTAATGAAAGATATGTTTCTTTGGGCTATATGTGAGGAAGCATTTTCTATGCAGGGGTTAACAAGGGCTAATTGCATCCTGAGAGGTGCAAATACTCGATGAGTTGCTGTCCACCCATACAAAGGGAATAAAGTCCTTCAAAAATATGAGTTAAAATAAAGAGTATTACATTTGTGTGATAACCCCTTTAAAGGGTTTGTCCAGGAATACCTAATTTTAAAGAGTCCTACCTATCTGCTTCCCACTGCTCTGCACCTGAAAGCTGGTTCCCACATGTCCACCTTCTGGTCTCTGGCTTGTTTACTTCCTCTTAGGTGGCTCTTCTTCGCAGCAGCCAACTACCAGCTTCCGCGGAGACGTGTCTCTTGTACACACATCACTGGAAGCTTGGTTATTGGCTGTAGTGGAGCAGGTGACCATTTCCAGCACATAGCAGGGGCGGAACAAGTGTGAATCTTTCAATAGTGGCAATATACTGTATGAGGGACCATTTTCCATACAGAAGAGGCAGGGGCTAACAAGAGCTAATGAAAATGCGTCCTAGGAGATACAAGTGCTTGATGAGCTGCTGCCCATTCACAGAAAGGGAGGAAGGTCCTCAGTTAAAAGTTAATATTCCTGGATCCGCAGGCCCAGTGACGTCACGACTAGTATCACTGGCCTGGGCGGGGCTAAGCTCTGTTCACATGAATGGAGCTTAGCCCCGCCAGGCCAGTGATACTAGTCGTGACGTCACTGGTGCGGTAGAGAAGGCCGCGCGCTTGCAGCGCCGCTGCTCTCAAACCGGCGGGGGCCCCGGGTGTCGGACCGCCGCCGATTTGCTGATGATCTATCCAGAGGATAGATCATCAGTTTTTAAAACTGCAGAACCCCTTAAATATTCTGGATGACCCTTAAAGGGTTATCTCACAAATGTAATACTTTTTTAAACTCTCGTTTGGAGGACTTTCTTCCCTTTCTATTAGTGGGCAGCAACTCATTAAGCACTTGCATCTCCCAGGATGCATTTTCATTAGCTCTTGTTAACCCCTGCCTCTCCTGCATAGAAGATGCTTCCTCGTATGTACAGTAGCCCAAGAGATACTGTACATGTGGTATGTGATGCCCCTACAGTTTCCTTCTCTACTCTCTAGAGCAGGGATCTCAAACTTGTGGCCCTCCAGCTGTTGCAAAACTACAACTTCCGGCATGCCCCAATAGCTGTAGGCTCTCCTGGCATGATGGTAGTTGTAGTTTTACAACAGCTGTAGGGCCACAAGTTTGAGATCTCTGCTCTAGAGAGAGATATAGCCATATACTTCTATGAATGAATGAAAGATGCCAGGGTACGGATGAGCAAACCTGAACTGCAAAGTTTGGGTTCGTACTGAACTTTGCGACTTTAGGTACCCAGACCCGAACCCAATACTTTTTCACTGAAGTCCAGGTTTGGGTTCGGTGTTTGGGTGATTTTGTTATTTTCCGTTATAATATTGTTAAAGCGGAAACTAAGAGCATTCTAAAGACAGAATGCAAAAGAATAAGGCCATTTAGGGGTAAAACAAAACAAAAAACAACTCACCTCATCCACTTGATTGCGCTGCCATAGTGTCTTCTATCTTCTTTCTGCAGGACCTGCAAAAGGTGATGGGATTGCAGGTCCTTCTCTCTTGATTTAGCAGGACCTACAAAAGGACCTGCAATGACCTCACCACGCTCACCACGTGATGAACAAGGTGGCGTCATCGCGGGTCCTTCTATCTCCTTTCAGCAGGATCTGCCAAAGGACCTGTGATGACCTCACCACGCTCACCACATGGTGAGCGCAATGAGGCCATCACAGGTCCTGCTGAAAGAAGATAGAAGACACTGTGGCAGCACGATCAAGTGGATGTGTTGAGTTGTTTTTTTTTTACCCATAAATGCCCATAATCTTTTGCATTCTGTCTTAAGAATGCTATTATTGTCCACTATATCCATAACGGAAAATAACAAAGTGAAGTTCGAGTCCCCATTGACTTCAGTGGGATCTAGGGTCAAGTTCGGGTCTCGAACCCGAACTTTAACCTGAAGTTTGGCCGAACCTGGCAAACCTAAACTTCCAAGGGTTCGCTCATCCTTATGTCTGGATCATTTCATTAGGAGTTCACGACATTGACACTGAGAGGAGGAAGGGAGAAGGGAAGCTACTGAGCATGTCAGTCCACCACTGAATGCAGTACAAGGTGGACTGAAGGATAAACAGCAGGAGGCGCTACCAGAGAGGAAAACTTAATATACTAAAAAACTGAGCAATATTTTTATTGCATGTATGGTATACTGCAGTAATACTTCATATAAATGCCTTTTTCATTGCATATGTATATTTTTTTGAGGGATAACCCCCTTTAATATCCGTTTTCAGGAAGCTGGACTTCCAGCCTAACACCTTTCCCTTTTTTTTAATTATTTTTGGTGACCCGATTGATTTCTGTTCCTTTTTCTAAACAATCTTCTCACAATTAGTCCCCAGCTTTGCAACTTTTTTTGCCAGCCGCTATTACACTATGTCCACATTACTTCTCGGCTACAGGTTGAATTAGTGATTGGTGCAGGCAGTTCCCATGGAAACAGCCTAGGTCTATCTTTTCGTCAAGAAAACTTCAATTCATCACATTAACGTCACCCTGTCACATCTCGTCGATCAGTTCGTTTTACAGGCCAGGACCTTGACGCTTTTAACATCCCCTCCATCTCAGCCTGGAAGATGCAGCCTAACCGCCGGGATTCCTGCATTTTATTGCATTAAGAGGAAAAAGAAACAAAGAGACAAAAACACAAAGCATTTAAACGTCGAAAAAAGGTGTCGAAATGCTGGAACCGTTCTCCTGATCCCGCTTTCCATTTTTCTTAATATTCGCTGCTGATAAGAGGACGTGTCACCTCGGACTATGGATGGGATGGTCACTGAGGTGGAAAAAATTGAAAGTGTTGAAATGCGTGTGATAGAGGAGCCTGTAGTTACAGGTGCAGACCCTATTGACTTTTAGATTTGTGCATTTACTCTCTCATTCCTCCGGTAAAGATCGTCAAGGTCTATACTTGGCCGCCTCCACGGCATCTATAGATCATTGCATGACAAGCAGCCTGCATTTTAACTATTGAATTACCTAGCTCGGGATTTGTGTAGCCTAGGGGGTAAAGAGATGGTATCATTTTTGACCACGCGTTTTAGCCTTTTAGATTTTATCTCAGCCAAGACCAAGAGGGTGTTGTTACCAAAGAGGGCAGCTTCTATGAAAATGGTAAAGTGGAAGATCGTATATCTTCCTCCCACTGGAAACTATGGATGGCAGCCGCCTAGAGCCCCTCTGTCAGATGAGAAGACCCCAGTATAGTAAATGGGACACGGCAGATGGGTGGGGCTGTTACAGATTACACATTGGGGCCCAAAAAATTCTAATTACTGGTGCAAATTTTTAGTCATCTCCAGAGAACAGAGGTACAATAGAAGATGCTAACCCAACTATCTTTAAATTAGTATAAACAGTGGTCAACAACTGCAGAGAGGAGAATGGCAGATTCATTGGGTCTCCATATAGTTCATATGATGTCCTGTAGGTGAGACATTTTGAATATGGCCTTTTCTGCTCAAGGATTCCCAGTTTGGAGACCTCATGATATACAGTAGTAGCAGCAAAATTGGAGGTTCACTTAGGTACATATTTAGAGTTATTACCAGTAGACACAGCAGCGGGAGTGAACCCAAACCATAAAATGCAACTGATTTGGTTCCAACTGGACCAAATCATTGGTCATAATCAGAAGTCAGGAGTAGAGACGAGCAAATTTCTGGAAATTTGTTTTGTGTCCGATTCAGCAAATTTAAAAAAAAAAAATTGTTTCTGACCGGAATTGATTCTAACTGAATCAAATAAACTCCAGTTGTTCTATAAATTGGTATATAACAATCCTTTGTCTCATTAGGACTTGAAGAATAAATATGAACCCTAGAAGGTAAAATAGAAAGATCTTCCAACCAAAAGAATAAGATCACGTGGTGTCCCATTTTGGAAGAAAAACTAAATTGAATAACCTTCCTAGAAACCCAATGCTGTGATCAGCGGGTGCGAACACACTGTCCCACATGATAAACTTCCTCAGAGGGCGATGTCTACGTGCACCCTCATTCCTCACAATATCTCTGATGGTGAGGATAGACTTTCCCAAAGGGTACACCATGTGCTACCTCTGAGGAGGACTGGAACACAAGGAAACGGAAACAGGGTGTGGAGTTTGTGGACCCACTGGACTAACCTCCAGATGGTACAGTACACCCAGAGGTCGCTAGGAGACCAGAGGCTGATCAAGCAGTGGCAAGGCAAGATCAGAGTAGAAGGTTCGAGGTCAGGGCTGGCAGCAGTATGGCATAGTCTGTATGTCAGTTAGTTCTGAGGTCAGGGCAGGCAGCAATATAGCAAGGTCCATAAATGATGCGCAAGGTTAGGGGAAGGCAGCAGACAGGCGGAGTCCGATGCAAGGTTCAGTACACAGGAATGGTAAGAATCACAGAAACACCTTTGCTAAACAGGAACGAGACTAGGCTAGCAACCAAAGTTGCTCAGGCGCCTTCCTGTAGCAGAAGGTGCCTATATATACATGTTGGACACCAGCCATAGGCTGGGGAAGAATGAGGGTATGCACGCCTACCTAATACTGGCAGATGCAAGATACTAAAATTTCAATGGATGACAATAGCCATCATGCATACTTTTTGGTCTCTCTAATGAAAAAGAGCTTTCCCCAAGTATACTGCCAAAGCCCCTCAGCCAACCAGGGCAAATTTCTCTTGAGATACCAGTACTCTTGTTCTTTTGGAAGAATAACTACTAGAGTGTTAAGTGTGGGTTTTTGCATGGGAATTTTTGGATGAATTCTCAGTCTGTAGAATTGATTCACTCATCTCTTGTCAAAACCAGAATGAGGACCAGTCTACTGGGGCAACTAAAGGCAGATGAATAATTCAGAAATTGAGGGACTGAATTGATTTCAATAAAACAGCTGTTGACTGCATCAGGTCATGTTGGTTAGACTATGTCTGTCATGGTGAGGAGTCATGTCCAACGCTCAGGCACCACCTGTTGACATCATGGGTTGTGAAGGATATGGCCTTAAAAGACAGTAGGGGATTAAAGTGCAATGTACTGTAGGTACACAAGAAAGTAACAGGGATGTTTATGGCAAAAGTATAAAAGGCATTAAGTCACTTCTAAGAAGCCAAAGTGGCCCAGTTTGTCATATCCATCATGATGTTTGAATCTTCCATCTTGTTGATTGATGAAGACAATTAAAGAGAGAAGAAGAAATTTTTTCCAGGTAAATCAAAATGTGACTAATAATGATCACAGTTGAAAAAAAGAACATTCCTCTTATGAATTATCATCAATGAATACTAATCAGTTCAAATCGTTTCGAAAGTCATGAGAAGGTCGTCAACAACCTGTGGATCCACAACCACTGCATTGTCCAGGGAGCCAGGCTTCTTTCAGTAGATGTCCGGAGTTATGTTTTAAAATCTGAAGAGTCCTAGATTGAAGGCCACTGTCGTAAAATATGTCAGGCTTCAAAAAGTTTTCATTTTCCAAGTGTTCTTTGCTGAGATAAATATTTACCAAAATTAGAGCGCTCGACAGAATCTAAATTATTATGTGCAACAGAAAGTGGATTCAAATTACTCAACACTTCAAATTGTTCAGAATGCTTTTGTGATTTTCAAGCTCATTCTTCTATGGTTTTAGAAAATAGAAATAGACATAATATTTTTTTTTCCTTTCAGCTTTCAGGAATTAATTTTAGTTGTGAAAAGTTGTTTCAAGTGTAGAGTGGGAAGAATGGAAAACAGGTTTGGACTTGTATTTCGGGTGCTTTCTAAAATAAAATGGCAATGTTATAAAGAAAAAAGCAAGCTGAGAGAGTCAATGGCGCCAATCTCACTACTTCTAAAACGAGGAGCAAAAGGGAAGAAAAATCTTGGCAGAGGCCCAGAATTGATGGAATGCTATTGTACTGTTCATATGTCAGGTTGTACTGTTTATAGAAAATTCTGAAATTTCTTTAAAGTCTTTTCTTGAGGCCTTGAAAAAGCGGCATGCGTCACGAAACGGCCATTGTCCTGCCGAATGTGATGAGTACTACTCCCTGCATCGTGGATGTGCCTAATAAAGTGAACTTCTTATGGACTGGTTGAGTGCCTGGACGATATCTGTTTCGTTGGATTTTTTTTTTAAGGGGTTTAAAAATGAAAAAAATAAGCCATACTCACCCTTACCGATCCCCCACCAATCCAGTTCCAAGTCTGTTATGTTCCCTTCTGCTATTACCTTCTGAGTCTTAGTTGGACATGCTATGGCCAGAAACAGGAAGTGAAAAGCATCAGAATGGGGATCGATTTCCTCAGAAAACCCCTTTAAGGCTTCATTCACAAGACCGTATTTTGTTTCCGTGTCCGCTCCATTTTTTTTTTTTTTTTGCAGACTGTATGCGGAACCATTCATTTCAATGAGTCTGCAAAAAAAACGGAAGGTACTCCGTGTGCATTCCGTTTCCGTATGTCCGTATTTCCATTCCGCAAAAAGGATAGAACATGTCCTATTCTTGTCCGTTTTGCTGACAAGGATAGGCATTGTTACAATGGATCTGCCAAAAAAAAACGGATGCCATACGGACGTCATTCACTTTCTTTTGCGGATCCGCAATTTGCGGACCGCAAAACACAACGTTTGTGTGAAACTAGCCTAAGGCTTCATTCACACATCCATATCCACAAATTTTGGATCCGCAAAAAAAAAAAGAATGACGGAACGGACACGGAAACAAAATACGGTCGTGTGAATGAAGCCTAATACTTCATTTTCTGTTGCAACACGTTACTCCCATTACTGTAAAATAATGGCTACTAGGTAGTGCCGGTCTGATAGGCATCTAATCCACTGGGCATGAGGCCTAATCCACAGGTCAGTGATTTCCATCAGTGATTGTGAGCCAAAACCAGGATCTGGTCAAAAACACAAAACAGGTGCAGGTCTTTCCCTTATACCAGATCTCTGTGGAGGCTCCACTCCCGGCTTTGGCTCATAGTCACTGATGGAAACCACCGAAGTGTGAATTAGGTCTTAGGCCCCTTGCACACGACCGTGGAGCACGGTCCGGGATGGTCCGTGAAAACCCGGACCGTGCTCCTTCTGAGGGCAGGAGCGCACGGCGTCATTTGGTTGCTACGACGCCGTGCGCTTCCTAAGGCAGCCGCTGTACAGTGATACACTCTATACGAGCATGTACAGTGTGTCACTGTACAGCGGCGGCCTCGGGAAGCGCACGGCGTCATAGCAACCAATGACGCTGTGCCCTCCTGCCCTCAGAAGGAGCACGGTCCGGGTTTCATGGACCATCCCGGACCGTGCTCCACGGTCGTGTGCAAGGGGCCTTAAAGAGGTCAGGATAGGTCATCAAAAGGTCCAGCCATGCTTAGTAAAGCGCTACAACCTCTTCTTAAATTAACAAGCTCAGCGCCATACTTTGTATAATGGCTGTTATTGAAATTGCAGCACAGTCCCATTCATTTGAGAGGGTTTGAGCTCACAGGTCAAGGAAATGGCCGTAGATCCCGGATGAGTGCCATAGTCCCTCCCAACGGCCGATTTATGGGATTGTTGGGAACCTCCATTGATCTGTAATTGATGGTCTATCCTGCAGATAGGTGATCGATAACTAATTTCCAGAATACCCCATTAAAGGATGGAGGTGGGACCATTATTGATGTCAGGAAACCTTCATACTTACCCGTTTTTTTCTTGTAGACCTTGACTTTAAAATGCATGTAGCGCACTAACTGACCAAGGGCCTGGAAAACCATTTTGACCATTGACCTATGGAGAGTGACCCTCAGTAATAAAAATACTGGGTGTGCGAATCCTGAGCCATGTGAGTAATTGACAAACCTTTTTAGAGTAAGAAAGTGCAGGGTACATTGACCCAACAGGTCAAGCCCAGTTTAAGTTGCCACTTCTGTCACATAGCCTTTCTGCTGCCTGTGGTGAAAACTGAATCGGTGCCCCCCCCATGCCAACTTCTTAACCTAACCCCTTTGCCACAATGAAAGCGTTCATTGCTCACGGCCGTTCTGCTGCCCGCCTCTTGCCCCTACCTGGTTCTGCCTGAGGCGATTGCCTGACCTGGCCTCATTCTCATTGATGGTGCACCCCTGGCCTCACCTGGCCTCATTGGTGGTGCACCCCTGGCCTCACCTGGCCTCATTGGTGGTGCCCCCTGGCCTCACTTGGCCTCATTGGTGGTGCCCCCTGGCCTCACTTGGCCTCATTGGTGGTGCACCCCTGCCTGTAGGTCCTCCATTGTTCTTGTTGGTTTAACTTTTCTTTCTAAGGGTTCAATACTTCAAAAACACATAGTAACAACCCACACACACACAAATACGCCTAAAAGCACCATAGGTAACTCGTTTTGACCTGTAGAATCTCTTCGACATTGAACGGAACCTTTTATTATGTGGCTCCATTAGAAGATGGAGGTCCTGCTATATGCATATGTACTTTTTAAAGTCAATTCTACTCAATTAAGCGCTAATAACTGACTGATGAAAAAATCTATTAAATTTTTTTTTATTTTTTTATTGTGATGGAAAATGCAACTGCTCTATTACAATGTGATTGTCAACACAAAAACCCTACCTCAGGGAGCCGTTAATGCATGTGGGGTCAGCACAAGTCAATGCAATCTAAACCTGCTACAGTACATTAAGCTTATTACATTTGGAGGTGGAGTCGTATAATAATAAGAGGGCATGTCTCATATAAATAATGATATTGCTGATATACTGATACGGCTGCTGGCTGTTTTCTGATGCTGCTACAGCGGTGGGTTGGGTGTGTTGTTACATTTACAATAGTTCAGTGTCTGCTTATAGTTGTATTCCCATACAGTCCATAGAGCAGAGTATTATAGCAGTTATATTCCTTTACATAGGAGGCAGTATTATAGTAGTTATATTCCTGTACATAGGAGCAGTATTATAGTAGTTATATTCTTATACACATGAGCAGTATTATAGTAGTTATATTCTTGTACATAGGAGGCAGTATTATAGTAGTTATATTCTTGTACATAGGAGCAGTATTTAGTAGTTATAATTCTTATACATAGAGCAGTATTATACGTAGTTATATTCTTATACAAAGGAGCAGTATTATAGTAGTTATATTCTTGTACATAGGAGCAGTATTATAGTAGTTATATTCTTATACACAGGAGCAGTATTATAGTAGTTATATTCTTGTACATAGGAGCAGTATTATAGTAGTTATATTCTTGTACATAGGAGCAGTATTATAGTAGTTATATTCTTGTACATAGGAGCAGTATTATAGTAGTCATATTCTTGTACATAGGAGCAGTTTTATAGTAGTTTTATTCTTGTACATAGGAGGCAGTATAATTATAAAGTAGTTATATTCTTGTAGAAGCAGTATTATAGTAGTTATATTCTTGTACATAGGAGCAGTATTATAGTAGTTCTATTCTGTACATAGGAGAGGACAGACGTGTGTTGCTGAGCTCCCTGTAGGGCGGAGGCATGGCTTCTGACCCAGGAGGAGGGGAGGGAAGCTGGGCTGATGATCCTGGGAAAGCCCCAGGCTTGGAGTGTGGCCTGCAGCATGGAGATGGTGGAGGAGCTGATGTCTTGGAGATGGGGCTGGTGAGTCCCAGTAAAGTTTGTGGTTTTTCTGGATCAAGTTCAAAAGTTACCTGGAAAGATTTATTTAAACTGGAAATGCAGATAAGCAGATTGAGAGATGTCATTAAAAAAGAACTGACCCAAAAGTGAAGCTGATGAAATGTGAGCTTCTGGATAGTTATATACGTGAAATGGCTTTATTGAAAGAAAAACTTGTGAAGATACAAACCCGGTGCCTAAAGTGGAAAACTGGGCAATGGAGAAAGAGCGAGAGGCGAAAGCTCAGACTGTGAAGAGGAGGGAAATTGTGGGGCAGGGGAGCTTTGTGCGATGTGTGGGGTGCAGCACCCGGAGGATCAGGCCTCTCTGGTGCAGGAATAGAGACTGACAATGCTGGAGAAAAGTGTACTACAGATAGCAAAGGGTTAAGTGCAGCAGACTATGTGTGCACAAATGGCTGAAAGGAATGACTCTCCCTATGAGTGATCCTGAGACAGACATTGTGAGTGAGACCCTGCTCAGTACTGTGAGTGAAACACAGCTATCACAGGAACCATCTCAACAGGGCTGAATCACACACTGTGCAGAACCCTCAGCTGTGGCAACAGAGGCAGTGGATGGAGTACAGACTGCAGAGCAATCAGGAGTCGCCTCAGGTGCATCTGCAGCACAATTAGCAGAGGCAGAGAAGGCCCAGTACTGAGCAATCAGCAGAGCAGCCCCAGCATAGGAGACTGTTCTCTAATGTCACAGGCCGGCTAACCCCCGCCACAGAGGAAGAACGCAGTGTGGATCCGATAGTACAGGGTCCAGAGCGGCGATATCCCCTCCAGAACTTACATTGGGAGGAAACTATTGAAGGATTTCATGGGTTTTGCTGCTGCATCTGAGATCTATGCCCTGCCACGTTCCTTCCAGCAGAAACTTTTGATGTCAGTTTCAAGATGAGGTATGATTTGGATTTATTCTGGGGCGCTTATTAATGACACAAAGAATCATAAGATCTGGAATCATCTGCAGGTGATCTCCCTGTCCAAACCTGAGGTGATAACAGCCAGCCATCTTATTCCAGTCTGAGGTGGTGGCTCTTGGCTGATCTGGAGCTCTGGCTAAGAAGACAATGTCTGGTAAGGAGTCGTCCAGAGAAGATCTATGATGAGGAGGACCTCTGGAATGGAGGCTACAAGGTGAAGATCTCACTGACACAGTACAATGGTGTGACTAGACATCTGCCCATTCCTTTTACCTGGAACCAGAGAGGGGGATATGCTTCTACCCTGGGCAGCCACGTTTGTGCCATAGATGTGGGGGCAGACACCTTGCTATTTAACTGTTCTCGTCTCAAAGTGCTCATTGTGTGGACAGCTGGGACATGTGAAGGAGGAATGTCATGGAGTGGTGGTGTGTAACCTGTGCTCACAGGATGGCCATACCTTCTGGGAGTGTCCATGGGCACAGCAACAATCAAGGGTCCACTCATGCCAGTGATGTAGGTCAAGATATAGCGGAGGCTGCCCCAGGAACCAGTGCCACCAGTACAGTCTCCAGTGTCACCAGTAGTCTCCCAGTGTCACAGTACAGTCCCACCAGTACAGTCTCCAGTGCCACCAGTACAGACCCAGTGCCAGCCAAAGTACCGGAGCATCTGATGTCCCACCTGAGAGCGCTGAGCCACAAGACTCACCAGCCACTGAAAAGACTCCGTGTGCTAGATCAAAAGTGTTTAAAACTCCTGCTGTAGAGACTGATGTACCACCAGTAGAGACCGCACTACAAGTACCAGCAATCACAAGAAAGGGCTTCTACTCCCAAAGTAAATATCCAGAATCCCTGTTGCAGAGACTGATATCCCATCTGTGGAGACTGCACACATGTAAAACCAGCAGTCACTGACAATCTCCCCAGTGTACAAGTAAAATCCTCAGGGACTTGGTCAGTGAAACGCCCAAACACGCTGACCAGTTCATTCTACAGAGTTGGCTGATCCAGAGCAGGAAACCAGTGTGGATAATGAAGGGTTCCAGATTGTGAAAAGAAAGAACACAGCCACACATCCATCCAGAAACACCCCGCCGCTGGGGAGGCCGCCGAGGCTTCGGCTCTGGCCATTACCTCTGGACGTTATATAGTGTACTCGGGGGAGGAGGAGGTTACACCAATGGAGCAATCCCCAGCATATCCCTCTGATGACAATCCTCAGGACCATGAGCCGGACCCCCCAGTGTCCACCAAAAGATGGGGAAAACCAATGGTCACAACAGTGGAGAAGGAGGAAGAAATCCAAGTGACCTGAGTGATGAGGCTTGAGGATCAGCTCTATTAATGTGAATAGTGTGAGGAGCAGGAGCCGGAGACAGGTCATCTATCAGCGTCTGGCTGGCTGAGGAGCGCTCTGGTATCTTCTGCTTACAGGAGACTTATTTGAAGAGTAATGCCCATTGTTATGCCGCCAGGAGCAGACTGGAGACGTGGGCCATCATTTCTGGTCCTTTGGTTTAGAAAGGAATGATGGGGTGGCCATACTCTTCAAGGACATGGATTGTTCGGTGGAGCGGGGTCCTGGAGATCTTCTGCTCCGGCCGCTGCCTCATGCTGGACTTTACTCTGGACAATGTATATTATAGATTGATGAATATATACGCCCAGCAGACTCCCAAAGAGAGGAGAGAATTGTTCCAGAACATGAAATCATATTGTTTTACATCTCGAGTGTTTATAATGTGCGGTGATTTTAATAACGTGTCATGTAATGTAGACCGCTCCAGTAGTCACAAGAGGTT